>CAJQUW010014115.1:0-172077 GCA_907163375.1 Prostheceraeus crozeri | reverse complement strand
TATGCGTTCTAAATTTAGAGGAAGAATTTTATTGTCATTTGCTTTTTATTGTCAATGCACTTTATGTGCTTAATCTATTCATGTCTTCACAAGGGAAGTAATTTACTACCGGTAGGTGTTTGGCAACGCTAAAAAATGAATTTTGCAAATCGATTTCTAAAACTGAATTTGAAATAGATTTGCAAAATGGATTTTGAAAAATGATTTTGAAAACAGATTCTGAAAAATATTTAAAAAAAAAAACGTAGGGGTCAAATTGAAATGTCAAAAATTTAAGCACGCGTAAGTTGAAATGTTCAAAGTTTACCGATGGGTAAATTGAAATGACAGATATAGCATGATAGATTTTAGGGAAGCCTGCCTAGACGTTTCTTCTCTCTTTCCAAATCTCTGTCTCTCTCTTCAAATTATCAAGGCAGTGTACGGGTTCATTGAATAATTTTGAGTTTATGAGTTACAATGATCTTCTAGTTCACACAATTAGTACTTTAAATAATTGTTGGGAGCATACAATAACGAAAGAATGACTAAAGTAATATTGGTCTTCTTAATTTATCATAGTGCTCTAATCTTAATAATAATTGAGAACCATGTTCACTTATTTTTAAATGAGATAAACGAAGGATATATCTTGAGGTTTCTTCCTTTCTGGAAGTTCCTTCCACTTTGTGTTCCTTCCATTTCTGAAGTTCCTTCCATTTCTGAGTTCCTTTCCATTTTGTTTCATCCACTTTTGTTTCATCTCATTTTAAAGAAATATTGTTTAAACGGGCGAGAGCCCTGAAGTCATCTCCGATGTCCCGCTTGTCATATGATTTATTTTAAAAAACTGAAAGATGGATAAAATTCATGAATTTGAAATTCTCAACTTTTATAATTTTTTTCGGATTGTCTAGTAACGGTCATGATTTAAGAATGAAAAATCGAACCGAAGGTTCTAGGGCTTCGCACGATTGTTATTCTCAAATTTTGAGATACTCAACTTTTAATAAATTTTTAGTGTCCTAGGAACGGTCCATGATTTTAAGGGTGAAAATTGTAATTTCTCAAAATTTGAGATTCTTAAAACTTTTATGATTTTCGGTGTCCTGAGACGGTCATTGATTTTGGGGGTGAAATGTTCATAATCACAAATTTGAGATTTGAAAAATTTGGAAAAAATTGGGGTATTTTATTAATAACGCCCAATTCGATCGAGCGAAGCTCCTCTGGCTTTAGGGCGATTATTAATTTAGACTCTATCATAACCTGCATGAAAAAGGGTTCAAATTCATGAATTTATGTCGTTTTTAAAAATACCATTTTTTGAAAAAATGGTACTTTTTGAATGGACTAAATTCATGAATTTAGGTCT
The DNA here is from genome assembly GCA_907163375.1 of Prostheceraeus crozeri. NCBI lineage: Eukaryota > Metazoa > Platyhelminthes > Polycladida > Euryleptidae > Prostheceraeus > Prostheceraeus crozeri. Next base: position 170,723 of record CAJQUW010014115.1, on the reverse strand, counting down.
TAAAAACCTGAAAAAGGGACTAAATTCATAAATTTATGTCGTTTTTAAAAGTACTAATTTTTTTGATTTTATGGTGTCCTGGAACGGTCTTTTGTCCATTACTGGCAGTTGGATCCTGCAAAACGTGTGCAGAACGTAAATCAGCACCCACAAAATCGCATGAGCAAGGCCATCTTAATACTGGATTTCCATTTGAGAAAATTTCTGTAGATGTCACCGGTCCTCTACCAGTTACTCATGCTGGGAAACGCTATATTTTGGGAACAATTGTCAATTTTTTGTGATGCCCGGCAGGGGCACAATGCAATACTGCAAAATTTGATAGACTAAGTAGTCACAGTGAAATATATACCCGTACTGCTACTCATTTTTGCATGATAAAAAGGTAATATAGGTTTTGAAAAGGAAAGCTAATATCAATAATATCAAGATCAATAATATCCAAAGCTAAAAAGGAAACAGTAGGTTTTATTCAATTTTGATTGTATCTACTTTTTGTAGTAACCGTATCTATCTACACGTATTTGATAGTTTAAGGAAAAGCAATTGATTAAAACATACGTTTATTGAAATTGAGAACAAAATCTGATTGGAGAACATGATTAACGTCGATCACACATATTCCAAAACACGTCTCTAATTCTCGCCACGTCTTCTTTTTGATTTCTTTGGGTTACTGATGCAATAATTAGGAGATCTCTCAAACGATCTTGATCCAGTGTGGTCCGTAGCGCCGATTTTACGAATTTCAGTGAGCTGAAAGAACGTTCACATGATACTGATGTGACCGGCAAGGTCATTGCTAATCGATAAAGTATATTCAGATTAGGGTATGTTGCCGTCATCTTGTTGTCAATCATCAATAGGAAATAAACAGACTGTAAGTTTTCACAAGCAGAAATATCTGATACAGACTTTTCATTGCAAAATAGTTTATATTCAGATAATGCACCTTTGTATTGGATATCTTCTCGAAAGATTTCGTACTTCTTTCCATTGTCCTTTTGACTGTTGTAATAATGAAGACAGAGACCTTCAAAGAGGACTAACCAGAATAACCCAGGGGGCACGTTCCCCCGGTGCCCCAATAGCACGACGCCCCTGATGCCCCGTATTAGTGCCAATGCGAAGTGTTACAGCAGCTACAATAGCTGAAGCAATTTTCACGCGTTGGATTTCATTGTTTGGGGCACCTAATGTAATACACTCAGATAGAGGCACTGAATTTGAGAATCAACTAATGGAGGAACTTTGCAAACTTTTGGGTGTGAGGAGATCACGATCTTCCCCTCATTATCCAAAGGGAGACAGCATAATTGAGAGACTTTTGTTGTTTTCTGCAACCGCCAAATCTTCAAACAAAGGATGGATGGATGCCATGCCTACAGTCGAAATGTCTTTGCGAAGCTGAATCCAAGAAACTACCAAGTTTACGCCTTTTTGAAGTGTTATTTGGGAAAAAGATGATGACACCATTTTGGAATATGAATGAAAAATCTGAGTATTATAATCAATCTGTAAGAAAACTTCAAAGACCATCACTGACATCCACAAAGAAATATTGCCATCTGAAGTATTACCGAAGGGCGTACCAAAGAAAGGAACTTCAATCTATTCTAAGACATTTTATTTTTAGAGATTGGAAAGAGCCAAGTAAATTGTCAGAATTTATCAATAATTGCTAATTACTGCAACATATTTCTGCTACTATCCGCAGGTATCATCAGGCAGTTAGTGAATGATTTGCAGCCTAAAATTTGAAATTCACATCAAGAGATATATAAGACTCAAGATATCCAAAACTATGGTAAGAAAAGAGAAGACAAGGAGCTATGCGGCAGGCAGTAGAGGGCTACATAGCACTAATAGCATTTATAGTAAATGACATGTCTTTCTATGCCTGTTGAGATTTCTATTGTCTGTGACTTCATAGTTATATCTCTGCCTTATATGTTGCCATGATAAAATTCAAATCTTCTGAACGGACAGGTTAATTGCTAGTGTGACATAATACATATACTTGATCATCAAGGAAGTCGTTCTCTCATAATGGGTCCTACTGGAACCACAAATGGCGCGAACACTACATAAACTCATTTAAACTTTGTGCTAGACGTCTGATTCATTTCATCTCTGAGATGCACATGATTCAGGAAAATAGGAGCATTTCGTCTCTATCAACCATTGACCAAATCTCAACGGGAAAGAAAATCTAGTCCGCCCACCGAATTAGTCCATCACTAAAAATGAGCAAATTTCACTGATTTTAAGAGATGATCCAAATTTGGTGCACCGACTAGATATTCTCTGGTCGAGATTTGGCCTCCTTCAGTTCAGATGAAATGCCCTCTTGTCCTGAAGCTTCTGTAGACCTACCTCAAAGATTGCATGTAATCGGGCGGTTCAAAAGTTACAGGGTGAAGTGCAAAAAACCTCATTATAAGCAAAATGTCTCATGAAGTCAGTTGAGGGGCCTCATTAAAAGAAGTCTGAAGGATACTTCCAAAAGATCGAGTGGCATCCTGATGTATGAAGCAATCTTTTCTTATTTAGTAAATATCCTGTTTGAGTATTGCTTCTAAATATAATGGCCTTCTTTTAGCAAGAGTTCGTATTTTAGGATATGTAGTATAATTCACTGTTTTAGTAAGCCACGTGATGGGCCCAAGAGTCCTGACGAAAGACAGACTGAAAAGTAACCTGGGTCATGCTAGTTCGCTGCGGCAGGAACACTTTCTGGCCAGGAAACAATACTCAGCTGTGGACAAGACACCGGCACTCGAACTCAACATTCCTGGCGATCGATGACCGATGTCTGAAGAACCTACATGATGATCTACACGCATCAAACATATATCTCACATGCTTACTGACACAATTCAAACTCTGATTTCAAACAATAAAAATTAAAGCACGGAGTACCCTTCATGTTGTTTCTAACTGAACAATTGTGCGCGACAATTATTAACAATTAACAATAACTTAACAATTTGTTGCAGTTCTTTGAATTTTTATCAGTGCATCTAAAAAGTGGTTCTTGCACGGATTATCTGTACAGTGATTGTAACTATGAGATATCATTGCAGTTCCTCGCACTAGTGTGAAGAACTCTACATAATGCAGGAAATATAATGTAGTATCAGTTATCGAAATTCAAGGGTACTAATGGTAGAAAGCCGAGGCGGCCGCCGAAGCTTTCTATCATTAGTACCCGAGAATTGAGATATCTAATACCTTTGTGCATTTGCTATGGTATGAATGACCTTGATTATTTCCTACTTTTTAGACACTATTTCCGACTTTCTTGTCATTATTACATAGTTTTTGAAATAAAGATATTTAAAAATGTAGAAATGATGTAAAGCCATAAATACCATTCATTTGAGTATTAATGGGTGTGGAAGTGTCATGTCTCTCCTCAATCTCACAAATATACCCGGAGGACAAATATGCGGTCTATCAGACGATCAGCTAAAATTTGTTACTCTCGAGTCCAATGAAAGATTCCTAAAAGAGCTAAGTCGCGAGTTCCAAGTTGATTTGGATGAAGATTGTGAGCTACCTAATTTAACAGACGGACAACTAGCGTATCTTCATTCAATTGAAAAAAGTGCGGTGCCCAAATCAACAGCAAATCAAACGAAACAGCAAGTGAACAAATTTAAAGAATTTTTAAAAGAAAATGGCTTAAAAGAGAATTTTGAAGATGTTCCGATACAATACCTTAACAACTATTTACGACTATTTTACGCACAAACATGAACAAAGATGGTAATTTATACGCCCCAGCAAGTTTAATTTGTCTGAGAGCATCTATTCAACGATACTTAACCTCTTGTGAGATAGATCGAAAAATTGACATTATCAACGATGACAATTTCAAACGAGCTAACAGAACATTAAAAGGAATGGTTGCACAGTTTTTATCACAAAACACTAAAAGATCAGAAAAGTATGAAAGGATACATGTACATCCAAAAGATATGATCACCATCAGGAAACATTTTGAAGACAAAGCTGCTATGGATATCAAAGTATTGCAGCAAGAAATAACTTTCAATATCATGTGGTATTTTCTGCTTAGAGGACGCGAATATTTACGCTGTCTAGCAAAAGATACGTTTGCATTTACTTCTGATAGCGATAAGCAGGAATACTGTTTTATCCAAGTTAATTTGCTGCATAAGAACGTCAAAGCTTCTCTTTCCGCTAAAGAATTTTCGGATTTGAAGCAGGCTCGGATGTATTCAACATTTGGTAAATATGAAACTCGATGTCCTGTTCAGTCCTTTCGCGATTATCTGAAAATATCGCCTGGAATAACAAAAGAGAACACGTTGTTCCCTCTCATCACATCAACGGGCAAAATTTCTACGAAATCTGTAATGGGCAAGGATTCCCTGGGCGATTTGATGAAAAACCTCAGTACTGAATTGGGTCTTAGTAAGAAATACGTGAATTATTGTGTTCGCGTAACAGGTATCAATGTTATGCATGAAAACGGAATGTCCAATAAAGAAATAACAGTTGTTACTGGACAGAAAGCATTGTCTTCAGTTCAACGATTATTAGAACAACTGACAATCATCTGAAACGGGCAAGTGATTGCTTAAGTGCTGGATCCTCTAGCAAGCCTACATCCGAAGATTTTACAATTATTGCAAAATTAAAAAAAAGTGAAGTATCTAACCCTTTCTTACAAGGACAATCAAACGAGATACAACAAGAACAAATACTCCAAACACTATCAAAACAAGTCAATATAAGCGGACCGTTTTATAATTGTTCTTTCCAATTTCAATAATATTAAGTTATATCGTATGTATTTGTGTAGGCAATTAATTATTTTGATTGTATTGATACAGTATATGTTGGATAGATATCTATACTTCGTTACTATTTTAATGGAAATATTAGTCTATGTGGATGATCAATATCAATAGAATTTCATAAAATTATTTCCGTCTTTTTACGACTAATAATAATATTACTCGGGATTATGCTATTACTTTAACATAGAAATATCAACGTATATAACAAAAGTAAATGCACAAGGTAGTATTATATCATGGATTTTTAGGGCAGCAATATCAGACATAGGCTAACGCAGCCGGTTCAGAAGCAAGGGTGGAAATGTGAACTCATGCTCTTTGAAGTGCACTGTAAACTCCAGGGCACGAAATTTCGCTTGAATTAAGCACGAAATTTAGGCATCAATTCTAACCACCACAAGGCACGAGTAGTCAGTAAGTTGATAGTGCCGAGTTCGTGCCCATTGATTTTTCCTTCGATTTCATTGGATAAACAAATATTTGGTTTGGTGCCTACTAGTGCCTAGTGGCGTCTACTGGAGCCTCGAGGCACTAGAAAGGCACTAATTAGGTTCAACACTAATAAACACGTTAAAGTTTGTAGCAAGAGGAGATACTTAATAATAATAAACAGGATGTTAACTAACCATCCCATGAAATTCATACTTCAAGTTGCCAATGTTGCCACGTCTGAAGCTGGCCCAAAACGTGGCCCAAAAAGTTATTAATTATTTTGTCCAATTTTTGATAATTGTGATAATTTCTAGTCAGAACTCTCTACTGAGGTTAAATGCGTTTTCTCATTTGCTTGACTGACAGCCAATCAGAAAGAGCCATTTGCAATTGAAGCATTATTCTTGGAAATACTAGTGCTAGTTGAGAGAGAGAGAAAAATTCTTAATGTTTTAAGTGAGGAATGAATTCTTGGAAAAGACTTGGACAGTTTTCTTCTGTTTTTCCGCAATTGGTTTTTGGATCAAGTGAAAATCTATGGCGATGTCAACAAACAGTGATTCTAGAATCCATGGTTTTAGGGAGTGATTCTCAAGAGTTACATACAATAACATTATATCATGGACTTTTTGGGGCAGTAATATCAGACATAGGCGAGGCTGCGTTAGCTGCCGAGACTCTGATATTTCTGCTTGCAAAATTCATGATATAGTCCTATTGTATGTAACTCTTGAGAAGTCTATGAATATTGCAATTCTTGATCGTTGTTAGTCACAGATATTGGGAGGATGAAGAAATGTTTGATTGATTTTACTGAAGTCTATGGAAGTTTGCTCTCTCAATAGATTTTAATTCATGAAAAGTTTGAAAGTCTATGAATGTGTGCAAATGTGAATAGATTTGATATTCAGATTTCTATCTAAAAATGATTTGAAATATCACTTTACCAATTCATTCATTAATGGATTCTCAAGCTGGAGTGACGGACGACGGCTCATGGCTATCTGGTACGGTGAGAATTCTATGTGAAATTGGCGGGCGTATAATGAAGATATATTACCTTTCAAATGACAGCTTGGTCGGTGCGTAGCGCCAGACGATTTAGGCTGATCATTTGAAAGGTAATATATGCATTGTTACTGAACCAAAAATCTATGACATCAAAAATCCAAGATTTTGATCTGTAAAAGACTCAAATCTATGATAATTTTCTACATAGCCCATGCAGCTCAGAACATTGAAGCATATAAAGTTATAGATATCTACAACTCCAAATTGCGAACTATAGGAATCATCTCAATGCCATTTTCACTGGTAATACAAAGATGGACGGTGAGATGCTCCTACCTCAATGGTATCACATAGAAAATTTGGCATTGGAGATATATAAACGACTTTCATAGAAAAATGACAGGTGAAATATCGGCTGACAACCCTACTTACTCAGTAACAATGGTGCATTATATACCCTCCAATACCGGGCAATAATGCATTTCAAACTCATTTCAATCATTTCTATGACCTCCAAAGCCATCGAGAGTGAAATATAATACATCATAGCTTTCAGTGCTTCCACCTGCAATTGAACTCACTGTCTATGTTACCTAATAAGCACTCGACTCTTCGCGTCTCGTGATTCAAGTAACATAGACAGTTCGTTCAATTATAGTGGAAGCACTGAAAGCTATGAGGTAATAAACCATAGAAGTGGATAATATACCTTTTCCATTTCTATTTGGATATAAGTAAGTTCAATTTAGTTTGCAGAAATATCTCTGGTAAGAAAGTAAGTTTGATTTAGTATAAGTAAAAACAATTTAGTTTTTCTTTAGATATCTTTGATTACTATTCCCAGTGTGTCAATTGTGAATCAATGACGATTTGAATTTATTAAAATTTTGAATTTCACTGTAATGCTAGAATTGTGTTAGCGTTATTGAAATTCTGATTACCATAGTTTAAATCATATTCACTCGAAGTATCGTTCAAGAATGTTGAGAGGGAAATATAACACGATAAGCTTTACTGATCGGGAGCGCCTTGTCAATGCATTTAATGACAACAAGGATTGTTTAAATTTAGCCAATTATCTTGGTATAAAGACCCCAATCAGCGAGGAATGTGATTGTGAACTATAAGAAAACTGGTCGGATCGAGGCCAAACAAAAAAGCGGCTCTAGAAATGTCAAAGTTGACGACGAAATGATGGCGGTTGTACAAGAGTTCATTGAACAGAAGCCAACAGCAACACTGAATGAAATGATTGCATTATTGAGACAGCAACTACCTCAAAAGCCAACAATTTCACATCAAACGCTAAGTGCTCGTCTTGATGGTTTATTTTATACACTAAAAGATGTCAGGTCTGTTCCTATTCAATGGAATACTCCAGAAAGAAAGGAAGAAAGGCGAGAGTATGCGGAGTGGTGCTTCGGTGACGGACTTTCAGTCAAGAAAATCTACGTTGATGAATTTGGCTTCAACGTATGGACATCAAGAACGAAAGGGAGGTCTCTGTCTGGTGAACGTGCTGTGCGTTTGGTGGAAGATCAAAGAGGTCAAAATCTAACTCTTTGTTCAGCTATCAGCCCCGAATTGGGCCTGGTTCACCATCTTCAAACTTGTGGAGGTATGAGAAAAGCACGGTTTGCTGATTTCTTGTCGGAAGTCGCTGAGTTGATTGAGGTCACTGATGAGCATTATGCAATCATTTTCGACAATGCTCAATGCCATGGAGAAGATAGTCATTGGCGACTCTGCAGTTATTCGTAGGTTGCCAAAGTATGCTCCATTTCTGAACGCTTGTGAAATGGCAGGACCATGCCTTAAAGCAGCAGTGAAAAGACGGCTGTCGGATCCCGTGATTCAACGTGAGCTTCATGACAGACAAATGAAGGACTTCACAATCGTCGGATGAGAGCGTGAAGTTCTTTCTTGCCTCCATGTCATAACAACTTCCAAGTGCCAACTGCCAACACTTTCAAACACATACATTGAAACTATCTGCCAAAGTGTCTTCGTGGTGAGAACATTTTTGATTAGTTATTTAACATTGCAAATAAAAAAGTTGTTTATGTGATCTTTTGATATTTTGCCTTCTTGAAACTCTAAGGGAGCACTAGGAATTATTATCAAAGATATCTAAATAAAAACTAAATTGATCTTACTTATACTAAATCAAACTTACTTTCTTACCAGAGAAATTTCTGCAAACTAAATTGAACTTACTTATATCCAAATAGAAATAGAAAAGGTATAGTACACTAGAATGGAAGTTTAATATCTTACCTATGTACAATGATGGCACATGGAAAAATCTATGGTTTGTAGATCAGATTCGATTTAAAACATTGTATCATAGTGAAACTATTTGCCAAGTTGGTTGTGGAAGTTGTTGACAGCAAATTACAAGATTTTCATGAAGAGAATTGCAAGCGAGATGGCGGCATTGTTTCATGTGAAATAGCCTACTATTCCATGGATTAATATAGTGTGTCTATTTGTAGCAGTCATTGACAACTATTTTCCAATGTTTCAACACTGGAATACGAATTAAAAATTGGTTCACAAACTCATAATTGAAAGTGGTCGGTGTGCTGTTTGTAAGAGCATCTGAAAAATTCACAGATACAAAGTCTAATTATTGGATAATTTCTCCTTCAAGCGGCTAAGAAACCTGGCGCTTTTCTGGAATAAACACATTGAAAGTTTCTTTACCGACAATCATTTCTCAAATAAATGAAATGTCGCTGGAACTTTTCAATTGATCATTGAATGACACATGTGATATTTTGGAAACTGATATTCGAATGCATGTAGAGATTTTGAAAATTATTCAAATTTGGTGAACAGGGAACCCTTTAAAGTAAAATGAATATTCTAAGGTTTCTTGGCCTCTGATTTCAAGCTGGAGTTATGCATGTTCTGTAAATCGACATTACAAGTTGCATATATCTGATTTTACTATTGATAGATTATCGGAGCGATATTTCAAAATGATGAACGTACAGAACGTTATAAAGGATTTCCTTCTTTGTCATCCTGTCGGCGCAGCATTTTGTAAATTCACTATTGCTTTTGAGTACATGGTCTTTGGACAAGGGGCAGCAATCCAGATCACAAATTGGCTTGAAAAATATAAATGCCAATCAGAAAACTTGGAAACCAGCTCGCACAATTTGCATTTTGCCCCAACTAAGTTCCCCCGATGTGTGCCATAATTTTCATGCAATTTCAATTCTAGTACTTTCTATGGTATTGTTAATTTCTATGTAATAAACATTTCATTCCACGAATTGCCGATACAGGAACTGCTTTTTAAAATGCTCTTTCAAACCACTAATAAAATACAATCAATCATCTGTGATTTCATGCTGGAAATCTGATCTACACGCAAAAGTACATAATGAGCGTGAATGAGAGTTATTTTGAAAAAGATGTGAAAAACTCATGGAATATACAAAACATTAGAATCATTGACATGATTACAAAGTCCAACCTCTTCAAGTCCAACGTTTGTTTTGGTTGCTAATATCTGTGCTCTTTGGATGATTGCTTACAATATTAAACAAATTGGCTCAGAATTCTTCAATTTACAGAAGAAGCTTGGGAAACGGCGTCATTCTGTAGGACACGTCAATCTCAGACTTGTTGATTGCAGGATAATCTATAGAACGGTTGCCTGAATCTGACAGTTTATTATACCTGTTGAGGTTAGAGTCTAGTATTTATTTGCTATCCGTTGGCGTGAAGTCTCGACTATAATCTAAGATAAATATCACGAATGTCTGTCAATGATTGCTAAGATTTCTTCCGTTTTCTTATCATTTTCTATATTTGAAGTATATCTTTGAAATTCACACCAATGACAATTTGAAATTCTGCGCGAAATGCTCACTGTAGTAAAATAAATCATCGAAACACTAAGAAAAAACGGAAACTGGTGCAAAGTAAATCTAAGCCTGTTGCTTGATGCCGATTGACGCATTGATTAAACCCGCATTATTGTAGCTACCTGTGGTCTCCGTGGCATAGTGGTTAAGTGCTTGGCCTAGCGATCCTTCGGTGCGGAGGTCGAGTCCTGAAAATGTCAGATGAAGTCGGCAGGAAGGGCATCCGGACTAAAAGTGCCACAACGCTGCAGGAGAGTCTGCCTTTTTCAGCACCGTCCAAGCCTCCAGTATCGGGGAGTAGTGACGTTAAAGCTTCATCACATTGTACCTACCTAACCTATGATTTTGAATTGTGGCTCTTTTGAGGTTATGTATAAAAGCGGGCATCTGCTGAAATCCTGTGCAACATGAAAACCGATGAGATTTATATTTCTGTATTAGAGCAAAAACAGGAAATTGTAGTCATAACATTTCCAAGTTACTGAAGGAGCAAGTTCTAACAAACCACATGGCGGTGAACATCAGAGTACATGTTCATCTCTGTGGAACTTTGCTTGCTAATCTCAAAAGATTATATGGTGAATTAGCGATTTTGTGGCTAAATTTAACTTTTTACTCATTTTCGTGATAAAACCATCGTAAGATGTGTAAGTCGCCCTAATTTCTTTATAAATTCGTCCAAAATACAAAACAACAGGTGGCGAATAGCTATTATGGACAATTGACAGAAATTTATTCACTCACACGAGCTGATTTTTCGCTAACAGACGAAACAATGGATTTTGAAGTAGCTAATTGGCAGTAAGTAGTAATGTATGTATGTTAGCTTCACATGAAAACACATTGCAAGCTGAATATGACCAAATAAAAGGCTACATTTCTAAACTCACGAGAGCTTAAACTGAAAAGTGTATATTTTTCCATGAAATGTTGCAGAAGATGCCGTAACATGATTCAAATATGTGTTATTGTTGTAAATTCTTGAATGCCAGGAGATGTTATGCAAATCTATATGAACAGTTTTACTATTTATTCATCATTATCAAATACAACCATGCAGCTACATAATTTACTTCGACAGAATGTCCTTATGGGACATGTAGATGTAGAAATAGGTAGCGGTAGAAAACGGATTGCAAAGCAACTAGCGACGAGAATTTGAAAGGAGACGTAGATATCGTCACGAACTTAACCAGCGAACACGCCAAAAAATGTTCCTGAACTGTAGCATGGCATCATGTAACTCATGATGTATACTCTATGACATTAAAAACGATCCACTTGATATAGAAAATCTCAATGGAAGTATATCAGCTTTTCGCAAGCGGGTTCCCACAGGGATGTATCTCAGCTCTGACATCAAGTAAATTTCGAAATTTTACTTTTTTATTTAAATGCGCTTAATTTTTTATCTTGATGCATCACGGCCGTAACAGCAGTCGTTTAGTTTTTTAAGGTAGGTAATTTCTTCGATAGATTTCACGAAAACTGAAGTGTGGAGTGTCTAGTGATACCAATACAAATTTTATGATGTTGAAAACAGGAGAAAGCAGTAACACTCAAAATAATTCATGATGATTGGCTCATGAAATTTGCAATTTTGCATCATCACGGTCGTCACACATCATTTACGTACATGCCATGCACACGTGTAAAACTGATCAAATATTAAAAGCAACGACGCCAGATGGGGACATGTAAAAATGCACATTTTATCCAGTGATTGCATAACACTAGTAGTAGTCATAAAGATTGCAGACTGCCAGTTCTCCTGGGTATAGAATAGAAAGATGTCCTCAGACTTGAACAATTCCTTGGCAGCCGTAGACGCTGCATTTCACCATACAAGGACTCGTCAGCACAGCTCGCAATGGCCCAAGCTAGCTTAATAGATTAGATTAAAGAATATAACTAATATTAATGCATAATGTAAATATGTATAGGATACCACACTGATTTCAGTAGATAAACGCTGAGAATCTACGAGTATCATAAGCTATCTATTCTCCGAGCCGGAGACGAGGAGAATAGATAGCTTATGATACGAGTAGATTTTCAAGCAGTGTTTATCTTCGGAAATCAGTGTGATATCCTAATTTATATGACCGATATCTCAAAGGGAATAGAAATTCATAAAACTCAAGCGTTTAACACTGCAAATGTTGACAACATGAAAGACATGTTTAGTGGAACTTTCTCAAACTGTGTATTCAATGTCAAGTTTGAGAAGAGAGACAATGTGACATGACTCATCATAGTATGATACTTATTGTTGATAAATTATTAAAATTTGTTCAATTTACTAATTTATCATAGTTTTCAATATTTTACTACCCAGTAGAATAAACGATTATATTCTATCGTTGAATATCTACAATTCTACTGATATCGGTCATATAAATAACAATATATTCTAGATTAAATTATCTAGAATGGCTGAATAAAATGAAGGATTAGCTTGGGCCATTCCGAGTCGTAGTGACGAGCCCTTGTTCGGCGAAACGCAGTATCTACGGCTGCCAAGGAGTTGTTGTGCTTGAATTGTTCAAGTCTGAGGACATCTCTTCATACAATAGTAGCAGTGTATTTATTCATAATGAAAATCACACACAGTATCACTTTAGTAACGCACTGGTCCACCAATATCTGTCGAAAATTTGGTATTTGGGGATAATGGGTCCTAATTTACTCAGGGGGGGATGGATACTTCAAGTACCTTGTATCAACTGAAATTCTGTAGTATGGGAATGTATGAGAGTAGGCTATGTAATAATTTTTGCAATAGAATTGTTTGAAGTTTCCTACAACAATCCACTGATATGTCCACTACCATATTTCATATCTCTTTCACTCGCTGTTTTTTTGCAATTAATTGCGTTATTGGACTAGAAATGCATTAATCTTCAGATTTAATCGGGAATAGACACAGCAACGAAACGTTTGAGCATGAAATGGAAAATATTCTGTACAATTAGAAATAGGGGCGACAGAGCAAACACTAACAATGCCGCTGATCAACCTTATCCATGTATTTCATCCAATTTTTGAAATCATTTATGGATCAAAATCGTCTATTTTTCCACGAATGGTTTCGACCGATGGTCTTCGTCAGGCAGATAATGAGAAGGGAGAGAGGTGAAATCATGCAAACCACAGACAGCATTCACAATCGGCCGATAATCGCATTGAAGCACCGATTGAATTTTTCCCATTGAAGAGTGAATCACATTTTCCAAATGTTGACATTTTCTCAATAATATTGAAATAACAGACTTGTTCTCATCACAAATTCCCAATCAATGTACGAACATCTTCTTCTTATGTGCAAAATGTGATACAAAACTGAATCCTTGCAACTAATAATGAAGAAATTTGAGAATAAATTTGTTTTTCTTGTCCTTAAAAGAATCCGTGGGATGTTGATTCCAGTTTTGTTATTTTTCTGTAAAGCTACATCGCCGACACTTCGATCAAAGTTGTCTTTCAATGCGACTTTCTTTTTTGCATCTGTGAATCTCACTGTTCTAAGATTAATAGGATATCTTGATGCTGTGATCATTCCGCATGCACAAATTTGACAAAACTTTCAAGAGGTGGAGTTCTGACCGGTCAAATACAGCTGTGGTGAATTCTTGACTGCGGTGTTTTTCAACAGCAAAAACTACATGTCGTTCGCCAGAGAATGACTTAAGGCCTTTTGTCAATAAAGTAGCTTCAAGGTTGCATGGCACGAACTACTGTTTTGTAAGTAGTAAGATGATGACATTTAGGAGTCAAACCTACAATACTGAATTCGATTTAAATACATGCAGGTCTAAGACCTTTCATAAATAATCAATAAGTATACAACCATCAATGTTTACGCATTATGTAATTTTGAAATTAGGCAAACTATCAATCCGAAGCGAAAACACATTATAATTCATGAAAGCAAATATAGTTATGTTTGAGATATATAAGTCAACATAGTAGCACAAAAGTGGTTGAGTTATAAACATAATGTTTATCACTTTTATTCATGGAGTTGAGCTAACTGTGAGACGTGAGAATATTTTTAGACAAGTAGCAACGGTGACATGCGGCATTAATTTCACTAAATTCACAGGAAATCGAGTCTAGATCAAATGCCCTATGATTGATGATTGTACGTTTGTACACTGTATGTACTCTTCGCATCCACCGATTTACAGTGTGTTAAGCAGTAAGAGTACACATTAGAAATGCGACTTTTCCCTCTGTCTAAGTTTGAGCCTGAATACCCAACTCTTAAGGCTTTCTTGTGGAGGTTGGACGTAGATATACGCATGCATCATTATTGCATGAATGTTATAATCAAATAAATGCACGTGGGTCATTATTTTGATTATCTGCAACGCAAACAAAAGGAAAGTCGGATTTCTATGTCAGCAATGTTTGGTACACAGAGTAGGGATATAGTAGGTACAGCATCGACTCAAACAAGCATCTCTATACAGTGAAAGATTTTATATGAAAACATTCAGTTTTTTTGCGGAGGTTCCGTTCATGCGATCCAAAATATTATTTGAGCAGCTTTTAAAAAGCTAACTTTTTCAAATAATTCCTCTGTTTGTATACTACCGAGATGAAGCCCCTTTTTAAGTAATATGAAACAAGTTGGATATCAAAAGGAATTAGCATTTGCTAACAAGCATCTCAATAAAGGAAATTCATGAGCCGCATTATAATGAAAGTCTTCATAAAAATGTCGACATCTTTTCGTGCTTTCTTGGCTGAAATGTCTAGTTTATAATTCCATTTTTAATTAATTTTTATGATTCACTCAAATCTGAATAGTAATACGGACCCATCTACATCTTTTAAGCTGATTGTGATCATTGTCAGTGGTTATTTTATTTTACTCTTCCAGTGCCAGGTTATAGCCTGTAATATGATCACGCTCAAGAAAGTGCTCTCATTGATGAGGCTGTGTACTCCTCTTTTCGTTACTCTGTTTTCGTTACTCTGTGCGTTCGTAGTCGTTTGGAAACGGTCGCTGATTGCTGTCCGAGATTGTCGAGTTCGATTCCGTTTTGATACGAATTTATACGTTTTCTTTTGAAAGCTATTTTGTGAAATGCCTGTGCAACCCGTGCACTTTGATGAAGTACGTCGTATGTCAGCTACTCAACTGAGCAAACTAAATAAAGACCAGCTTCTTTCAGCAGTCAAAGACGCCATTGAGAAGGACAAGGCCCCAACAAAAACCACCACACTAAATGATGATAACAACGACATAAAAAATCTTCTCCAGCAACTGGAGAGTCGTCTTAGTGCTAAGATTTCCGGTGTGATGGAAAAGGTCGAAACCATCGAACGAACTCTGCAGTTTGTCTCTGCCGATCAGGTTCGCATAGATAATGAAATCGGTGCCATGAGGAATGCTATTGTAAACCAACAAATCTATATTGAGAAGATTGAGGCCGAGAAAAGGGCCAACAACGTTATCATAAATGGTATTCCAGAAAATGATATTCTGTTCACTGATGTGGTACTTGACACTGACATCGATAAAGTCAAACATCTCTCTCGATTGATTGATCCAGTCGCTGATGACACTCCTCATGTCGAATCTGTTATGCGTCTTGGAAAGAAGAACGATAAAATCAGACCACTTCTTGTAAAATTTTTTGACAGAACAACACGTAGCGATTTTTTGTTTAAACAAAAGAAGTTCAGAGAGCCTTCGGAGACCAGCAGATTATTTGGAAAGATTTACGTCAATAAAGACTCCTCCTTCCTGATCAGAAAAGAAGAGTCCAGACTGCGCAAGCGGATGAAAGACATGAGAGATGAACTATGTGATGGTGATCGTTTGTACATAAAAAATGATAAATTGATGTTAAATGGAAATGAAATTGATCGTGTTGACATTTCAAAACACATGTTTTGACAAATGCATGCCTTCTTTGGTAATCAATCGACTATAAGTTTGTCTGATGTTCTCAAGTTTTTATTCACCTTTTATTCTGATTCTGTCAGATTCATATCTAAGTTTTTGGTTTCACTCAGTACATTCTCACCATGTATTCTTTCACGTCGAATCAATTGTGGTCCTTCTACATGCAAAACATCTCAAGACGAAAAGTATTGGTTATTATTGTGTAATGCTCAATCAGTATTCTTTAAATTGGATGAGCTGAGAGCCATGGTCATTTCTACCAAACCGAACTTTGTATGCATAACAGAATCTTGGTTAACTCCAGAAATTGATGACAGCCTTCTACAAATTGATGGCTTTCAGATCTTCAGAAATGATCGTCAAGATGACCCTACAGATTGCCGTCGAGGTGGGGGAGTCCTAATCTACGCTGCGATTCATACCCAACCCAGTTCAGTATGTCTCAATCACAACATCGTTCGACCATCTGGATTTGAGTGCAATCTGATTCAGTTTCACGACCCAGAGAGATCATATTTGTTATGTTTATACATTCCACCTAATTTAAGAATTGACATTTTTCGCGAAATACGTGAATTCATTGTGAAATCCTTAGATAATGTTCTTCAAATCAATCCTGATGCCAAGCTTTTCATTTGTGGTGACTTTAATAGACACGATATGTCATTTTTAAGTCAAAACTTTGACTTGGATAATATTGTTGATATACCTACGTTTTTGAATGCCACTCTTGATAAAGTGTATTGTGAAAGACCGCTTGTCGATCACTTAAAGGTTGAGACTGCTCCTTCGTTGGGTGTTGCTAAGAATTCGCATAAGATTGTTCTTATTTCAAAGAAAATACATGTTAGTAGAAATACGGCGTTGCTGAAAGTGTATGACTTACGTAAGTCGCACGCCGATGCTTTTTGTAGAAAGTTGTCTGAAACTGATTGGTCGAGCATCTATGAGTCAACTGATGTAAATGAGAGTAGTCAATATTTTTATTATCTATTTAATCGAGCATTGTCAACTATTCCAGTGTCATTTGTAAAAATAACTGAAAAGACAAAACCGTGGATCACACCTGTTGTTTTAGAATTGATCAACAAGAGATGGCAGGCTTACAGGAACAATGACTTCAATCTCTACAACCACTACAAAGCAAAAGTAAAGTCAGAAATTTATAAGTCGAAGGTACTATGGAGTAGAAAAATGCAACAATCGTCTAAAGGCATCTGGTCAGTAGTCAACGAAGTACGGTGTAAGAACGACAACAACTCTACCAAACAACTTTTGTCTCTTTTTTCCGACGTGACTGAAGCTGTTGAAGAAATAAATAAGCAATTTTCTAATTTTTCTTGCATGACGATAGTAATGGTAATACTTTCCTTGTATCTGACAATACTTCTGAATGTATTTCTTATGATATCTGTAGTGATAAAGATGTTTTGTGCTTATTGAAGAATTTGAAGACCAATAAAGCAAGTGGTAGCGATGGTCTTTCACCCACGGTACTGAAACTGGCGGCTTCTGATATCTGTAAACCATTGTCATTTATTTATAATTTTTCCTTTAAAAGCACCATTGTTCCAAGAAATTGGAAGAAAGCAGACGTCATTCCATGCCGAAGTCATATCCTGTTTGTAAAGGCAATCTTAGACCTATTTCTCTTCTACCAATTGTTAGTAAAGTTTTTGAACGTATTGTACTGAACAGATACATCGACCATATTTTATATATGTACGATTCTTGTCAGTTCGCATATCGTAAAAATTCATCAACAACATGTGCCTTAATTTATTTGCAAGAAACTGTATTTAACCTCTTAGATCATGATGAAATTGGTGCCGTTCGTATTGTCACTTTCGACCTAAGCCATGCTTTCGAATCTGTTCCACATTCTTTATTAATCAAAACGTTATCTTTTCTCTGCTGACTGTCATCATCTGTGTAAATGGATTGAGAACTACCTTCATGGTAGACAACAATGTGTGAAGCTTGGCATCATCCGAAGTTTTTTTTAAGTGTGACGAGTGGAGTGCCACAAGGCTCCATTTTGGGGCCTTACCTTTTTTCTGTATACATGTCTTCTTACAAAGCGTATCATCCAGCCAACAAAGTTGTGAAGTATGCTGACGATGTAACTTTAATTATACCTGTTCAGAAATGTCACTTTGGCGATTTATCAATTGTAAATGATGAAGTTTGTCATTTTAGAAATTGGTGTACAAAAAATAAGATGATTGTAAATTGCAATAAATCGAAAGTTTTGAACATTGTCACAGTATCTCACATCCTACCCCCAGTTCCTTGTTTTGATAACGTCCATCAATTGAAGATTCTTGGTCTTATTTTTAACAATAAGTTAAGCTGGTCTGACCACTTTGACTATTTGATTAAGAAGTTGTCTAAACGTCTGTATGTTTTAAGAGTGTTGAAAGGAGTTGTGTCTCACAATGATCTCGTCGACATTTATAATGCTATCATTCGACCATGTTTTGAATATGCTTCTCAAGTATTTTTTCGACCTGGTGTATATTTAGATAAGTCCTTGTTTAGATTTTGTAAGAGAGCTTTCAGAATAATTCATGGTTACGAAATTTCACATTGCAACGATTGTAATATGTTAAACTTGTGTGAAAGACGCAGACTTCTAGCTATGCGCCTTTTCAAGAACATATTATCAGACTCAAATCACCTTTTATACAATTTGTTGCCACAGGTATCTGAAAGGAGTGGACGTTTACTTTTGCCTTCTGTTAAAACAGCTCGAGCTGCAAATGGTTTCTTTTTTTGCTGTAGCAAACTGTACAACGATTCCTTGTAACTTTTTGACACTGTAAATTTCGTGACTTGTAAAATCCTCCACGATTTCCATTGGAGGCTGTTGTATTTTGTTTTCAATAAAACGCTTATTACTATTATTACTATTACTATTAAAGTGATAGTCACCCGTCGGACTGATAACTTAACAAACTACATTGCCTCTCCACACAGGTTGACATTGTGAAATGTTATTATTCTTTCTGACTTGCTATCACGATCAGTGAAATCTATAATTGCTACAAAAGTGTAAAAGTTTTGCATAACTCACATGTGATGCTGGGTACATGCTGGGTAATGCATACACAAAGTGGATTTAATCAGTGTTGGATTCGAGCTTAATTGCAGTAGGGCGGAAGTTTTCGACCGGAAGTTTTTGGGTCAACGTCGTAACCAAAGCCGGAAAAAGTGGTGATCAAAAGGAAGAGGGCATCAATTCTTACAGCACCACTCTCATCTTCGCACTTAGAAGGCCCTCGAATGATTTTGAAAACAGTTGAACCATAAATGGAATAAGGAGGAGATAGGCCTATTTGATACGTGAGAGGGATTCTTCAATGCATGCATTTGGTGCCACCCGCATTTAATCAAGTAATGCTTTAAATAAGGTCCGTAGATACCATTGGGAATAAGAAATGCATGGTAGGTCTACGCATGTGAAAATTAGATTAAATGTTCCTCAGTGGATCATTCTGTAATTTATTGCAACTAGACCTATAATGAATTCACAAATATTGGACTTCTATCAATATTTACAGAGTAAAAGGCAAACAATGTTCCTAAACATGATTTTCTGGATTGTGGGGAATTTTTATTACATTAACATGAATAAAATACTATGTGTGCGTTGTCGACAAGACCCTGAAAGAAACAAGACAGCATTCTGGCACTCTTCTTGTGATGGTTTCGTTACTTTTAATTCCTTTAAGCATTTACTGCTGCTCAAATTCAGTTATCATCTTTCTAAGCAAACAAGGCTAAGCTTCCCCTGACGATAGCCGGCTGTGGTGGCTGAAAGGCCTCGCAATAGAAATTCGAGGAATCTAGTAAAGATCAACTAGTTTTTTGGGCTTCCTTCACAAGGTGAAAAGAAAGCTAATTATTGATGATTGGACAATTAAGTTTAAGAAGAATCGTGAGGAAATTAGGCGTACGCCTGTCAATTTTGCTCATATTCACAAAAATTATGAATTGATGTTCAATCAATCTGGTTAAGTCAATATAACGCCTATCTACCGGAAATATTCTTCCCGCTCAGGGAAGGAAGGTGCATCTTCAGTACCGGGGATGAGACGAGGCAGTACAGGGGAACTTCCCCACTTTCCCTCAAATCCAACACTGCACAGAAGCATAAACCAATGCGTTGAAGGAAGACATACAGTTGTTGACTAAATGTTACCGATTCACCCCCATTGATACAAAGAGCACAAAAGTATGACTGAAAATGAAATGCCGATGTTGGAACTTTCGAGGCAGGTCGCGGGATAAGCGAGTGATTCAAATCCCCACTTTCCCTCTCCTCAAATTTAACACTGGATTTAATCAATGCTGAGTTGCGACTTTTGGTAAATAGATTTAACCATGGAAACTCGAATTTTTGCTGTTGTTCAAGTTTTCAACCTGTTGAAGACAGACAGAGGACTCTCCTTATTTTCATTCAACTGACGAATGGTGCACATGACAAGCAGTCACAAGTGCCGAGAACGAGCCTTGCCTGTCCTATTTGCATCGAAATTGCACCAACTCCACAGTTGCGTTAATTAATAATGGGGCGAGTATTGAGCAATTGAGACAATGATGAAAACTGCCAACCCTCCTTCAAGAGGTGAAGGCACCGACCTAGGACTATCCTGTAGAGAATGCTCAAGAATAGTCAAATTTCGTAAATCTGGAGCCATAGAAATCCGTCTTTTTGTTTTGTTGACGTTAATGTTTTGTTCCGTTTGGTTTGTTTTGCAAGACTAGACTGGACAACAGCTATTTGTTAATGGGAATTTCAGCTCTTCGGTTATGCGCCGATTGATAGATCCTTAGAAGAAAAACATACAACAGTTGTACATTCTTTCGCAAAGTGATCTTTGTAAGATATTTTATCAAAATGCCTTTATTTATGACGAGAAATGATAGCAACCCCTCAATAGTTACTAAGTAACAAAGTAAGTATATAAGGGAAGCATGGAATCAATGGTTGATTTGCGGCGACATCCATGATCTTACTTTTTAGCAGTTTTATTTGATATCGCATCGACAACAGAATAGTATTGTAAAATGGAATGAAAGGGAATGAATGGCTATGTCAAAACTCAGCGAAAAATTACATAGATATCCGCAGACGTCTGGAAGACAAAAATATGAGATGAAGATCCATTTCTATGGTTAATAGAATGTTGATACAAGGTTGATATTTTTTTTGACATAGAAATTAATTGATCTTGGCTAAAGAAGATGGCGGATTTGTCGCCACTAAAAATACATTAGAGTAATGGGGAGCTTCCACACTTGATTTATATAAACACTTCGCTAAGTACACTAATAAGCTGCCGGTAACTTCTTATTGTCATCCACCGGAAGCCGCCATGTTTAAGGTACCGTTGTCATCATGACCCGGCGTTCTATTGTTTTCAATGCTCATGTCCTTTATTATTGCAGAATGTCGGAGGGAAGAACCTTGAACTCCCATGTCAAGCACATTGTTTTAATGTGCGTCCACTCGTGATGGCGGCTGGACTATGACTTCGATTCTACAGAATTGTCTTGTAGTGATGGAATGTCGTTAAAGCGGCGAGTTTGAGAAAAGACACATGACTCTCGCTCTCACCAATGAAATATTCAAATCTGACTGATGATCCACATTCCCATGTGTCTCCGCTGAGAGACTAGGAACGTGTAGAAGCCTTCAAGCGAAGGCAAATGACTCAACCTTTTGTCATCAATTGGCCTGATCTATCAATCCTGACGCGATGCACATCAAACGGAGCGGTGGGGGGAGCCAGGTCTGAGTCTTCCGACATTCCGCTCCGCCCACATTCCGACCTTATGAGGGCGCCGCTACCACCGACACGCAGTGGGACGTCGGAAGTGAACGCATCCATCACTACAGCCCGCGGCGGTGTCTCCCTCACAAAGTTCGTGTCTTATCGGCTGCGTTCATTTCAAATTCAATTGATTGACGAATAGTGATGCAGCAGACACTGGCGCACATTGATTGATGAGCGTACAGCGAACCTCCTTCATCATCACTTTACCGGTGATTAAATTGTTATGCAAATCATCTGTTACTTTCTCCCTGGAACCGAGTCGCGATCATGTCATGTCGGTTTATCACGCAGCAATTTCGGGTCCTCGGATTTACCCCTAGTGCTGTTCACAATCACTGTAGAGTACGCTCTTTCTACTGCTGGTGTCATTCACTCATCTTCGTCGTTGATTTTCACGAAATTTAAAGCATAGTATGAGGGATCCCCTGTTAAATATCATGTTCACAGAATTGGTGTTATCACTAATTAAGAATTAGTGATATAGTTAACATAGAATGTAT
The DNA here is from genome assembly GCA_907163375.1 of Prostheceraeus crozeri. NCBI lineage: Eukaryota > Metazoa > Platyhelminthes > Polycladida > Euryleptidae > Prostheceraeus > Prostheceraeus crozeri. Next base: position 148,304 of record CAJQUW010014115.1, on the reverse strand, counting down.
AAAAGAAATCATTGACAGCCTTAGGGCAATTAAATTTAAAGTAATGGAAAATGTCTGTGGATCTCTACATCACCTTGCATAGAGATCATGTCGAGTTGCATGCTTCAGTGACTACCATGCTTTAAAGAAGTTTCAGTATGGCTGAAAGGGCTGTTAGCAAATCAACCTCCAGGCTACGCTATCTGTCAGGACATATTTATTCGTCTCTTTTAATTTGTTAGCAACTATCTCAGCCATGCTGTAACCATAGAAATCAACAATACCATAGAAAGTCCTAGAATGGAAATTGCATGAAAATTATGGCACAAGTCGGGAACTTAGTTGGGGCAAAATGCAAATTGTGCGAGCTGGTTTCCAAGTTTTCTGATTGGCATATTTTTCAAGCCAATTTGTGATCAGGATTGTTGTCCCTTGTCCAAAGATCATGTACAAAAAATCAATGATGAATTTACGAAATACTGCGGCGACAGGATGACAAAGAAGGAAATCCTTTAAAACGTTCTGTACGTTCATCATTTTGAAATATCGCTCCGATAATCTATCAATAGTATAATCAGACACATATGCAACTTGTAATGTCGATTTACAGAGCATGCATTGGTCCAGCTTGAAATCAGAGGCGAAGACATATTACAGTATTCATTTTGCTTTAAACGGTTCCCCTGTTCTTTACATTTGAACAAATTTCAAAATCTTTGCATACTTTCGAATATCAGCTGCCAAAATATCATCAAACTATTTCACATAAGTCATTCAATGATTAATTAAAGAGTTCCAGCGACATTCTATTTATCTGAGAAATGATTGTAGGTAAAGAAGCTTTTAGTGTGTCTATTCCAGAAGAGTGCAAGGTTTCTTAACCGCTAGAAGGAGAAATAATACAATAATTAGACATTTTTTCTGTGAATTCTTGAGATGTTTTCTTCCAACCAGTACAGCGACCACTTTCAATATGACTCTGGGAACCAAATTTTAACTCGTATTCCAGTGTTGAAAAATTGTATGATAGTTGTCAGTGACTGCTACAAATAGACAAAGCATGTTAATCCATGGAATAGTAAGCTACTTCACATGATACAATAACACCATCTCACTTGCAATTCTCTTCATGAAGATCCTGTAATTAGGTGTCAACAACTTCCGCAACCAACTTGGCAAATAGTTTGACTATGATACAATGTTTTAAATCGAATCTGATCTACAAACCATAGATTTTTCTATGTGCCATCATTGTACATAGGCAAGATATCAAACTTCCATTCTAGTGTACTATTAGCAGGGATGTCTATGAATAACATGATATAGAACTCGGGATACACAACTTCCAAAGAGTGGAGAATTGACTGTGGGCTGAATTTTTTTATGACAGCAGAAATTTCTCCCTATGTTTGATTTGAAATCACATGCATTGCTGCAATTTCAATCTACTTCTATGGCTGTAACCCATACTTAAACAGTTTTCGGTGCGAAGAGAGATTTCATTGCCGTGAGACTGCTGAAAATGAATTTCTATGCAAATCTACTAATGGCCATAGAAATCCACTGACATCATGAAGCTTTCTATGTCCACAAGTTAATAAGTTCAAGCAGGTAATTATTTTCATTGGCGGAGAATGCTGACCTTGGGTTTGTTTCACAAAATTGGGTGTGTGATATGCATTAGTAACATCTTCAGCAGCGAAATAAAGTGCTGCCTTCAATTGCGCTTCATTTGATAATAGATCAAATTTCAAACGATGGATAAAAATTGCCTTGCAAAAGACGTGCGGCTGGCAGGATTCGAACCTACGACCCAGGTTCATTTGATCTGTACTCTACCAACTGAGTTACGTGCTGCTTACATGGGACTGTGTCAATTGGCAGGAATATATATGAGAAAAGGTAAAAAAAGTAGAAAAGTTAATCCGACTGAAGATTAAGCAGTCAAATTAAAGCACTGACATTAATTGCTTTTCAAGTAGATTTCGGACTGATAAAAAACACTGATATGTATCAGTGTGATCGTTCGATTAAAACAAAATATTTTTCATTACTAAAATCATAGGGTCAATTATGATCGCAATTATCTTAAACATACTCACGCAAATTATGTGTTTCAGAACAACAATATACAGTAGCTTTACTGGTGAATCACAAAATCATACCTAAGAAAATTCAATTAATCCACCTGTATGAATTTAGTTGAATTCCAACACCAGAGAATACAATAATAATCATTTCGTTAATTTTTACCCCAGTAGCAGGAATCGTAGGGAAAATCAAATTTGGTAGTAATCAAGTTCACACAAAGTTTCAAGCAACAAAGAAGAAAGCACTGTTTTGATTCCAGCCGTAGAAATCCCACACTGAGTAGTAATGAAGGACTAGAGGTCATGCGTCGTGGACTTGTGTGTCATAATCACAGAATTAGATTGTTTAATCGTATCACTTTGATGGAAGTGCAAACTGATTCAAACAGATGGCACATGCAGGAACTTAATAAGTGGGCAAAAAGAAATTTTTAATACCTTACAGAGATAGGAAAAATAGACGTGCGTCGCTTGCGGATTGCTCTGAATTCCTTCAAAATACTCCGATCGCCTCGATTCCTTTAGATTCGAAGAATTCAGATCATTGCGCAAAAGTTTTCTCGATAATATTGGGCCCTCCGATCATTTTAAAAAAAGTTGGCAGGCGTATGAAAAAACGTTCACAAACTTCTCTGTAGAACTTGACATCGTCTGTGTCTCTTTGCTGTGTGATCCGGTTGATAACAGTCACTGAAACTTCGCACAATTTGGTGTGTTTAATGTTGAACTGGCGACTCATTGTTCGATTGCTATGGTATTTAGTCAGCTGATTGTGCCATTTCATTTGCGTTACATGTTCCAATGTTTCCCTTCTACACTGTAAACTATAGACCGACAATTATCCTACAAAATTACTGACAAAATCAACCAACGATTGTCACCTCCAATATCCTGCGATATCCGACGAATTTGTAGGTTCTCCACCGACATCGAAACAGATACTTTGCATGCTAATGAACTAGACAAAGACTGTTGAATATTGATTGATTTTTTCGATTAGTGACTGCTTAACGACTTTTGGGCAATCTGTATTATTGTGTGCAAAACCATGATTTAATTTGACATAATATAATTAATTACCTACATTTTTGATATAATTTAAGCTATAATTCATTGATATTCATTTTGTCGCTTTTTGTCAGATATTGTAGGTGTTCAGTGGCAATCATCCTGCAAGAACTAACAATGACCGACAAAATAGATTTTGAAGGATAAATGTCTATCAATTGTCAGTCAACGGTTTACAGTGTAGTCAAACGGAAGAAGAGACGACCTGTCTAATTCTGTGGTCATAATGGACGCGGGAGCAGGGGTGGCAAGGTGGTCGCTGCCCCCCCCCAAAAATATTTTGATGGGGCAAGGTATCAGGAATAGAAAGATAATGTGGAATTTAGATCGAGTTTAAGTATGAGGTAAACTTTGTGTTTGCACAGTTGAATTTTCCAGTTTCATAATAAACTGATAAACTCTAATATTGTTTTAAGGATAGTAAAATTTTGAATTAGTTTAATGAACGTCGAAGTAGGGTATTGTACCGTGTTTTTGCATTAATAAATTCATAAAAGTGCAAATAAAGATTCATGATGGATACATTAGTCCTACTGTTTGACATCAACTAACATCCTTTCAAAAAGCGCTTCATAGAAAGTTTAGACAACAATTATCAAACAGGCATGCGTTTCCTTTTGCCCCTCAACTTTGAAACTGCTCCCGCGTGTCTGGTTGTCATGTCAGTTGAAATTGCCATCAATAAGCAACTGCTATTCATTCTAGTCCAAAGCAAAGAGTCGAATCTTCATGATTCTAGCCATTTATAGTTCATTTCTACCCAATGTTTTACTGTCCCCTAGAATGCATTCTGCTTGTTAATGGAATTCTCCTAGTTTAGAAAAGTGTACATGTATTTAACAGGATCCATTTTAACCTGCTATTAAAATAAGTTGTTTACTGAAATAGGCACTCGAAATTTTAGCCCAGAAGGTGAATAAGGCTCTCAATTCTTTGCATGGACCTAAATCAGTGCTTCTCAACGTTAACTTATCGCGGACTAAGCGCTCAGCCCAAGTGAACTACGTGAACCAAGACGTCTTTATGTAAATACGCAACATCGTCTATTTAATCGTAATGAAAAGCAACTTAATATTTTTGTCTGAAATTCAGTTTCCACAGATGATGTCCCGTAAGTCCTGCATCAAGAATGACCGCGAGTAAGTTGCTACTAGTAATTACGAAACATTTATAAAATCAAAAAGTATTATTTGTGTAGCATTATACTACAAAAGTATATAATACAGTAGCCAGTTTTTCCAGGGAACGAGGCCACCGGCCACCAGGACGCGCAAGTTGTCCAAAAGATGGTGTGATTTCTATAAATCCTGGCGCCGTAGTTTGAAAGAAAACGCTATTGAGAAAGCTGTTGATTTTGTGAAAAATTTGACGAATTTTCACTTTTATGTTTCGATTCAACTTAATCTATTCACTTATGAGATAAAGTTATCATAACTTCATACACATTTTTTGAATTGTTAGATTGCTATCTTTCCAATGGCATAAGTTGTTACTGCTCGAGCAATTTATCAACACGAAAATTGCTGTAGAGTGAGATCAATAGAAAAGTACCTACATGTAGGTACTTGGTCAAATTATCATTAACTACATCCATGGTGGAATCTGTTGCTGGGCTGGACCTTGTATTTCTTTTGGATGACATAATTAGCTTGAAATATATCAAGGACTGTGAAATTAGAGTTATCTCAAATCACATTGTATCTTATATATGGTAAAATCCAACAAAAGTTGTCCCCTTTTTTGTCCACTCAAAAATTGTCGAAAGTTTGATTTCATTTGCTCAGAATAGCTGTATTTGGTTCTTGTAAGACACATTATATGTGCTAAACCACAATCTAATTACCATTAGGAGATCTGTAACCGAGTTACTGATATGAGGGCGTCGATGTGATGACCAAAAGTTATACCGGTACGTGCATATCTTTTGTATGCATCTTTTTCTTAATATATTCACATAAATAGTTTGCTGAGGACATATTTGACATCTCGCATTATGTAAGTAGGCCTAATTAGCCTGCAATAGACACGATTCTAAATTCAAATTCCGAAACTTTCCCAGCTGTCATACTGATTCTAGAACAAGAGTTCATAAAGACAGCATGAATGTATTTATACTTGCATACTTCATGGATATTCTCTTGTATTCACATTACAACATCATGAGTTGGAGTAGGCCTATAATATACACTGTAAACCGTAGACCGACAATTATCCTACATAATTACTGACAAAATCAACCGACGATTGTCACCTCCAATATCCTGCGATATCCGACGAATTTGTAGGTTCTCCACCGACATCGAAACAAATGCTTTGTATGCAAGTTAACTAAACAACAACTGTTGAATGTTGATTGATTTTTTCGATTAGTGATTGCTTGACTCTTGGGCAATCTGTATTATTGTGTGCAAAACCATGATTTATTTTGACATAATATAATTAATTACCTACATTTTTGATATAATTTAAGCTATAATTCATTGATATTCATTTTGTCGCTTTTTGTCAGATATTGTAGGTGTTCAGTGGCAATCATCCTACAAGAACTAACAATGACCGACAGAATAGATTTTGAAGGATAAATGTCTATCAATTGACAGTCAGCGGTTTACAGTGTACTTACTTGATATAAATAACCAGATTAGTATGAATATCAAATAAAGATAACACAACTGTCTCCACCGGTTTCATCCCGTACATGGATTTATGCCGGCATGCATGTATTTGCGCTTGATAAAGAATTTATAGTGCATATACAATTAGTTTTATTTACTTATCAAGTCAATTGAATTTACGGAAGTTGTCGTACCGGTAGACTGGGATTCTTTTGACTGTTATATTTTTTTGAAGTTTTAAAGTTTTAGGTTCATGCAAGTTTTAGTTTAGGATGAGTATGAATATCAACCATATGAATAAGTGTCATGATTAGGATATGGGTGGGATCCTTATGGGCCACATCGACCTCAAAGTGCCACCATCTTATCATGCGATTTCCGCAAAAAATAATTTAAAATGAAAATGAGTTTTGGGTTATTAGCTTATTTAGCGTTGTTAGGAGAAATTTCCGGTTGCTTTATAGTTGGATTTTAGGTTCTGTTCAGGGTTTGTCTTAGTAGCCTATGTTTCATGGATCGTTTTAGGCGGAGTCGTCATAGGCCTGATAGGCCTGCACAGCAATCAACGTATGAAACTTATCAAAGCTCTGGTGACGAAATTGTTAACACATATTTTAAAATAATGTGATGACAAAGAATAGATAAAGACTTGAATTTAAGTGCGCTTAATGAGACATCTGCTTCCATGAGCGGTCTACGCATCTTCAAAAACAGACACGGATGACATGTGCATGCACATGTAGGCCTAACAAACACACAAAAGAAATAAATGATCATTAGCACTATTTATCAGCAAAATATGCCATGATATGCAAGGCACAAGCTTAAGCTCATTGTCATGTTTCATATTACCATTCAAGATATTTCTGCTAACGTACTCTACCATTTTGCGTTAACATCATCGTGATCCTTGTAAGATGGGCACCAAAGCAGTAGCATTTAATCCACAGCATCAAAATGCAGCTAACATTGGGTCCATAGCATTTGAGTGCAGCATGAAAAAGATATTCGTAGGGTATTGGAATTATTACGCCTATAGCTTGTGCTGTGTTTTTTATTAAATTTCAATGGAGATTTGACAAAATTAGCTCAATCTACGTCTAGGCCTATAGTCCGGGAGCTAGCGCGAACTTGTGCAAGGAACGAGGTAGTACATAAAACTTTCACATAGCATAGTACACCTCTAACCTACTGCAAAACTTCGCGTCTGCTGGATCAGATCATTTGCTTTTCAGAAATAGAGAGGATAACACACTCCTATGTAGTTCCAGTGGTAAAATTGTGACATTTAAGGTGTTGACTCCATTTTTTCGAATTTTTCCTCATAAAAGTTACGTAAATTGGTATTTTGTTGAACTGGTTATTATAGAAATCATCCACAGATCATGATCTTTCAAATGAGTTATCATTCAGTGACAGAGGATGAAGTAAAGTGTACAAACAGACACTTTTCGTTAAAGTATGTCAACAATTTTCCTGAAATTTCTATGTTAAAATTTGCAGTTACACCAACGAAAAGTGTCTGTTTGTACACTTTACTTCATCCTCTGTCACTGAATGATAACTCATTTGAAAGATCATGATCTGTGGATGATTTCTATAATAACCAGTTCAACAAAATACCAATTTACGTAACTTTTATGAGGAAAAATTCGAAAAAATGGAGTCAACACCTTAAATGTCACAATTTTACCACTGGAACTACATAGGATTGTGTTATCCTCTCTATTTCTGAAAAGCAAATGATCTGATCCGGCAGACGCGAAGTTTTGCAGTAGGTTAGAGGTGTACTATGCTATGTGAAAGTTTTATGTACTACCTCGTTCCCTGCACAACTTCACGCTAGCTCCTGGGCTGTATGCTTGAAGTGATTCGTATGGTCTAGACTTGACATAAGCTATGTGAGACATTTCAGAGATTATCGACCTTTATATAAATATTAGTTGCATGCATTGCATTAAAATAAATTAGGTACCCTACCAAAAAAGTCGAAGGCCACAATATAAGATACTACACTCTAAACCAGCACCTCCTAAATCATACACTAAAGCAAGACACTTTTCAGGAGGCTAGCGCACTACGGTTATTGTTCTCTTCTCAACATTCTATTTCACGCAACCTCCTAAAATTCTAGTGTGTCGCGCTTTAGGATGCAGGTTTCTTCGATTTTAAGAGGTGACAGTTTGCAGTGTATAATAGTTTAATCATCAATAACAGCTGCCAAGACAGTTGCTGATCTCTCCTGTGCTTTCATATTGTTCTGCCATTCTCAGACTATGATACCTCGCTTAGATTATCAGTAAAATGTCATCAGAATCGGTGCCGGAGTTTGTGATTCGGCTCCTTCTTCTGAATAATTCGACTCCTTCTTTTGTCACTTTCACCTTTGAAAGAAGCGACTCGTTGATTGAAAGATAATAAGATGGAAACTTGAAAACTGCTCGATTGGTGCACAGGAACTGTTTGCAATGTGTAGATGTAGAAACAGGCAATCGGCGCTTTCTTTTCGAGTCGGTGCACTTATAAGACATTTGATTCGTTGGTGAATCAACCATCATCCAAGGATATCAATTCAAGTAGTGTAGATTAAATGGTGACTTAAGTTTCCATCGTCATACCAACGCTGAAAATCATTATATCGACGGCGTCGATGTGATAACAGTTTATGCCATTTTTGAAGCATAGAGCAAAGTCAAAAGGTCAAATGACAAATCCAATTATGCATAGTCTTGGGGGCAGGCTATTTATCAGGATAATATTGGATCCATTGAGCAATTCCCCTACACTGTAAATCGCTGGATACGAAAATTACATACAAACACATACCAAGTTTACATACAATTTGAAACCAACATTTGATACGAGATTCTGGTATATATAAAGAAATCTGGTATGTTTTTCATACGAATGGCCATTTACTTTCGTATGTGATTGGTATGTAAACGATACGAACTATGCTAACTGTGATTGGCTGTTTTACGTTGAAATACGAATTCTTGGTATGTTTTATATACGAGACCCGATGCAAATTGGTATGTGTTTCGTATGTCTTTCGTATGAATAGCTTTATGTCATATGGCAAAAAATATGTTATACTACACACTACTTGCAAATGACTTTTTTCCAGTAATACCAGCCGTGAATATTTCTTTGTGAAAGTGTGGTATTTAACTAGATTAGATTTGTTATGGAATTAAAGCCGCATGTCATCTTTGCAACTTGTCTTATAGCATTCACACGACTCATAATTACCTCATTTCCTTGAACTAAATTGACAAACATCATTTCAATATAACGATAACTTTTCAGCAACCATGTTGACTTATATATCTCAAACATAACTATTTTTGCGTTCATGAATTATAATGTGTCTTTATTTTGGATTGATAATATGCTTAGTTCCAAAATTATATAATGCATAACTGTTGATGGTCAAATACTTATTGATTATTTATGAAATGCCTCGGACTTACATGTATTAAAATCGAATTCAGTATTGTTAGTTTGACTATAAAATGTCATTATCTCACTACTTACAAAGCAGTAGTAGCATTAGTGTGATCTTTATTGACAAAAAGCCTTAAATCAACATACTTTGGATATGATTGATGCTTTCTTTTAACATTATGCTGGTATGGCTTTAGTATGTAAAGCATACCACACTTGAAATAACATGCGAAAAGCATACAAATATATACCAAGATCATACAGACATACTGTATAACAAAAAAAAATTTTGGTATGCATCCTTCGCATGCGATTGGTATTGAGCGATTTACAGTGTATTAGTTAGGAGATCATAACAAGTAGCCTTCGATGTGATGACGAAATGTGGTCACTTTCTTTAGAGAAAATATGGAATTTTTCAATAAAAGTGATAATATATCAATGAACATTAGTTAAGCGACTTTTGATCTTCAATTAAGACCGGTCAAGAATTCTACATGTAAAGCTTCGTTTAAATTGATGCAGTCAATCCAAATTTAGAGGCGTCGATGTGATGACGAAAATAGTTGTGGACAGCTATATATGTCGACCTAGCTCAGAATTCAATGAGTTTGATGTCTCAACTCTTGATGTATATTTGATTCATGGATGTTATGGGTTCCTTGAGCCGAAGTCCGTTTAATTATACTGTATTTCTTTGCTGTACATTAATCCAAAAAATGTATTTTTGGTGTGGACAGGCAAAAATGAGGTGTTTTTGAATTTCAAATGATTTTTGGTGCCAAGAATCCTCCATGAAACTTGAAGTGAAAGACATTTTGGGTTAGAGTAGACAAAAACCAATACAATGCTGTGTTGTACATCGGCAATAGACCTACATCTTGGTTACCAAATGCAAGAGACAAGAACCACTCCACAGAAACACTAAACTTTCTGGATTTTTTGTGCATTTTCTATCTTCATGCAACGTTTCATGCTTAGAATCAGAGAAGTAGAGACTTTTCATTGAAGTGTAAGCGATCTCTAGCAGGCTTGTAACAAATGTTCAACTGAATTTGTATTTGAAATGCATTACAATACTTTTTCCAGTACTTGTATTTTGAACCGTATTTTTGAATTTCTTAAGTACAGTATTGCACAGAATAATTGTATCACCTGATGAAATTTTCCAATTTTAGTGAAGTTTCTTGAATTCGGAAAAGAAAACTTGAAAAGACTGCATTAATTATCTCTGAATGTGATAATATGCTAATAAATGACATTTATCAAAATTATCAAGTACCGGCATGTGATTGGTCAGTGAATAGGAACCATGTACAGTATATAGTGACGCAAATGGGAAATTTTGAAATTTATTTTTTGGTGATTGGCGTTTTTCCTTTGTTTTGCAGACTTATTACAGTTGTTTGAAAAGACTGTAATATTCAAAGATCGAAAACTTCTCTATCATCCCTGTATGTTAACTTTTGGAAAATGCAACTGCACCTTTTCCATGTCTATTTCAGATCTTTCCAAATGAATTTCAGACATTAGATGGATTTCAGATTTCTCTGGATGAATTTCGGATATCTGTCTGAAGCACAACTTTGAAAAGATCTTGAATTCAACTGGAGATCTCCAATTTATCTGGATTATATTTTATAATAATATTATTATAATTATAATAAATTATGATTATATATAATTCATTTGGGCAGATCTGAAATCGATTTGGAACTATCTGAACCATCTGAACTAGAAATGGAGGGCGTGTATCTTCAACGAAGATATCAGACACTACGCCAGAAGATAGAAGCTATCATAGATATTCTTTTACTCATCACAGATATCTTTAGTTTCCAAATATCTCACGAGTCTACAGTCTTTATGTCTTCCGATATGGTCGCTCATGAATGCTGCGTGGACTGTGTGCTTATAATTCACATGTTCATCAACACATGGAGAATTTGGATCACTATGATCAACGATGCATAATAAAGCTGAACTTTCAAGCTAACAATTAGCAAGCTCCAAGATGAAGTAAATTATTTTTGCTCCAGATCTTTCACATTGTATGAAATTATACCCCTATTGTAAAGCAAGATTCACGTTATCCCAAACGGTGTCTGTGTGATAATTAAAAATGCTAACAAATTACACAAGCCACTGGTGACAAAGGAATGTTCAACAATCTGCGGACGGAACTCGTATTGCTACGATCACTTTAATCGAAATAATGATGAAATCAAGAGTTTCAGACCCAATTTATCGGAACTTAGCTGCCTCGGCAGTGGAAGCACTCAAATTATAGGGCCTATCAAAAAAAACATTCAAAATTCTCCATAATTTTCCGGAAAATTTTCGTCACTAACAGTATATACGAAGCATTTTGTGCATGTGTAGTTCAATTGATTAACAAATAATTTGAATGATGGCCTCTGTTTTGCAGCATATACTAGAACGTGCAAAGACTGTGCGACAGTAGTGTTAAGATGCTTGTCGTTTGCATTCAGTTCTTGGTACTCCTGAAGTTCGCGAAAATACCAATGGATTGTGTTCAGTCACCTTGTTCTTTAGGGTCACTCATGGACTGATTCTGGACTCGATTGGATTGATGTCTGCACTCAAGAGAGCAGTGCTATAATTTGCATTTCTTTGGAGATAGAGGTGGTCTCTTTTGTCCACAGAACTTCAAACTTCACGACGAAAGAATTCTGCTAAATCTTCCTCTGCTAGGTAGTCGCAATTAACCTGGAAACTAGCTCAAGCAGTAGCTGCATATTTCATAGGAGGTCTATGAGTCAGACATTTTGTGTTCGAAAACAGTTGCTGATGCATTTATTGATATGTGTGCGCCAAGATGTCGCAGGATATTCTAAGCTAGTGTGAGGAGCATATCTCATAAACATTGTGCGCATGATAATGGAGCAAGAGTTTTCCATTCAACCTCCAAGTAAATCATACTGTCAACCAGTGGCGTAGCGTGCTTCAAAGCGTCTCCGGGGCTAGAATCAGTCTTGTCATCGGTATACCTTATAGCATATGCAGCATATAGTAAAGTACCCGGCTGCAATCTAGAATTCACTTTGATCTTTTCAAATAATTATGATAATCACTTCAAACAGAATGAAGAAGTGAAGGTATGCACGTGTTAACAATTAGCTACGCGTTTGTCAAACTCGTCAGAGTCGCCGTAAATAGCCAGCCAGTATGTGTGTAAACTCATAAAGAATTCTCTATCTTCGCCCGGCTTGAATCACAGAGGTGGATTGCTTCTTCGTGGGTTGCATGCAGTGGCCGCGACGACCTGAAAGGCGTCGCCGAGCTGTTCTGGCGCGAACGAACAGCACATTGATAGATTGGCTGATTCGTCGATAACATCAACGAGCCATTGCTGATCATGTGTGGCTCGTGTTAGATTTTGGCCAATCGGTGCAATCTCGGCGACACTCCGGCGACACTCCAGCGACTGCCCCTGAGAGAGAAAGCCATCTGCAATTACACATGCATCCGTTGGAAAGATGAAATAAAGACTTAAAGATAGGCATAAGATGTAGCGTTTGGTCACCGGCGTATACTACACATGATTAAAATATGTTGGGGGATTTATCTAAGAATACATTCGGGGCACTGCCACGATTGCCCCAATGGACGCTACGCCCCTGCTATCAGCAAAACAGGTATTGCACCTGCCCATAGAACATGATATGGCTTCTTGTTTCCTGACTTTTGAAATTTAAACATATATCTTTTCTCTCTTATTATGCAATTCCAAAATTTAATAAAGAGTCGCAAATGTGCTCTTCAAAACAGCTATCTTCGCCAATTTTGCAGTAAATCGCCAGATGTAGAAAAATCTCAGGGTGATGCATCCATAGAGTAGGGATATAAGGTAGAGTGTCGACTCAAAAAACTATCTGTATACAATGAAAATTGTCGTATCAATAGATTCAGTTTTTTGAGGAGATTGCGTTCCCGTGGTCCAAAAATTATTACCAGTTTTAAAAAAGTCAAAATTTTGCCAATTTATATACTACTGAGATGACTCTCCTAAATAAGTAGTATGAAACAAGTTTCATATCAACAGGAATGAATATTTGCTAATAAGCATCCTAACTAAGCGGAAATCAAGCTGATTATCGAGGGAATTTCATGATTCGTATTACGAGTACAATGCAAGTCTTCATGAAAAAGTCGCGATATTATTCGAGCTTTTTTGGTTGAAATTTCAAGTTTTCAATTCTACTTTCACCGACATGACTTTATGATTCACTAAATTCATGTTTCATTTCTTGAGTCTGAATATGGACCCATTCACATCTTTCAATGTTAAATGAAATCAGTGTCTTTGATTATGTGAATTTGCTCTGCCAGGGGCAGGTTGCCTCTGATATGATAATGCTAAAGAAAATACTCTTGAGGTTCAGTATGAAAGTAATAGGAACCCATTGAATTGCTAATTTAACAAACATTAAATCTCCAAGACTGTCATGACACTGATAATCTGTCAAAAAATTTTTAAAAAATATTTGTAATCAAATCTGCTAAAATATGTGATTATTCCCAATTTGATCACTGCTGGGTAAGTCTAACCTATGTGAGTTGGACGACTATTCGCTTTAACATCTTGTTTGCGACGTTTTCTAAATTCAATACAGTATTTATACAATGATTCAGTGATGATGAGAAACACATATTGTCTTCAGGTCATTTCCTATCATTTGAATGTGTTATTATCATGTCTCTGATCGGCAATGTATGCGATAATACAGTTAAATGTGGATTAAATTCCTAATGTTGGTGATTGCCGATCGACATGAGGAGAGCTGCTAAGTCTGAATGGGTTTAGCTTCATAGATAGGAGTGCATGAACATGATAAGAAATGACCAGATGACATTCTATGTCAAAGATTATGACTTTTGGCTAAACGAAAACAAAGAAAATTTCATTAAGTTAAAGCTGCAATCTGCGTCCCATTGCGTTTTTCTTTGATACTGTCTGTCAAATACTTTTCTGTTGATAGGAGAAAACATGGACCTGCAATTTGCGTCCAATGGGTTGAACATGTGTTTTTCATTGATCCTGTCTGACAAGAGGAGGAACTCACTAGAACTCGGTAGACGTGCCAATTCGTTGTAGGCATAGAGTGTACATCATTCTGTGAAAGTCTCATTTTCGGCCTCGTTCCCTGCACAAACTCGTGCTGGCTGCCGGACTATGAGGTGTACATCATTCTGTGAAAGTCTCATCTTCGGCCTCGTTCCCTGCAGAAACTTGTGCTGGCTGCCGGACTATGAGGTGCACATCATTCTGTGAAAGTCTCATTGTCGGCCTCGTTCCCTGCAGAAGCTCGCGCTGGCTGCCGGACTATGAGGTGAACATCATTCTGTGAAAGTCTCATTGTCGGCCTCGTTCCCTGCAGAAACTCGTGCTGGCTGCCGGACTATGAGGTGTACATCATTCTGTGAAAGTCTCATTTTCGGCCTCGTTCCCTGCAGAAACTCGTGCTGGCTGCCGGACTATGAGGTGCACATCATTCTGTGAAAGTCTCATTGTCGGCCTCGTTCCCTGCAGAAGCTCGTGCTGGCTGCCGGACTATGAGGTGCACATCATTCTGTGAAAGTCTCATTGTCGGCCTCGTTCCCTGCAGAAGCTCGCGCTGGCTGCCGGACTATGAGGTGTACATCATTCTGTGAAGGTCTCATTGTCGACCTCGTTCCCTGCAGAAGCTCGTGCTGGCTGCCGGACTATGAGGTGTACATCATTCTGTGAAAGTCTCATTGTCGGCCTCGTTCCCCGCAGAAACTCGTGCTGGCTGCCGGACTATGAGGTGCACATCTTTCTGTGAAAGTCTCATTGTCGGCCTCGTTCCCTGCAGAAGCTCGTGCTGGCTGCCGGACTATGAGGTGCACATCATTCTGTGAAGGTCTCATTTTCGGCCTCGTTCCCCGCAGAAGCTCGTGCTGGCTGCCGGACTATGAGGTGCACATCATTCTGTGAAAGTCTCATTGTCGGCCTCGTTCCCTGCAGAAGTTCGTGCTGGCTGCCGGACTATGAGGTGAACATCATTCTGTGAAGGTCTCATTGTCGGCCTCGTTCCCTGCAGAAACTCGTGCTGGCTGCCGGACTATGAGGTGTACATCATTCTGTGAAGGTCTCATTTTCGGCCTCGTTCCCCGCAGAAACTCGTGCTGGCTGCCGGACTATGAGGTGCACATCATTCTGTGAAAGTCTCATTGTCGGCCTCGTTCCATGCAGAAGCTCGTGCTGGCTGCCGGACTATGAGGTGCACATCATTCTGTGAAGGTCTCATTGTCGGCCTCGTTCCCTGCAGAAGCTCGTGCTGGCTGCCGGACTATGAGGTGTACATCATTCTGTGAAGGTCTCATTTTCGGCCTCGTTCCCTGCAGAAACTCGTGCTGGCTGCCGGACTATGAGGTGCACATCATTCTGTGAAAGTCTCATTGTCGGCCTCGTTCCCTGCAGAAGCTCCTGCTGGCTGCCGGACTATGAGGTGCACATCATTCTGTGAAAGTCTCATTGTCGGCCTCGTTCCCTGCAGAAACTCGTGCTGGCTGCCGGACTATGAGGTGTACATCATTCAGTGAAAGTCTCATTGTCGGCCTCGTTCCCTGCAGAAGCTCGTGCTGGCTGCCGGACTATGAGGTGCACATCATTCTGTGAAGGTCTCATTGTCGGCCTCGTTCCCTGCAGAAACTCGTGCTGGCTGCCGGACTATGAGGTGTACATCATTCTGTGAAAGTATCATTGTCGGCCTCGTTCCCTGCACAAACTCGTGCTGGCTGCCGGACTATGAGGTGCACATCATTCTGTGAAAGTCTCATTGTCGGCCTCGTTCCCTGCAGAAGCTCGTGCTGGCTGCCGGACTATGAGGTGCACATCATTCTGTGAAAGTCTCATTGTCGGCCTCGTTCCCTGCAGAAACTCGTGCTGGCTGCCGGACTATGAGGTGTACATCATTCTGTGAAAGTCTCACTTTCGGCCTCCTCGTTCCCTGCAGAAGCTCGTGGTGGCTGCCGGACTATGAGGTGTACATCATTCTGTGAAAGTCTCATTGACAGCCTCCTCGTTCCCTGCAGAAACTCGTGCTGGCTGCCAGACTATGAGGTGTACATCATTCTGTGAAAGTCTCATTGTCGGCCTCGTTCCCTGCAGAAGCTCGTGCTGGCTGCCGGACTATGAGGTGTACATCATTCTGTGAAGGTCTCATTGTCGGCCTCGTTCCCTGGACAAACTCGTGCCGGCTGCCGGACTATGAGGTGTACATCATTCTGTGAAAGTCTCATTGTCAGCCTCCTCGTTCCCTGCAGAAACTCGTGCTGGCTGCCAGACTATGAGGTGTACATCATTCTATGAAAGTCTCATTGTCGGCCTCGATCCCTGCAGAAGCTCGTGGTGGCTGCCGGACTATGAGGTGTACATCATTCTGTCAAGGTCTTATTTTCGGTACCGTTCCCTGCACAAACTCGTGCTGGCTGCCGGACTATGAGGTGCACATCATTCTGTGAAAGTCTCATTGTCGGCATCGTTCCCTGCAGAAACTCGTGCTGGCTGCCGGACTATGAGGTGTACATCATTCTGTGAAAGTCTCATTGTCGGCCTCGTTCCCTGCAGAAGCTCGTGCTGGCTGCCGGACTATGAGGTGAACATCATTCTGTGAAGGTCTCATTGTCGGCCTCGTTCCCTGCAGAAACTCGTGCTGGCTGCCGGACTATGAGGTGTACATCATTCTGTGAAGGTCTCATTTTCGGCCTCGTTCCGCGCAGAAACTCGTGCTGGCTGCCGGACTATGAGGTGCACATCATTCTGTGAAAGTCTCATTGTCGGCCTCGTTCCCTGCAGAAACTCGTGCTGGCTGCCGGACTATGAGGTGTACATCATTCTGTGAAGGTCTCATTTTCGGCCTCGTTCCCTGCAGAAGCTCGTGCTGGCTGCCGGACTATGAGGTGCACATCATTCTGTGAAAGTCTCATTGTCGGCCTCGTTCCCTGCAGAAACTCGTGCTGGCTGCCGGACTATGAGGTGCACATCATTCTGTGAAAGTCTCATTGTCGGCCTCGTTCCCTGCAGAAGCTCCTGCTGGCTGCCGGACTATGAGGTGCACATCATTCTGTGAAAGTCTCATTGTCGGCCTCGTTCCCTGCAGAAGCTCGCGCTGGCTGCCGGACTATGAGGTGAACATCATTCTGTGAAAGTCTCATTGTCGGCCTCGTTCCCTGCAGAAACTCGTGCTGGCTGCCGGACTATGAGGTGCACATCATTCTGTGAAAGTCTCATTTTCGGCCTCGTTCCCTGCAGAAACTCGTGCTGGCTGCCGGACTATGAGGTGTACATCATTCTGTGAAAGTCTCATTGTCGGCCTCGTTCCCCGCAGAAACTCGTGCTGGCTGCCGGACTATGAGGTGCACATCATTCTGTGAAAGTCTCATTGTCGGCCTCGTTCCCTGCAGAAGCTCGTGCTGGCTGCCGGACTATGAGGTGCACATCATTCTGTGAAAGTCTCATTGTCGGCCTCGTTCCCTGCAGAAACTCGTGCTGGCTGCCGGACTATGAGGTGCACATCATTCTGTGAAAGTCTCATTGTCGGCCTCGTTCCCTGCAGAAGCTCGTGCTGGCTGCCGGACTATGAGGTGAACATCATTCTGTGAAGGTCTCATTGTCGGCCTCGTTCCCTGCAGAAACTCGTGCTGGCTGCCGGACTATGAGGTGCACATCATTCTGTGAAGGTCTCATTGTCGGCCTCGTTCCCTGCAGAAACTCGTGCTGGCTGCCGGACTATGAGGTGTACATCATTCTGTGAAGGTCTCATTTTCGGCCTCGTTCCCTGCAGAAACTCGTGCTGGCTGCCGGACTATGAGGTGAACATCATTCTGTGAAGGTCTCATTGTCGGCCTCGTTCCCTGCAGAAACTCGTGCTGGCTGCCGGACTATGAGGTGCACATCATTCTGTGAAAGTCTCATTGTCGGCCTCGTTCCCTGCAGAAGCTCGTGCTGGCTGCCGGACTATGAGGTGCACATCATTCTGTGAAGGTCTCATTGTCGGCCTCGTTCCCTGCAGAAACTCGTGCTGGCTGCCGGACTATGAGGTGTACATCATTCTGTGAAGGTCTCATTTTCGGCCTCGTTCCCTGCAGAAACTCGTGCTGGCTGCCGGACTATGAGGTGCACATCATTCTGTGAAAGTCTCATTGTCGGCCTCGTTCCCTGCAGAAGCTCGTGCTGGCTGCCGGACTATGCGGTGCACATCATTCTGTGAAAGTCTCATTGTCGGCCTCGTTCCCTGCAGAAACTCGTGCTGGCTGCCGGACTATGAGGTGTACATCATTCTGTGAAAGTCTCATTGTCGGCCTCGTTCCCTGCAGAAACTCGTGCTGGCTGCCGGACTATGAGGTGTACATCATTCTGTGAAAGTATCATTGTCGGCCTCGTTCCCCGCAGAAACTCGTGCTGGCTGCCGGACTATGAGGTGCACATCATTCTGTGAAAGTCTCATTGTCGGTACCGTTCCCTGCACAAACTCGTGCTGGCTGCCGGACTATGAGGTGCACATCATTCTGTGAAAGTCTCATTGTCGGCCTCGTTCCCTGCAGAAACTCGTGCTGGCTGCCGGACTATGAGGTGTACATCATTCTGTGAAAGTCTCACTTTCGGCCTCCTCGTTCCATGCAGAAGCTCGTGGTGGCTGCCGGACTATGAGGTGTACATCATTCTGTGAAAGTCTCATTGTCAGCCTCCTCGTTCCCTGCAGAAACTCGTGCTGGCTGCCAGACTATGAGGTGTACATCATTCTGTGAAAGTCTCATTGTCGGCCTCGTTCCCTGCAGAAGCTCGTGCTGGCTGCCGGACTATGAGGTGTACATCATTCTGTGAAGGTCTCATTGTCGGCCTCGTTCCCTGGACAAAGTCGTGCTGGCTGCCGGACTATGAGGTGTACATCATTCTGTGAAAGTCTCATTGTCAGCCTCCTCGTTCCCTGCAGAAACTCGTGCTGGCTGCCGGACTATGAGGTGTACATCATTCTGTGAAAGTCTCATTGTCGGCCTCGATCCCTGCAGAAGCTCGTGGTGGCTGCCGGACTATGAGGTGTACATCATTCTGTGAAAGTCTCATTTTCGGTACCGTTCCCTGCACAAACTCCTGCTGGCTGCCGGACTATGAGGTGCACATCATTCTGTGAAAGTCTCATTGTCGGCCTCGTTCCCTGCAGAAACTCGTGCTGGCTGCCGGACTATGAGGTGTACATCATTCTGTGAAAGTCTCATTGTCGGCCTCGTTCCCTGCAGAAACTCGTGCTGGCTGCCGGACTATGAGGTGTACATCATTCTGTGAAAGTCTCATTGTCAGCCTCCTCGTTCCCTGCAGAAGCTCGTGCTGGCTGCCGGACTATGAGGTGTACATCATTCTGTGAAAGTCTCATTTTCGGTACCGTTCCCTGCACAAACTCGTGCTGGCTGCCGGACTATGAGGTGCACATCATTCTGTGAAAGTTTCATTGTCGGCCTCGTTCCCTGCAGAAACTCGTGCTGGCTGCCGGACTATGAGGTGTACATCATTCTGTGAAAGTCTCATTGTCGGCCTCGTTCCCTGCAGAAGCTCGTGCTGGCTGCCGGACTATGAGGTGTACATCATTCTGTGAAAGTCTCATTGTCGGCCTCGTTCCCCGCAGAAACTCGTGCTGGCTGCCGGACTATGAGGTGTACAGCATTCTGTGAAAGTCTCATTGTCGGCCTCGTTCCCTGCAGAAACTCGTGCTGGCTGCCGGACTATGAGGTGTACATCATTCTGTGAAAGTCTCATTGTCGGCCTCGAATTATTGGACTGATGTGACGGACTGCACATCAGTCTGCTCTACGTTTATTTGTCCTGGTTTTGACGAGCCGAAGTTAATTTGAGGCACGCAATTACCATATTGAATGATTTCTGCGGGTAATTACTAATTCAAGTTATCGTGCTTGTCTGACTAGCTACCTATACACCTTGTCACAATTGAATGTTTATAAATGAACCCAGCAACTCCGACAAATCTAGACAGACGCCAGAATCCCAGTCGGTTCCAGTTAAGATTTATTTTTAGCACATTCCTAATGCTTTACAAAATTTACTTTTGCAAACTAAGAATTGCGTTTTGCTGGAATCCAGATGGTTTTAATGGTCACTAATTAATCCTGCATCAATCCTGAACAACATTCATTAAATACTCAATTTCGACATAGTGCATTTTCTAAGTAAGACAAGGTTTCTAATGTCAAGGTAATAGCAGCATAATCAAACATACACTTAGTGAATTTAATCTCGATCTGGAATCTCAATCTCGAGAATTAATATTTATCAAATACCGAGATCTCGAGTTCTCTAATTCGATATTACAAGAAGGCCTATATCAGATTGTGCCAATTATTCAGAAAGTGCAATTTATTACAGACAACTGCAATTTGCTGGCTGTACAGTAGTCTAATTGTTGGCCTAATTGCAATTATCTAGTTTTATTTGTTATTGAAATTAAGATAGCAATACCAATTAAGACTATATTTGGCATTCATTAATACCCCAATCTTTCGTTGAAGTTGTTTAGCCTACAACACAGACAAAATCAATTTATGTGCCTGCATCAAAGGGAGGCCTGGTCTTCCAGGCCTAAGTAGAAGGACAAAAGCGGGGAGGGTAAGTACATTGTATATGTACAGCGACTAAAGAAGCTCCATTTCTTGTCCTAAGTCAGAGAAAGACTCGTTGAGGTACGGGAAGTTTCTTTCTCAAGTGACAAAAGCTTGTTCATGATTCTATGGCTATGGCGACCCAAGATATAGTGCTCTCCGATGTTGACGTTCATCTTACATTATGTTTAACTTCTGTTATGATTTCGGTACAAATAAAATGTTTGGTGTGCTGTCTGTAAACTAATCGTTTAATCGTGTAATCTTCATTTTTATTATCTTCTGTGATGACAAATTTAATGCAAAATTTATGTTATACGCAATTTTATTAGATTATATTGCGAGCGTTAGGCCTACTACGAAATGTCGCGAGCGTTGCCGTCAAGATTGATTGAAATCTCGCAATCGGTGCATTCAGTAATCTATTCAAGCATGAAGAAATCATCAACAATTCACTATTTGTCTATCATTTCGTTTTTGAGACAACAGCTTCTGCAGTTTAGATAAAATATGAATGCAATCTCAAAAAATCTATAATGAAATATTTATCTCTGTCGCGAGCGTTACCATATTAAATGATCTCTCTACACAAATGTAGAGATAGTATGAAATTGATATTTTGCATGTAATAGGTCGATGTCGTGTTACATCAAACTGCATCTTCAGAATATTCAAAAAGAATATCATATCATAGAGAATGTTGGTTTTCGATCGACTTTTGCTGTCGAGCAAAATCGTATCGATGTAGCGAGCGTTACCGTGGTTTGGCCCGAGCATGAAATATGTTCACACTTATCAGATTGACGGGCATACATAAAAGAGAGAGAGAGAGAAGATTGAGATCAGAAAGCCAATAATCCTGACCTGTCTGAGATGCCGATGCAATGTACATATGTGTGTTTCAGGCAACATAGCTGACATTACTTGCGACATAATATACTAATGAATATCATGCTGCCGACACTACCTGTGTACTATTTGATACATCAGCGTATGAGGTTGCCAATTCATTGACTCAGAAAAAAGAAGTCGTGAGATACTCGAATGATTGGACAAGGAGGTGAATTGTCTATTTATCCATTGTTCCAACCATGTGGCTCCAAGACCCGTACCTTTATCCGTTGTATGACTGTTTGTTTACAAAATGAAAATGTACTTCGGAACACTTTCTTAATTGCTGAACTTGTGGAGATCATTTGATTGAAGCGTGATTTATTTGAAACGACGTTATCCTGCTGACCGTGATGATGTAAGTCTTCCAACTTGAATTAATTAGCAATTGTGGAAGAGCTTACATCATTCTCATAATCATTAAGCAAATCTGGGTCGGATTGATATTTGAACCCGCGGCCTAGCTTTGATCATTATTGGAATTTTGCTGATGAAAAGAAGACACCAGGCATAATGAAGCGTTTGTTACAATCAATATGACAAAAGGGAGGCAGAAATGACAGAAGAACTTATTCTTGAACTTTCCTACTGTGGAAGGCAATTCCAAGCTCGACGGGAGGTCCGCGTTTCCTTGAACTTCTATCGCTTCTATTCATCTACATTCCACAACCTCGACAGCGGAAACAGTTGAAGAAATTGACTTTCGTTTTCATTACCTCTGTGTAGACCAATTTCAATCAGAATCCTGTCTCTTCTAGAGGTGACTCGTCAAACAGGCGGACCAATCAGAGATCAATCCGAAAACAGCCATCTCCATCCGTAGTCGTAGGGTGAAGCAGAATCACCGGACTTTTTAACGTGATAGCGAGCTCCGCCTTCATGCAGAATAAGAGGAACTTGGAAGTAGCGCTGAATCTTCGGCACTGGGTACCCTGAGGGAAGGCATCTTACAAAAGGCTGGTAGATTAGCCTCTTGAGCCCCGAAGCCATATCTGCTACACTGCTACAATATAATGGCACCGTTCAGTTAGTGCGCGTCCTGATAGTGCGCATCTTTGTTCTATAATTGTGTCGCATGATTGCATAAGTAATGGAAGTAAGTCCTGTTACTGCGCGTGATGAGTGTTCACTTAGTGCGCGTAAAGACTGGGCCGCCTATAAGTTGCATTCAGATGTGCATCGCATGTTTCGACATGGACACAGAGAAATATGGACACAGTGCGACAACGCTCTTGGCGATAAGCTGGTGATTCGAACCAACAATCATCTAGAAGGCTTTCACGGCAAACTGAAGAAAGATTTTGGCAAACATCCAAATATTTTCGTCTTTATCGAAAATCTGAAGAAAGAACAGGAGTCACAAGAACTGAATTTGAGATTGATGAGAGCTGGTGCGGAAACAAAACAAAAGAAATACAAGAAATACAAGAATGCAACAGAGAGGTTGAAGAATCTTCGACGGCTGCTTGATGGTAACGAGATCTCACCATCCGAGTTTTGTGGCAAGTGCTCTGTTATCTGCATTTCAAAAAAGTAGTGTAGCATTTGATGCTTTTGTTTTTTATTCTTGTTCTCTCGGGATGTTTCTTGATAACCTTCTAGATAGTTGAGTCAAATTAAAGTAGAACTTATATGATAAAGAAACACGCGCACTAACAGGACAACATTTAAGTATCTAAACACTGGCGCGTACTAACAGGACGCGCAGTAACGGGACGCGCAATAGCCGGAAGACACCAATATAATAAGTCCACCTCATTCGTTCAAAACTGCAACTCCCCTGATACTGAGTGAACAATGGGAACACGTCATGGGTAGTTGAGGCAGTGTTGTCAGCTGCACGTCGAACACCTGCGCACAAAGACATTTAATTGTCTAAAAGGGCTAGATGAGAAAAAGTGGCCCTAGCTGTAGCGAATTTCGGTCGTTTGTTATCCTGGCAAAAAAGCATTACTGCAATGGGACGATATTGTTATTTTGTTGGCTGTGCAATGTGCGATGCGACAAAAAGCTTAGAAATGGCATATTATAGAATGCATAAGTTCCTGATATTTTATGTTAAGTTTCAAGAATTGTCATTCAGTAATTTCGCTGAAAAACATTTTGAAAGATGATAGCGGTAATATACAGCAATTTATATCAATCCAAGTGGAGAGAAAAAAATTCACATGAAGACTGATTAATTGATAAACATCCAATTCCCTCTGTAGAATTCATGACTATTAGCAATTTTAGTGACTATGCGAATATTTCACTAAGGAATTGGCAATTGACAAGGTTCACCCATGTCAACAACGCTCTTCGAGCTATTCACCAGGCTGAAACTACATTGATGTATTTCTTATTATTGACAGAGTGCATTTTAGGGCCAATCTACAGGCGGAATCGATCATCGCTACTCTATACTGTACATTGTATAACATACGTGTTGCTTGTTTTTATATTTGCTTAAGCCAATTGTAGGCTATACCAAATTTTCTGATAGCTCATTTTTATTTTTTCTGTTGTATCATGTAATCTTTTATCGTAAAATTACATTGCAGCTACACGTGAGATTAATACCAAGCTTACCAATCGCGTCAGGCATTTGTGATATAGCCTAAGAACACGCACAAATGGGCGTAGTAACATATGACCATAGCCGCAGGCCCCATACAAAGAAACAACCTAACTGCATGATCACATAGTAAAGATTCGGTTCATTTTTCTGTTCAGAAAAGTAATTAAGAATTATTTTGTCAAGTCATCCATCCATCTAATTACTGAAAGCCTTCTCCAGAATTCTTACAAACGCTTGCTTCTTGTGCTTACTTCTGCAAGATTTAAAAAAGGCAGTGCTTGAAAAGCAAATTTTATTGCTCGTTTACAAATACTTTCAAATTTGTGCAATATCAGCTGATAACTTCGTTGCACACAGGGTAAAAGAGAGTCTATATCCTATCTAGCCCTTTATATATTAAATATCTTTGCTTACGCAAGTGCCCGCATGACGTGCACTGCACGCAGTGATGCAAATGGCAAATTTTCCACTGTTGGAAAATTTTGAATTTTTTCTCTGTGGTTGATGTTTTTGCTTTAAATTATTGTTTTGCAGATCTACCGGAAGTGCTTTTGAATTAACCTCCGAACCTGATGAAAAATTTCCGGAAAATTTTATCAACTGCACGTAATCGGCGCTCAAGTGGTTAATTCAAAAGCACATCCGTTAGAAGTGCAAAATGTCATTGATGATGATGAGAAAGTGAAGAATCGTCTGTACTGATTTGCATCACTAAGTATGCTAGGTAGAGTGGGAACTCAGCATTAAATCCCCATGTGAAAACAGTTTCGATCATAGAGTAGGGATATATAGGATATACTCTATGGATTCGATTTTATTAAATGAACCGCACTCGAATGAAACCCAGCATAACGTGAGAGATATGCAGATTTATACTCTTTTGGATAAATTATGGATTTGACTCATCGTGATAGCAAAACAGAAAGAATGATAGCATCTCACAAATCCTGTCACACATGTCAACCTGTGTAGAGAGGCAATGTAGTTTTATACATAGCCTCATATCAATGAGAGCACTTTCTTGAGCGTGATCATATCACAAGCTATAACCTGCCATTGGAAGAGTAAAATAAAATAACTTCTGACAATGATCACAATTGACTTAAAAGATGTCAACATAGAGTAGGGATATATAGGTAGAGTGTCGACTCAAAAAAGTATCTGTATACAATGAACATTTTTATATGAAAAGATTCAGATTTTTGGGGAGATTACGTTCCCGAGGTCCAAAAAATTATTTGATCACTTTTGAAAAAAGTCAAAATTTGCCAATTTATACACTACCCAGATAACTCTCCTATATAAGTAGTATGAAACAAGTTGGATATCAAAAGGAATGAATATTTGATAATAAGCATCATAGCTAGGCGGAAATTAAGCTGATTATCAAGGAAATTTCATGAATTGTATTATAATGAAAGTCTTCATTTGAAAGTCACGATATTATTCGTGCTTTCTTGGCCGAAATTTCAAATTTTAATTTAAAATTAACCGGCATTTATGATTCACTATATAAATGTATCATTTCTTGAATCTGAGTGGTGATGTGGAACCATTTACATCTTTCACAGTTAAATGAAATAATTGTCTTTGAATCTGTGATTTTCTGCCATTTACAGGCTGCCTGTGGTATGATCACGGTAAAGAAAATACTCTTGAGGTTGAGTATGAAAGTAATCGAATTGCTTGCTTATTTAACAAACATAAACTCTCCAAGGCTTGCATGACACGCAGGATCTGTAAAATGCAATCATTCCTTCTGCATTGCAATCATGATCACTCAATTCCGTTGTAATTTCTGCAAAACTGCAAAAATGTGCATCTCACATTTGGTGACAATACCACCTGTATCTCCCTTGAGTTCATTTAATAAAATCAAAAGTGTATACACATTGGGGATTTAATAAATGCGGAGTTACCACTCTACCTATACTCTATGGATGTAAATGGGTCAACATTACTATTCAAATTTGAGTGAATCATAAAATCAATTACACCGATGAAAATGGAATTAAAATCTTGAAGTTTCAGCCAAGAAAGCACAAAAGATGTTGACGTTTTTATGAAGACGCCCATTACAATGCAGTTCATGAATTTAATCAGCATAATTTCCGCTTAGTTAAGATGCTTATTAGCGCAAGCAAGTGACCATCCCTTTTGATAACCAACTTTTTTCATATTACTTAAAAAGGGGATAAGGGGATTTATCTCAGTAGCATATAAACACAGGAATAATATGAAGAAATTTAGCTCTTTTAAAAACTGCTCAAATAATTTTTTTGGACCACAGGAGCGTGCCGGCAATCTCCGGGTAGATAGGAAATAGACGTGTTTTTACCTTGTGTAAACGGAAGCAGTGAAAATCAGCTGATATTGTATGAATTTGAAAATATTTGTAAGCGAGCAACAAAGATTCCTTTTCATTACCTCTATTTAGTAATTACAGAATTAAAACCCATTTTTAATGATAAATCAAGAAATTTTTATGTATGTCTAAATACAGTGTCCAAATTGCAACAATTGATAGTCTATTCTACTTTTCAGATGTTTTCCAAAACGCAGTTGCAAATAAGAGTACTGTTGATACCTTGGTTGATACAATTCTTTCAATTAGACTTTGTTGCATTATTATATGTCAGTTGATTATCTAATCTGAAGAGCGCATGATATATAGGAATAGCAGCGGCGTCTTCTCCGTACCTGCGAGGCCTTCGGCGCATCCTCAAAAATTATTTTCCAACATTTATAGAAATGAAAAGTGTCATCTTTCATTTAAATTCGATAGCTTCTCTTGATAGCTTCCGTCTCAAAATCAAACGCTCAACCTCAAGAGTGAACAGTTTTGCAGCACGTGCTTGAATCACAGCTGTTTTCTTCGAACAATTAGACACACAAGCTAGTCGTGTGTTCAGACGGAGCACTGATGTTCAGACAGCGAAAGAGAGTTGTGTGCAATGTGGCCGAGCCAATATTGACTTTCCCGATAGACATAATGCTTTGCCTTCTCCAATTTTTGCAATGAAATTCTGCACAATTCTTGGTCGAGGCACGGTGGTTAAATATATTAAGGGAAGCGCAACCCAATTGTTCCTAGCTTCGCTTAATGTGAGAGAAGTCACTACATCAACAGTAGCAGATGGATGACGTTCAGACAAGACTGCGATCAGATGATGAGCGTTCTCCAATGAATGCAGAGTAATGCATCTGACTCGAACACCCAGATTGGGTAGAATTCCATAATTTGTTTTTACGTGATTGATGTGACACTATGTTTATTGTTTAGCACTGCAGATGAGATCATGCACGCCTTTCGTCCCAAGGGAATATACTGAAAAGATGACAGTCGGCAAGAAAGGTAGGCCAACACCTGATATGAAATTGAAAGTACTCACACAGAAAGAAATAAGAAATACACAAGACATTTCAATGCATCAAAATTTCAAACTTGTGAGTGGCTGACCGGCCGTCAGAAACGCAAGAAACTGTTGGCCTTGCCTCATTTTTTCTCAAGAAAATGTGGTCTGGACCGAAAGGATAGTGATCTCAACCCCTTGATTAAGGCGGTTAAGTGACATGAGCAATCACTTCTCATGTGCACTTTCACTTGACCTTAAAAAATGTTCGGAAAATTGTTATTAAAAATTCAGCTTTTATGAAAATTAATGTTGTGACATAAAAGTGCTTTGTATAGAAATAGTATCCCAATGCCGAGTGAAGGCCTATGGTCAGGGAGCACGCGACGCCACTGAGGAATAGCACAAATGAAAACCGATTGTTTCATTCTTAGATAAAAGCAGAGTGAAGTTCACTTACAATTCACCAAATACATGACTTTTCTGAACATAAAAAGGAACCGCGTCTTTACTTTTGATCATGCAGATTGTTTCTTTGCAATGAGTACGAAGCCTGGCTATGGTTGCACATGTACATCGTTGCTGTGCACAGAGTTGCCAGGCCATGCCAAACGCGATTGTCAAGCTTGGCAATAATCCAGCGTGTAAATGTAACTTTGCGGCAAGAAATTACATGATACAACAGAAAAAATATATATGAATTATCAGAAAATTTGATATAAAATTGGCTTAAGCAAATTAAAACAAACAACATATACCCTATATACCAATATGTATGTTATGTAATGCACATTGACAACATCTTTGACATTGACAGACATCCGATGATCGATTCCACTTGGACCTAGAATGCCCTCTGTTAATTATTTGCAATACATGGATCCATGTTGTAGTTTCAGCCTGGTGAATGACTCGAAGAGCGTTGTTGACATGGTTTAGCCTTATTAATACCCAATTCCTCAGTATAATATTTGGATTCTCATTGAAATTGTTAATAGTCATAAATTCTACAGAGGGAGTCGAGTGTTTATCAACTCATGTGAATACTTTTCTTCCAAATTGATAGTAGTGCATTAAATTGCTGCATTACCTCTGTCACGTTCAACATTTTTTTCAGACAAACTTCTGAATGAATATTCTTGAAACTTACCATACAATATCAGCATATTATGCTTTGTATCATATGCCATTTCTAAGGCTTTTTGTCTCATCGCACACCGTACAGCCGACAAAACAGCAATTTCGCCCCTTTGCCGTAATGCTTTTTTGCCACGATAAGGACCGTACTAAATTGGAGTCAAATTTAGGCATCTATTTCGCATATCCACCAAAAAAGTTGAGCACCGAAAAATGATTGATGACAAACTTTTCACAGCAGTAGTGATAAGTTTGAGATCTCCACAGCTGTTTTTGGTTCCAGAAGTACAGCAATTTTGACTCATTTTAGGTCTGTTTCTGATAGCTTTGGATAAATTTGAAGGAATGTACAAATGGAAAGGATTAGCTGCATGAATTAAATCAATTTCATCAAAATCAACTATCTGAGGCTTTATGGTGACACAAAATATCGTAAAGCCGCCTCCTAGTACAAATGATGCTGTACTAAATGTGGTTGACTTACAAAAGCACCATATTTTCGCACGTGTTTACTGAGAAGTCTGAAAGTCACTCAAGGGATTCGTTATACCGACCTGCTACACGCAAACATCATTGTTTTACTTAAAATCAACTTTCCTAATGTTTTGATATCGATTTTAGCAGGTAAACTAAGAATATGTTAAAGGGTCCACTGGACCCCCTTCAGGTCTCAGAGGGTGTGAAAAAGCTCAGGTCTTTGAGAGTTAAACAATTAAATATCTTTGGAATTTTCACTGTATACAGATACTTGTTTGAGTCGACACTCTACCTGCTATATATATACTTGCTCTATGGTTCGAGTGGACATGAATCATCGGCCCTCTGCCGCGGGAAAGAAAATTCTGACCGCAGCGATTTAGAGTCAGTGACGTGAAGAGTCCCAGGGACTTCTCACGTGGCAGAATCATCGTGGCCTTGTAGCGGTGCAGGATGGGAGGTATTCCACAGCTTGCAGCCGCAGTGGTACTCCGCAATGGGGATTGCCGTCAATCAAGGCGTCTGCAAAAGACTCACAGTGCAGCAATGATTGGCAGACAGTTGATGAGCGAAGTAAGACTACGGAGTAATTCCATGGTCAGTAATTGAGGACCATCACAGACAATGAAAGTTCTGCTTTGTTTAATTGTGCCCCGTTGACGTTTCTCAAGAAAATCATTCTGAATGATCAAACATCTCAATGCAGTCAGCTCTATTGCGCTGGACCCACAGGATCTCCATGTTGCTTACAGACAGTAGAAACACCACTGCACTCCCCAGATGAAGCTGAACATCCACCAAATAAAGGAAAATAGGTGCGTCTATTGTAGAAGAGCAATTCGTCTTGCAAGTGCATCCTTTCGTATCAGGGTGCAACTTAACATTCAAGACGAAAATAGTTTTACTTTTCAATTTTTCAAGCATTGTTTAAGTACTATGATTTTTAACTATAAACATTTTCAAGAAAACACGTGTGTACATCATGTAAACAGCTGTTTAGAAAAGAAAATGAATGAGCACAATATTTCCCGTGGAAATGGTGATGATTCTAGTGTGCGAATTATGATAATTAATGCTTTTTAATTTCTTGGGTGAATTATTTAATTGATTAGTGGGTACATCCCATTTCTTTTTCTGGAATGAATCATGAATCTATACCAGTCGTGTCCAGACTCAGCTCAGATTTGAAAGACTTAAAATTTTTTGTTTCCCATATACGGCAGATTGAGTTGTATGCTTCTCCATGAAAAGGTATCTTCATCTATTTATAAACTTCATGGAAGCATGGGAATTCTGTATTTCACACAGGTCTGTAAGAGCAATCCTAACTTTGTTCATTATATTTAGTAAGTTAATAGAATACGATTAGATTGAATTTCAATCAGCGAGTCCATGTTCGATGCGTGCAAGACTGAGATGTAAATGCAGTCGACTTATCAAGACCGGCATTGCCGTGACCCGCATTTCACTGTGCTCAACAAATTTTCTTTTGAAACTTAGGTGGCTCATATCCATCCCAGTCAGTATCCCAACTATTTGTAAGGCTATTGTTTGATCTTATCTGCAAATCGATCACCATCATCATCTATTTCAACATCGATTTTGCACTTTTTAAGAAAAATTGTCAAGAGCTCATGTTTATCATCATACATAAATCCTTGTTATCCACCACCATTCATGACCACCTTTCATCGTTAGATAACTGTTAGGTTTCTGTCTCTCCTTTTCATTCAAATTTATATCAGGATTCGGGAACGTATTGAAGGACATTGAATAGTACTGATACGAGTATGTTGTGACAACAATTAAACTATTGCAGCTCGGAGTGGCATATGTGGCGGTGAATTGTTTTCCTTGTAGCAGAAACTTTGGCTTCTGTCAATAAATGGATGAACTTGCTGAATGACTTGATGATGAACTTGTTTACTACAGAAAGAAATTTAGGCCTGTACTTCATAGGTATTTTTTCTGACATTCATGAGAATATTTTCCAGAAGGCCTACCGGTACTAGGTACATGTACAAATAGTGACTAGGCCTCATTTGATGTATCCCTTAAGGGCTGCCTGTGGGTACCTCACGTGCGGTATTACGCACAAATAAATCCATCTTAACGAAACTTTCAAAATTGTTGTGTGCCAAAATGTCTCTTGTGTTATTGTGTCTTTCATTGTGAATTTGGACATGAACCATGAGTTTTACTCAGGTTGCGCCACTCGAAGCACCATTGAAGCGATGAGAGCTTGAGATAGAACCACTTATTTTTCATTGGACCTCTGTGGGGAAAAATTATAGCTTCCAATGCTCTGTGCGGCTTGAATTTTGTCTCGCCAGGTCCATTTCTTCAAACGATTTTTTAAAGATCAGTTGCTTTACTGGATCGCCAGAGAAAGGACGCAACATCAGTTGAAGTCCTAATCCCTTGAAGGCATCTGTGCACTCCAAGTTTTACATAAGTCTTGAAGCGATGTATAAATGATCGTGTAGTGTGTTCATCATCCCATAAATGACTGCTAAAAAAGTGAGAATTTTCTGGACTCGGGTTCGGTAGGTTTTACCAACCGAGTTTGCTTCTGTTCGTAAAAATATATTGCATTTATAGTCTTTTATTTTAAGTTTATCACTGATTACTCACTAGTTATAGTGTGGATAAGAGTACTAAATGTGATGCACCGTATCTTTATTAGGCCCTATTTCAAATCAAAGTTGGCAACCACAATAAGTAATCCCCGGAAAATCCATCCTTACCCTGATCTTTTGTAGGTCAAAGTAGATTTTTGTAAGAATTATGTGCAAAATAATCGCAAGTATCCTAAAGCAAGTGAAGGAATTCCAATTGCAACGAAAAGAGACATAGTCGAAAAAAGAAATGTATCATTCTCTAATGTGAGACATCAATGACTACAACTGCCCAGTTTATTTTGGTTTATCAGCAAAACCTGCAAATTTGAAGAAAAAAGACCTGGTCTTTAGTAGCGAGTCATTCATTCGTTTATCTTTTCTAAAAAAGAGCTCATCGACTAGTGTGCCGGACATCAACTTCTTCAGACTATCTTTGGTAAATTTGAGTGTCTTCGAATCCGTCGAATCAAGTCTTCCACGAAGCATTTCAATAAAGCTTTACCTGATGAGAAGCATGTTTTGCATGATATTGTACCTCAAGATCATTGCGTACAGGGCGAGTGAGTCATGCCTTTGTGACTATGCACTGTTGACTTACGTTTATACCATATATATAACTGCACGTATCAATGATTGCTTAATCGACTGATCACAATAAGTCATCATGAATATGAATTACCTTCATATTTTCTTGTGTAGCCATTTAACATTTTCTTCAAAAGTGATTCCTACTACTACAAAGATATGTAATAATTTTCATTGAATCTGAAATATACATATTTCTTTCATTCTTTCAATATAATCGAGGAAATCAGAAAGCGCTGTTATAGAAGTACATGTACTAACTTTGAATGTGTCTGTCAACTTCTCAGGGGTAGTTCTCGACTCGTTAGAAGCAATGCTCTACAAGTTTTACATTCCTCAGCACCCCAAGTTCTTCCACATGCTAAACAAATACAATTGCCCTTTTGAAAAACTAGACGCAGAGGCTCCTTTTTCCCTTTATCTGCTTGTCCTTTCAATGCGCATCCAAAATGACTGCTACATCTACAGGGTGTCCGCGGTCTGGAAAGTCTGGAAAATGGGGTGATCTGGAAAGATATCCAAGTATGATAGTAGCCTGACATACTGGCGAAATTTATTTTTACACAGAGTCAAGAAGGTACTGAAGATGAATGTTTTGTGAAGTCCTAGGATTTTTATTTGCACTCATAAATAATGTTTTTTGACGGCTTACTGAAAATCGTTTTCCCAAATGTGATAACCATAGTATTGAAGTTTCACTCACATTCCAATCTCATTCTGTGAGTTCATTGCTGCAAACTGCGCATATAGGTCCTGTTGCTTTCCTAGCGCTTCTCTTTTCCTTTTCAACTGATTTTGTTAGTGCTAAGAGATAATTGAGTGGCAATTTGAGAAAGGACATGCACTAGGAAAACAATGTTCTGAATGAAATTGGAAAGAGCCAATATTGAAAGATGTCGATTTTATTATATTTTTCGTTATTTATTTAAAATTAATTTCAGTTAACATCCGTTAGGTATCTTCAGGCAAGAAAGGAATGAAATTAACTGGTCTAGTATAAACTTTAAAATTCACACCGACTTTTAATGTACAAAAGTCTATAATGACATATAGACTCAATATAAAAGGCTGATTATCAAACCTTAGACTTCGTGAAGCATATATTATTAGATAAATGAAATCTGCAATCAACAAAAAAATCGATCTCAACAAATATGCAGATTTTCTACTTGATGAAGATTTTCCATAAAAATTCATCAAAACATGACAATTTGTTATGTTATACCGGTATCAGATTTCTAATTCACACCTCATGTCTTTGACAATTCTTGATTCCGTGGTAAGTACATTACATTTTTCCAATTATTGTATAGCTATTTTTTCTTATATAATATGTGCTTGCACGTATCGCTCAAGCCTTTTGTATTATCAATCCATTACTATGTCCTGTGTTTTCCCATCTAGTCAGGTCATCATTAAGATGCTATTAGTACTATGTAAACTAAGTAAGTAAGCGTTTTATTTCAAGTTGAATGAAAATCAAGACAGTCATATACACAAATCATATACACATTACATAGTCATATCACAAATTTTCACATACACAAGTAAAGAAGACCGAAAAATAAATGCATGCAAACTGAGGTCATTTTACATCTACATATCGTTAAAGTGTACACACAGTTGCTGAAGTAAAAATGGGAAAAAAGATCTGGCATATTTTTCAGTACGGATACATGGGAAAACGAATCTGTTCAACCGTTGAGATCTTTCAGGCAGAAGGTCTCTCAAGATGTGATTTTGGTCGTTTTCAATCTGTCTGAAAAGTTTCAAAGAATGTTGCAATCGTCTATGTATAGTATCGTCACACTTAGTACACTTTGAAACACCATCATAAATTATACGATGTGCTCGGTTTTCAATAGTTGAAAGTATTCTACAATGCTTTTTAGATAGCCCAACAAATGTTTCACATGCGTAATCTAAAACAGAGCGGATAATGGCTACATATACATCATGCAATTGATTTGCAGAAATAAGTGACTTTAAACGTCTGATGATATGCAAGCGTCTGCTACACTTTATTCGCAAATAATCTACGTGGTCGTCCCAAGTTAATTTATTATTCATACAGACTCCGAGATACTTGATGGACTTCACGTAGTTTACAGAGAAAGAAAAATTGTCTAAGGAAACAGGAGATCGAGAAACAATCATCACATTAGACTTTTTTGTATTTAGTCTCAAAAAGTTTTTTGCGCACCACAATTCAACATTCTCTATTTCACGATTAACCGTAGAGCGAATGTCATCAATATCGTTTTTTGGTAAAGGAATGATTACACTTATATCATCAGCATATTTAAGCATTACATTATTCACTGAGGTACTATGTTAGTCACTAACATATAGGCAAAAAAGAAAAGGGGCTAAAACGGATCCTTGTGGTACTCCGCAAGTAATGCTCACAGATCGGGAATACACATCCTTTAACTTCAGGAAAGTGGTTCTATTTTCACAGAATGATTTCAACCATATAATGAGCTCGATAGGGAAATTCAAAGTCTGCAATTTCTCAAAAAACACATTGTAATTTACACAATCGAACGCCTTTGACAAATCACAGCTCAAAACTGCGCAACCAAAATTCTGCCTTTCATCGATGATGCGTAATGATGTATCTAGTAACTTCAAAATGGCTGTTGTAGTCGAGGCACCTTTCCTGAAACCATGCTGTTCGAGGCCATAATTTATATAGAACATGTCTGCAAAACGATTGAGTACAATTCGTTCCAAAATCTTCGCTAGAGGAGGAAAGATCGAGATGTATCGCAGATTGTTTATATCAGGCGGTTGACTTTTAGGTATTGGGACTGTGACACTAATTTTCCAACTCGCAGGAAAAGTCAATGTTGACAGTGAGCAATTAAATATATGTGTTGACGGTTCAGAAATAACGTCCGCCAGAAATCTATAAATTCTAGTCGGAACTAGATCAAACCCGGATGATTTTTTGAGAGGCATATTGCACAGCATTTTTCTTACTTCTGAGGTATCAATCGTAGGATACCAGCTTTCGGACGGTGCGGTATCAATGAATCGATTAGGATTATTTTTAGGGAATGGGCTTGATAATGAGTCTGCCATTTTATCAAGAAGTTGAATGATACTTCCATTTTCTTCAATTAGTGTAGTCCAATTATCTACCGTACTATTTTTGCCATCGTTCTTGTGTTTCGCTACGACTTTCCATAGACCTTGTGAGGAGCTGTTCATAATCTTGTTTGCCCAAATT
Organism: Prostheceraeus crozeri; assembly: GCA_907163375.1. Classification (NCBI taxonomy): domain Eukaryota; kingdom Metazoa; phylum Platyhelminthes; order Polycladida; family Euryleptidae; genus Prostheceraeus; species Prostheceraeus crozeri. The sequence goes on along the minus strand of CAJQUW010014115.1, from coordinate 112,591 downwards.
TGTTTTGCAGTTAAAATTTCTTGCTTTACTTTCATTTTCAATTCATTATATCTGTTCCAATTTCTTGTTCTATAGGCATTCCATTTCTCATTGATTAGGTATTTAGTCAATGGGGTCATCCATTCTTTGTCGTTCTGGGTTATTATCACATCAACAGAAGGGATGTAAGTATTAATGAAATATATTAGATGTTCCTGGAAATAGTGAGCTTTTGTATTAACATCGTCTGATTTCTGCAATAGTCCCATTCAGTCAAAGTTGCATACTTGGAAAAATAAAGCATCTAAGTTCGATTGTCTGAAATCATAAAGCTTGTGAGACTGCACATTTATCTCATTAGGCTTCGATAGATAACATTTTGATGGATAACAAGTTAACATTAGATGATCAGAATTTCCCAGTGGGGCATTGTACTGTAAGTTTTTGGCATCATATACTTGAGATATGTCATTTGAGATCAGCAGGTGGTCTAAGATAGCGTTTTGCCTAGTCGGATTGATGATTATATCGCACATATCCATATCAGAACAAAACCTTGTCACATCAAAAGAGTTCAAATCACCAGCCAACATTAAATGATAATGAGGCTTAGTTACACAAAAGTCGTCAATCAACTTTACTAGGTCGTTGTATATGTCATTCAGTTTTGATGTGTTTAAACTTGGTAGGATGTACAAGCATAATAAACATAACTTGAACGAGGAAATATCAATAATCAGATATTCAGATTCATTTGGTAAATGGTACGATTCAGAAATATTAGAGATTATCAAACTCCCTTCCTATCTCCACTATGTTGAACTATGCGTTCTACATTTTCTAATGTAGAACGGAATTTCTATGAATCAAAATACATGTAATCCAATGGGCTACCGTGCTACATTTTTTTACCCTACAATGCACCCAAATTGCAAGTAAGCTTAGATGATATCTTGGGTATAGATAATAAGGCTACACCTCATGCAAATGCCAGTTAAATATCGGTTCACTTGAAATTCAAATGAAGGAAATGCACATAGAAGTAGATAATAGTACTTTCTATGGTATTGTTAATTTCTATGGAAATGCATGACATCAATATTGGATAGGCTATCTACTAGGACTTTGGATGCCATGGAAAGCCAACCACGTTTGTGTTCTTAGCAGATTGTCTATATCGTCACTGGTCCATAGAGTTCATTGACATTTCTTGATCGTTTGATAATAGTGATATAACTACTCCATCTGTACTACCATAGAAAGATGTAGCACTCGGCTTCGCCTCGTGCTACATTTTCTGTGGTAGTACAGATGTCGTAGTTATATCACTATAATGAAATATTCGATCTCAGAAACACTGCAACTCCACCACCTCTTCGGCAGGATCGGTCACTCCGACATGAAGTATATCCTGGAATATTGATCAGATCTGAATTTATTAGACTGCTCAGCCAGGTTTCTGTCACACAGATTATATCGGAAGATTTTAGAGAAGCGACAAGTTTCAGTTCGTCAATTTTTGGTAGTAAAGAACGTGCATTCAGTAACATAACAGTAGGATATGTTGAATCCTGTAAAACCTTTACAGAAAATTTGCATTGGGATCCATCGTTACAACTTTGTTATTGCGGATGGTAACTTTTTCGCCAAGATCACGCCTTGCTTTCAATTCTTTTCTCAATAAAATATTTCTGTCCCTTTCCATTTTTGTATAGTCAGGATTTATGAACACTTTTGAATATTGAGGAAAGTCTTTAAGACGTCTCGCCTTTCGGAGAAGAGCAGTGCGTTTATTTTCATCAACACATTTAAATCTGAGAAGTCGAAGTTTATCAGTATCATATTTTCGTCCAATGCGATTTGAAGATTCCACATCAATATTATCCATTTCAAGAGCGTTACATAAATCGTTAATGGCTTCATTGTCTTGTTTTATTCTAGATTCAAGACTACCAGTATTAGGTTCAGGAAGACCAGTCACAATTAGGAAATTTTTTCTGTTCAGTCTTTCCTGCAGCTCGCCAAACATAGCCTCACACGAACCGTTTATGGTATTTTTCATTTGTTCATATTCATCTTGTAGTTTGTCATGTTTCTTTTGCAGATCTTCGTGCTGTTTGATGAGCAGATTAAACTTTTCAGTCAGAGGACAAATATATTTTTGAAGTTGATTCTCAGTAACCGCTGAAATATTATCAACATCGATGGAGTCATTCTTCTGTTTGATATTTTCTGTTGTTAGGGATCTCCTGGAGCTAGATTGTGTCTTTAGATGCAACATAGCTCTGATGACATCTTTCTTCCTGATAGAAGATTTAGATAAATCATTTTCTAGCAAAGCAAGAAGTTCCTCCACTGATAGTACCATGGTAACCTGAATGTAACTACACTGCCAAAAATAATTGTCACCCACAGGGTATCGAACCAAGAGACAAAAGTACTATTCGCTGTCCAGTCGAGGAACTAGACCACTAGGCCACACAACCAACTTGAGCTAGAAAGATTGTCACTATTAAGTTAATTCAAGAAACCGTGAAATCACTTGTGTGACGTAGATAATTCAGCAGTTGGTTTTGATCGAGGCAGCAACCACAATCAACCAATGAGAATCACTCACTGAATTTTATGGTGAAAGGGAGAATTTTCGGTATATCAAGAATCCCGTAGAGCGACGAGAAAAACTGATATCATACCCAGAACAACGACAATTAGATGGTTCTAACGATGTAAAATTTTCCAAATTTGAGTGGATAATGTCAATATATGAAGCAGATAACACTATATGCACTGGCAGGCGCGAGAGACACGACCGATCACTTCGACAGTTGTTATGTAACCCAATATTTCCTGTCACGTATCCCATCCCCCTTTTATTTTCAGTCTATGTACCACAATAGACTTTTGTACATAGACGTTGGTGTGATTTTTTGAATTTATACTGGACCTTCTCATTTCCTTCCTTTTTTACCTGAAGATAGTTAACGAATGATAACTGAAATTAATCGTAAATTAATAACGAAAAAGAAAATAAAATCGACATCTTTCGACATTGGCTCTTTCCAATTCCATTCAAAACATGACAACTGGCCAAAAATAATTACAACTAAGAAGGCAATGTATCACAGCATATCTCAATGAATGCACAGAACGCGATTGGAACTATGTCAGCGAAACTGAAATGCATCGACAAAAATGGAAGAACCATAGAAGCTAAAACTCGATGTAGACGAAATTGGGAAAACATATTAGCAAGCAGAGTCATATATTTAATGAAGGCGATACAATGAGGGAGACAATAAACACTAAGTGATTAAGGAAATCATCTGCTCAATGACGTATGACGTTTAGAAAAGTTATAAAACTTTTTCATAAGGAGAAGCAGTCAAATGAGCGACTGTAGCGTCTATTCTTTTTCATAGCTTTCGATATCTAATTTTCCTTAGAAGACCATGAAAGAGTTGTGGGTGAACTACTGGTTATGATTTCAAATTGTGTTGTGTAAAATACCGAGACATCATGATCGTATTGTTGTTTTCACCTCAGGGTTGCTTTTAACTTGTATATGTTTAGTTTTCGTAATACCAAGAAAACCTTGATTGGACCATACATTTTCTTCAGATGAATTTAAATTAGCTCTACAATCTGTTAGGGTATGAAGTTGGTTATTGATGAAATTGACGTATCACAATAATCCGTTTCTTGTGTACTAAAAGTTGCGATATTCCAACTTAGGTGATTTGCGTGATTTAATTTTACAAATTATATACAGTTAAACAGTTGAGCAAGATTTTTTTAATTTATTTATCCCTGTCCCACCCTAGTAACAGACTCCATATGCATTTTTAAGTGCTCTAGAGTGATGTTCTGTGAAATACTGAAAGGGTAGGCATAATCTTCTATTTGAATGAAATCATCTTAAAAAGAATCATCTTCTAACATACTGATTGTAGCAAAATGTGCTCAAGATTGAAACGTTTAAATGCTAACTGCAATGCAATGCGGTAGCCACTGAGCTTCATTCATCATAATTGCAAAAAAACTTTAATGAAAAATTCAAATTAAGAAAAGTATTTTTGTCGCATTTTGTAATAACAGATTCATTATTAATTATTGCATCTACTGGTGAAGCTTAGAATTCACATATTGAGGCGCACTTTGTCATTACACTGATAAACATATTATATATATAACCTGGCAATTGATAAATTTATCAAAGTTACATCTGTTGAGATTTGATAAATACATATATATCAGAAATATTGCCGGTATTGATTGAAAATAAAAACAAATAGTTCTTCTAGACACGACATGTTTCAGCAACGTTGTACAGATGCCATCATCAGGTGAACAAAAGACAATCATAGAGATCAGCATTTAAATAAATAATTTAAAACACAAGTCATCTTAAAACAGTTCATGTAGGCACCGTCGCAATAATTCTGTCCACTTTGTGATCAATAGAAAAACACTTCATGAATAAAAGAATAAAAGATATCTACAAATCCAGTCGCAGGTTAATTGAGCTTCCTCTGTCATTGATTAAATCATTCACTTTATGCTTTTTTTAATAAAATCGATTCAAGAATTCTGGGATAGTACGTATTAGCAACAACTTTAAAATTCTTTTTGTCAGGAGGATGAATGTGGAGACTAATCTCAGTGGGAGTTGGGTATCCCTTGAGATGTTCATTCATCCTAGTCACAAAGTGTCGGATAGAGCAACCAATGTAACATTTTGCACAATGTTCACATGTGTATTGATACACGATTTGAGATTTCAACTCTGGCGACACTTTATCTTTGTTGGAGAAAAACGTACTGGTTTTCATAGTAGTAAAGACAGGACGAATTTTGACATCGGTCAAAATTCTGCTGATATCTTTGACTTGTCTAAGCAAGCCGTTTTCACTTTCAGCTATGTAAGGAAAGCTCCAATTAACAATGCGACGGGATTGCTGGTCAGAGCTAACAGGAACCCCGGTCTCGTGTCTCGCTTCCACCTCAACACGAACTCTAGAAATGTCACGATCAGAAAAACCATTTTTACGTAAAATGTTGGTGATGGTCTCAACAGACTTATTGTAATTACTGACACTGGAATTGATTTTGAGAGCCCGGCTGAAAAGGGATCTCATGGCAGAGATGCGATACCGTTTAGGACTGTAAGCAGCGTTAGGAGTGTAGACGCCTGTGTTGGTCTCTTTAAGATACCAAGACAAGTCAAAAACATCTCCAGCTTTGGTAATAACGGTATCCAGAAAAATGAGACTATCATTCTTTTCCTCTTCCACAGTGAAATCAATGTCAGGATGAATTTCATTCAAAAAGGAATGAAACTCATGAATGTTAGCACTGCTGTCGAAGATGCAAAATATGTCATCAACGTACCGCTTATTTAGAATATGGGAGCAGAGCCAGTATAGTTACGAATTTTCTTTTCAACCATATCCATGCCAAACAAAGCCATGGTGGGAGCGAGATACAAGCCCATTGACATTCCGTCAGTCTGTAAATATAGAACATCGTTGAATGAAAATAAGATGTTCGTGCAAGCCATGTGAGCTGAAATCTCAAATCGTGTATCAATACACATGTGAACATTGTGCAAAATGTTACATTGGTTGCTCTATCCGACACTTTGTGACTAGGATGAATGAATATCTCAAGGGATACCCAACTCCCACTGAGATTAGTCTCCACATTCATCCTCCTGACAAAAAGAATTTTAAAGTTGTTGCTAATACGTACTATCCCAGAATTCTTGAATCGATTTTATTAAAAAAAGCATAAAGTGAATGATTTAATCAATGACAGAGGAAGCTCAATTAACCTGCGACTGGATTTGTAGATATCTTTTATTCTTTTATTCATGAAGTGTTTTTCTATTGATCACAAAGTGGACAGAATTATTGCGACGGTGCCTACATGAACTGTTTTAAGATGACTTGTGTTTTAAATTATTTATTTAAATGCTGATCTCTATGATTGTCTTTTGTTCACCTGATGATGGCATCTGTACAACGTTGCTGAAACATGTCGTGTCTAGAAGAACTATTTGTTTTTATTTTCAATATATATATAATATATATATATATATATATATATATATATATATATATATATTCGAAACTTGAATGCAAAGGATTGATCCAGGATCCAAAACGCAACAGTGCATTCGAATAAGACCATTATTCAGTTCACTCAGTTCTTTGCGTATTCATCGATTGTGTTCGTTCACTCATTTCTCCCGTTTATTTCAATTTTCCGCTATGCCGTTCAGTTCAACAGAATCACTCAAGTCACCCACGTCATTTTAGTTAACTTTGGAAGGCAGCAGCGTTGTTGGACTTGACTCTCATTGACCACATTGAGAATCAAAGAAGTCAGTATTCTTCATGATGTCCATCATTCTTATAAGCCTACTTTGTCATTCTGTCAATTTTGAACATCTTGCGTCCGCCTCTACGGCTGCTGCCATTCACGATAGCAAACACCACGGTCTTCACTAGGCAATGATCTTTCATGCGGCAGATGTGGCCGAAGAGACTCATTTTACGCTTCTTAATCATCTGCACAAGCCGTAACTTTGGTTTTACTCTCCTCAGGACTTCATATTGGTGATTCGGTGAAACCATCTAACACTTAAAATCCTTCGGCAGCACCGCAACTCAAGGGCATCATACTTATCCGTCTTTTTCATCGTTCACGTCCATGCACTGTCTTGCATATGCTTCTAGCGTGCACGTTTTTTCCTGTTTTTTTCTTCTACCGGGAATGGCTCGACAGAAGTTTTCAGACGCGCTAGGATGAACATTTTTCACACGTGGGTTATCAGAGATAAGGTGCAGTAGTTGCCGCAGATGCTTAGATCTCCTTCATTTGGCAGCGTCACTATAACTGACTTGTTCCATTCATCAGGATCTTTCTCTTCAGACTATGCTTGACCACATATAATGAGCAGCTCTTTTGCCAATTCTGCTCCAACTGCATGTAGCATCTTTCCTGTGCTGTGATCTGTGCCGGGAGCCTTGTATGGCTATGATTTCTTGGTCACTGTTTCGACTTCACACCCGAATATTTCGTCATTTCTGTCGTTATCTTGGAGTGCCATGTCTTCTAGTTCATGTCACTACTGTGGTGTCATAGTCATCCGTCTACGCATGCAGTCTCGGCAGTACTCAGTCCATCTCTCCTCAGTCTCTTCGGATGTATGAAACAGGTATCCATCGCGATTTTTACCAAATCGTTGCTTCGCCTCGCATTTTCTATTGGCATCTCTGATGCTTGTCGTGTCTTCTGCTCAATCAGTCGGTATTTCTCCTGCAGCCACATTTTCGAATCTACTCGCACCGCCTTTCGAACTTCATTACGTGCGTACAGTCGCCCTTGTATAGTTTCATGTTCTCTTGTAGTCTGTTATGTTTCATGCTATGAAATAGGAGTGTCCTCTGAATGATTCATGGATTTTTCGCCTTCCTTTCGGCTTACCTGTCGGTAGATTCTCTGTCATAGCCTCGCCTCTCTGATTTCCGAGTACAGCCTAGCTGTTCTTTCTTCCCTTAGGTTAAATCAAGTCAAATTTTTGGGTAACAAAATTTTGCAGGTAACAGAAGCGACTGTTGTTGCAACACAAAGCCATTACACTACTTCTCACAATTTCTACAAACATTTCTACAGAAATATTCGCAAGATAATAAGTATATTTTGCCATGGAATTTCAGAAGAAGATGGCTGATGCAGTATTTCGAAATACTCAGAAGAAAATACCAACAGGTTCAGCCAGTTCGGCTTGGCCGAACTTAGCCGAACTTTCATTGAGGTCCGGCAAACGTACTGGCTCGGCTGAACCTTAGAAATCGAGGTTCGGTGCGCCTCTACCATAGATATTTATATATACAAAAATTTCTCTTGAATTGTTTCTAGGGATAAGTACAACAAATGTCAAAGCTTGTGATTCTCAAAGATTATTTGGGAGAGAATGTACACATATGTGAAAATCGAATGCAATAATGTTGAGTACAGTTGCGGTTCTAGTGTGACTCTATAGCAACAGCTGGTTCAAAGGTTGATAAGAAGTGAGGAGACGTGTATTTCATGATTCTTAAGTTGTTGTGATTGAATGTTAGATAAATGCACAAAACGTATAAAGACAATATTAATGGACTGATCATTTCTCGTGGTTGAGTTTCTTGCCAACCTTGCCACTTAAACAGTGTCTCATCGGTTTTCATCTCCATGGTACTGTTTGGTCAGGAATAACGTACACTTCTCTGGAGGATTCTACATTTTTCACTTCCTAGAACTCTGATCGGATGTCTTGTATTCTGCCAACTTGAGAAGGACTGACAATGTCGCTGTTGTGAACTTACTTAACCCTAGGCGTACCAAGCTCCCAACCAACTTTAGGCATACCAAGGTGTGATTTTTAGAATCACACCTTTATTTTACTCGTTTTGTCATAAAAAGCAAATAGAATTGTTCAGCAGAGTAAGAAATACGCTTTTGCTAATTATTATGTTCTATTTATTCATTTATCTTTTAGACAAATTGTCAAAAATTACTATGTTCAATTAATTCGGATCATCAAATTGCATCGGATCAGCTTGTAGCTCTGTCAGACCAGGTGAAGTTAGATTTTGCTTCCTTAAACTGCTCGAGGTCCATTTCAAATGAAAGTTACTTTTGATTTCCTTTCAATAGAAGCTTGCTCAACATCATCAGGCTTTTTATGTAGGATATTAATGACATGGGACAACGCTTCAACATCCAATTCATGTGTCATCTTCATTTGCCATTAGGACGATGTCCTTTTTTCAATGGGGTCGAGCAAATGACAAACGCATAGACAGCAATACAATGAACGAAAATGAACAGAATAGACTACATGAGGTATATAAGTTTAAGATTTAAAAGAAAGAAACTGAAGCATTCTCTCATGAAAATGTCAAGTGATTCACTACTTTGTACTGTTTTTGGCAGTACATTAAATATAGAAGGTTCCATAAATCCAAAAGTATCTTCACATAAATTGATTCGTCGATTGGGAATCAATCATTTTTGACTTGGGTAAGATCGAAGGGATCTAGGTTGTTTGCGGAACTTCAATAAGTCAGACATAAAAGATGGCATCATTCTGGTATTAGTGGATTTGTATGCCATGTTTGAGGTTTTGTACTTGACCAGCGCGCGAATAGGCAATCAACCCATCGATTCAAGCATCTTTATACTTGGGACATGATCAGTCAGTCTATCTTGCAGAATTGTTCGCATGGTTTCGTGCAGCAGCTTGTCAATTCTTTCAAGATTAGCAGACGTGCAACAACCCCAAACACAAACACAATATTCAATAAGAGGCGAAATAAAACTTGTTGCAAATATTTTGCCACCTTCAAATGTCAAGTAGTTTCTTACTTTAGAAAGCAAGCAAAGCCTAGGTGCTAAGGCTTACTAGCAAGTAAAACCTTCCTACAAACACTGTCTGTATGTAGATTCCAAGAGAAACAGTTCTGTACTTGAACTCCCAAAGACTTTTGTGTATCAACAGCTTTTATGAGATCACCATTTAAATTGACTTGTAAATTGCTTGTGAGAAAACGCCGACGTTAGTGGTGCACAAGTAACGTACAAGAAGTTTTTTGTGTTAATTGTCAGTTCATTTGATGAACACCAATTTCTTATATTCAACAGATCCAAATTCAAATCAGCATTGATGTTTGAGACAGATGCTGCTGTATATAGCGCAGCATCGTCAGCGTAAATATCCAACTCAAAAGAGTCAATTATTCATTTATTGATAGCATCAGTCAAAACTCGACTGTCATCCAGCGCATAAGTCCCTGAAGAATTAGTTGGAAGTACTGCTCATGTTTGTAAATGGAGTTGGAGCCATTTCGTAAAGAACGAAGAAATATCTCAATTGAAATAAATTGAAATATCTCATTGGCGCTGCTGGGACTCTTGGGGGAAAAGGTGCAATTGATTCTTATGAATTTGCATAAGAATCATCGCATAAGTGATTAGCGGTCTAGCGTGGTCTTCAATATCTCAAGCAATGTAGTGACAGAATTAGCTGATTGCCAATCATATGAGCTTTTATTAAAGAAATTGACTGGGTCATTTATAGCGATCTGGTCGCAATGATCTGAAATGCAATGAGAAATTTACTTCCACTTCAGATCAGATTGGATACACGTACTTCTAGGAATAATAAATTGTAGCCCACTGCTGTCTCCATTGTTCAGTGATCACTTGTCAGATCAAGCAATCATATGTGCTACTGGTATACTTCAGCCCAGCACGATCTGTCACCCTTTGTCATTTCTATATTCCTTGTGACATCTTTTCCATGTCATACATCCCTGCTATGTACTTTATTGTAGTGAAGTATTGCTTCACTTTTTTGAAGTGCGGTATTATTTCATTGATACCGTCGCATAGCCGGCGACAATCGTCTTTGTTGCCGGCTTCTGAATTAAAGACCACTATCTATGTATGTAGCCGGAAACTTCCACAGACTTCTACATGTGCATGAATCATAGCACTCATCCACTACCATAGTAATCATGCCTAGCTTTTTCAAGCATCATTGATTCTTACAGTCTGCCGCTATGCGGCCTCGGCTGTACGACTCATTGTCACTGAGTAAGTAGGGTTGTCAGCCGATATTTCACATGTCATTTTTCTATGAAAGTCGTTTATATATCTCCAATTGCAAATTAGACGGCCTTAATTGCATGATTAAGGCCGTCTAATTTGCTATGTAACACCATTGAGGTAGGAGCATTTCACCGTCCATCTTCGCATTCCCAGTGAAAATGGCATTGAGGAGATTCCTATGGTTCACAATTATGATTAGTAGATATCTCAAGCTTGACATGCTTTAGTGTTCTGAGCTGCATGGGCCATGTAGAAAATTATCATAGATTTTAGTCTTTTGCAGATCAAAATCTTGGATTTTTGATGTCATAGATTTTTAGTTCAGTGCGGCGCTATGCGCCGACGAGTTAGGCTGTCATTTGAAAGGTAATATATCTTCATTGATGCTTTCAAAATCTAGACATGATTGATATATTGTGCGTAATTTAGCTATGGTACAATGTGAAAAAAAGGCAGCAATGCATCTCGTAATGGTGAAATCTGTATTAATTAAAGTGAAAATGTTTTAGAAATATTTCTTCATGTGTATTCATAGCATTGCTGCCCGCTTTGTCCCTACATTGCTCACTAAGTAGTACAATGATTGCTGTCCGATTTAAAAAAGTCCATTCTTTAAAGAGGACCGCAATTACATTGTTGGGCCTACTGTGATTCATGCAGAACTCATTAGCAATGTTTCTATCATTTTTACTCGAAGGATGATTAAATAAATGTACAAAGCGGGCAACAATGATATCTTCGCTGTCCAAATTTTTTTCAATTGAATGAAATGTCTTAGAAATCGGACGGTAAGCACATTTTCAGGCGCGTGCGTGCCCTCAAATGTCCTAAATTGTGTTTGGGTCCGTATATCTCCCAATGTTAAAATATTGAACCGCAAGATACCTATTTGACATTTTGCGGCTCAATCACAGATAACCTTAACACAATTATATTGCAATTCAGATCTCAGAACCGCAATAAGCTATGGCTTCGGGCCTCAGCCAGATAGCATATTGCGGTTCAGAAATCTGAACTGCAATATGACATTGTTGTCCTATCATGTTAATGTTATATTGTGCACTTGAATCTTTATTCAGGTTCTATGTAATAATTACCACAGCGTTGTGGAAATTTTCATATTCATTTATGCCATGAATACACGTATTTAACTGAGATTTCTAAAATATCTTTTGACTGGATACAACAGTCATCATTGCGGGATACATTGTTGCCTTCTTTTTCCACAATGTACTTTATCATGTACTATAGGTTAGAGAATAGAGAATAAGTTTGTGTTTGTCAAAAAAGAATTTCAGAAATACATGGATCACAAGGAAAATAGCTAAAAATCATGTTTCGTTGCAAGGTCTGTGAGACCATTATGTACAAGAGTTGACATAACACTGAAACAATTTTGTCGACGGTTTGTCGTACAGAATGGCACTCATACGCGACAATTATTTGGGTGTGAAACAATCGAAAATAAGGGATGACTTTCGTTTTGACGTTTATCAAATAGTTTTAGGAACAGGTCATGGTATGTGGAGTGGAACTCAGTCATGTTGCTATTACAAGGACAAGATTTGAAACATGTAAATTATATAATTTCTCTTGCACGTCGGAACAAAGAATATATGACATGTTGAACATCACTTGAAAAACTCCCGAGTAGCGTAGTACAATATTGAAGCAGGCTACCGATAGTAGTGTAGAAAATGATCCAAAGCTCATCATGGCTGAAGATCTGTCTGTACTCTGATAAGATACAACCTCCGAGAACAGCAAGATAGCACATATTTGAAATGAGCACTCCAATTTAGATCAGAATCCCATGCAACACCGAGCAGCTTGGATTTCTCCACAATAGAAAAAGGAAGGGGAAACATTATTTCACAATTTTTCTCAAAGACACAGAATGCTTTTGTTTTTTAGGCGTTTAATCTCAACGAATTACTTTCTGAACAACTTGAAATATTAAAAAATTCTTCCAGAATGACTTCCATAGACTCCTCTACGATATTCTTAAAAGTATTATTGTGTTTGGGATGTATATCGCTGCACTATAGACGGAAAAAATGGCCCCAAAAGTGAGCCTTGAGGAGCTCCACTTTTTACAGGTAATATGGAGCTAAAAGAGTCCAGTCAACTTTCACATATTGAAATCGATCTTTTAGATACGAACACATCAGCTGAATGAAACCGAACGGAAATTTCAGATTCAGTAATTTATTCATGAGAGTAGGATAGCGAATACTGTCAAAAGCCTTTGAAAATCATAATTTATAAGAAGGCAGCCGCCAATATCACGTTCCTGTAGACAAGCAGTTAACTTATTATGAATAGCTATAAAATACGAAGAAGTATTGACATCGGTCGATAAGCAAATTGAAATGGAGGTATATTTTGATTGATAAAATACCTCATGTTCCGTAGGATTATGTATTCCAATAGTTTGGCGGGGATACTCAATAAAGTAATAGGAAGAAGTTCATCAAGCGATGCGGGGGAACTTTTTGGTATCGGTGTAACAGCACATATTTTAAACGCCGATGGAACATGTATCTCACACATAACAGAATTAATAAGATGGTATAATGGTTGACAAATAAAAGGAGCAGTTAGCTTGTAAAATTTGTTGTTGATTTCATCTGATCCAGTTGTCTTTGTGATGGATAACTTATCCAAGTACAAAAATAATTCTTTAGGCTGCACGAGGGGACACCAACTATCGTCCAACATAAAATTAAGATCACCACTTTCAGTACAGTAACTGACAAAAGTTTCGTTAATGACATTCGCGGCTGTGACATTATCCGGAAAATCTGACAAAAGAGAAAATAGAGTATTAGTGACATTCTTGCCTTTAACATCAGCAAAAACGCTCCACAAATTCACTTTGAATGTTGAACTCAAGTTTCTTACATCTTTGCACTTGCTCTTATAGTGGTTGCATAATAGATAATCGTGGCGTCGAAACGCTTCCCATCTCTTGCTGATTAAATCCTTCAAGTTGTTATATATCTTTTAAAATTATTCATAAGATAATACCGCATTTGTTCATCGCAAACACAAAAATGGATGGGCAACCAAGGCATTTTCACTTCACAATGAATAATATCATTGACGAATTTCTCTTTTATGGTACACACTGCATGTATGGTTGCGCGAGTTTCTCAAATATTATTGATTTTAGTAACTTACTCACCAAAGAGTATTTCACCAATAGTTTCAATTACAAAAATATGATTCAAATGATTGAAAATAAAATCAAGAAAAAGTCAGGTTAGTGTACTTAAAAGATGATAATACACAATAGTGAATATAATACACAATCATTAATAATGTTAGTCCTAATAAGGACTGACAGTTGTTCACGCCGGTCAGCGGGTAAGATACTTGTACACTCCTGCATATAAAGAATAAAACATCAGGCGCACAGAACAATAAAACGAAGTATAAAAGAGGTGAACAGTCCAGAAAGGCTAACAAAATCGAGAAGAAGGGGCTGATCAGCAAGATGACCAGCTAGGTCGCGTTTCGGGTCCTTTTACATCTTGTACGCTCAAACCCTAGCTGGCGGACCCCATACACAGTGACACTATCGATAACAAATTTATCCAAAGCCTCACAGGATAGACAACTCTTTGGCAGAATGCAAACCAAACTTGAATAAAACAGAAATATGCATGTTTAACAATCTCTCCATACACTTGATCAGTTTACAAGCTTTATAGCCACGCTTGACGAAAATATCAAAAGTACTTTTAACTTTAACGATGATGGCATACTGTAGATGCGAACAAATTCTTAGATACCTTAAAACTTGACTGGCAAACACATTCGCACCGATATGAAGAGAAGAAGACTTTCCGGAAAGTAAATATTATAAAATTAAATTCAACTTAACATCAAGGTATTCAACAGACGTGGTATTGGTCCGATTTCTTTCTGCTTTCAAAATAAGGGGATAAATGAATAATTTATTGAATCATCAATTTACTACGTTGTCATTTCCACAGTTCTCAATTTCAGAGAGCAAATAATATGAATGAGCAATGCATCTGTGAATGTAGTTATCATCACAGACTTGTTATTTCTGTAGAGTCGGTCATGTTGTGGATGTTCCTCAAGAAAGCCCTTCAACGCCACTACATCCTGTGATAATTTGCAAAGAATATCCTCCAATTTCCCTCACCATTCATTAGACGGAAGAGCCCATAAATCCACTCAGCAAACATTTGTCAAGTCTTAATTACATCTCCCTGTCTCCCTTTGCCTGCATCGCCGTCGCTGCTACTGCTGCATGTGTCAGCTGACTCCCACTTGAACTGAGCAGGTTTGCATCAGGCTGCGGTCTCTTGATAAGCGATGCACTCACTGTCAATCAATAGATCGAGGGACCTGATAAGGCAACAGCAGCGTGTTCCCCGCATGAAGGGAGGCGGGACATCCCACCCCCCACTCTCACACAATCGGCGTCGTGAATAACGTCCTCCTTGCATTATCTCACAAATCATTTAGTCGTGTCATAAAACTCAAGCTGTCAATGGCTCCACAACACGGCGAATGGTTGGGCAGAACGCTCCGGCTAGACGACGTATAAATGTCAGTTGAATGATTTATGGTTGATCGGCGTTGTGGTCTACCGCCTGCCGCTGCTGCTGCTGTTTTCACTGCGCGCGAGAATGCAATGAGAAGTGCTGGCCTGATGCCCGCCCTCCCTGAGGCCCATGCGGTCTCTCATCCGTCGTTTCTATCATCATTGCCTCGTATTCTTCTCTTGTTCGGTGTCGTATCATGTGGTGAGTTTCCAACTGCAGTGTTGTCCCGAAATGGGACGGTGCCCCGAATGGTGTCATCTCGCAGTGTTCACCGGACGCGGCGGCGCATAAAAATCCATGAGGAGAAGGCGCTGTTAATTATTTCTCGCGTCTTCCCGGAGATTTTATTCATCGCAGAACTTTTCTTTTCCTTCGCTTCTTGTTTTATTGTGGATATTATGATCATGCCCCACAAGGTGATATGAGCGATGTCTATGCGACACCGTAGAACACGCGCAAGCGGAAATTGACATAGCTATTGTTGGATATCTCTACCGGAATACAGCATAGAAAAGCCCACTTAATATCACACAGAGTATTTAACGGAAATTTCAACATATCAAGTAATACCAAGGTGTGATGACCGTGAATGCGTCCGGACGTTTTCTATACCAGAATTTCAAGTAATTCGCTTAAAAGATAGAAACTTCGGAACCAAATGATACAGGAAATTTGACTGTGGTTATCAATAGTTATCATCAACCTCCTTTGGCATAATTGCCGAGAAGTTATTAAGACAAATATTGACCGAAGAAATATGTCTTCCAGCCAGGATGATAATTACCTGCTTCATGGAACTTATTAACCTGAGGACATAGAAAGCTACAGATATTAACCGGAACTATGACCGTCTAGCTACGTTATAATCATAGATATTTAGTGAAACTTCTTTCGATTTCAAGTAAGATAAAAAGAAATTGCTAACAATGGAAAACTAAAGCCTTGCTGCAAAATCCTAAATTATTATTCTTGAGCAATGTACACTTGAAAATTAATTGACGACTGGTAATTAATTGAACCAAATTTTCGGCTGCTCAGACGGCCGTCAGGGTTCTGTTACAGGAAGTCTATGGATAGATGTAGATGCCTATAAGTAGACAGTGGAAATATGTACCACATGAGATTTCTCGGCAAGTAATGAACAGTTCCGTCGGCCGCGTTGATTTGTACATTACTTACCTTGAAATCTCAGATGGTATTCCTACATTGATGCTTGAAAAAGTTGGGCATGATTACTATGGTAGTGGATGCGTGCTATGATTCATGCACATGTAGAAGTCCGTGGAAGTTTCCGGCTACATACATAGATAGTGGTCTATAATTCAGAAGCCGGCAACAACGACGATTGTCGCCGGCTATGCGACGGTATCAATGAAATAATACCGCATAGCATTCACTGCGATATAGGATTTTTCAGCAAGTTTTTCCATTATTTCAAATTAGCATGCTGCTAAAACAATGAGTCAGTTGCTAAAAAGATAAAGTTTGATGAGTCACTGTAAACATGCCAATTGAAAATACACTTGTAGATAGTTCCCTTGGTATTATATCGGGTTTTATTCAGCAACTGTGGTGCACAGTTATGAACCACTCCTTCGGCTCCATAGAAATTTACAATACCATAGAAAGTCTGCTATTATCTACTTCTATGTTCGGCTTGGATTACAATATAACCTGCAATTATCTACAACTGCATATTATAACCCTCGTCAGTCAAGACGAGTCAATTTTCTATGTTTTATTGTAACATAGATGTTCATCAACTCTCCATTCGCGCGCGCTTTAATTCTTATGGAATTAATTCGATATTCAACATCATAGAAATGTACGACATTGAAAATGTAGAACGAGCGAAGCGAGTACGAGATTAACCATAGAAATTATATTTAAAAGTAGATTATATCAATGAATCAGGTCATAGATTTTCAGGGATATGTAATGAAGATATCCATGAAAGAACATCTTAGGCATAGAAGTATTACTCATCGGCGATATTTAACTGAAGGTTATGTGAAATATCTGATGTTTAACGGTTAGAATTCATTCAGTGGTAAAATCTATGACTGCAGATTAACACAGAGAGTGTTAAATTTTTCATTACATTGGCTAGATTTAGATATATTCACCATTAAAGTTTGATAGAACAGATATTCATTCGGGCTATAATAAGTATTAATTCGTCTATAGAAGTCAATAAAATCTCATAAGATTTTATTGACTGACATAGACAATTCAATACATTATCTAATCAAGTTGCATTTCTATGTCAAAGAAATAGAACTGACCTTATGTGCAATGATTTGAAATTTTTAATACTGTTGTGTTTTTAAATCTCTATGTAATCTGAATTTGTAGCGACTATCATGCAACTTTATGTAGGTAAACCTGTCCAGCTATTCATGCTGAAACAGAATCAATGAAATCTTCAGCTTCTTCGCAGCTTCAGATTTCAATGTAAAATTAGTCGGCATTAATGAGATTGTAATGCCTGGTAACATAGTTCAAAACCCCTTTTTAATAGTTATTTAACTCCTAGTCGTATGCTTCGTAAGCTGATAGTGAAAACTCAACCATCCGGCCTCTCAGCTGATTATACTGCACCAGATACTGACTTGTTCTGCTTAAATAATCGAATAATTGAGCACTTTCTCAAGTTCTGAACTTTTCACAACTTACTAGTAGCTCAAACATTAAGAGTGTTATCAAAGTTCAATGTAACTGTCACAAAAAATGACATGAATATTCATGAAAATTCTCTCTTATTTAGATCGACAATTGCTCCAGACTAACAGACAGTGACCCATATCTCCTGGCATAATCTGTGCAATGCAATATAGATAGGAATCTCCAACTTGGCTCTTATTGTAAATGGTCTGGTTCATTCTATAACTTGCAATTAGGCAAATAAGTCAGCTCTTATCATTTCAAAGTATTTCACTCTAGAAATGTGTCGGTCAACATGTCTGTAAACACAATTTCATCGGATTAATGTCCGGTAGGAAATTGACGAGTGAAAGAAACGCTTTGAGGCAGAGGAAATGATCGATACAGGGTTTTTGAACACATTGATTCACAGAATAGCGTTCTCAGTGAACCGCGTATGACGCAAGTTTCGCATTTATTTTACACTATTTCATAGTAACTTGAAACTTTTCGAATGTTTTCTGTTGGAGATGTGTCCGAGTCCTGACCGCCTAAGCTGTGCGCCATGATGATTTTTAGTGATTGATTTCGCAATCACTGAATCGTAACAGCGCTGATGCCTGCTCAAAGATTGTAGTTAAGGGCCCTATCCTCTTTCTGATACATTTTCACATCGATTTCAATTTCGTGTTAGTCTAACGCAAAATCGAAGCCACAACACATCGCAAAAATAATTAGAAGTTAAGCATTATTGAATGCAAGCCCTCTATTGATCCTATATTTCCTATAAACATATATAAAAATCCTTTTAACCTCCTATATCCACGAAAAATTCTATATTTCCTAATTTATGAAATTGAGATACTCATTCTCCTTATTTTGAAAACACTGGAGGGAGTAAACGAGAACTTAATAGTTATTCTCAAGTAAAATCGCTATCTTCACATAAAACTTATAGGAAATATACCTTATGCTACTGATGTGTGTCCACTTGCTGCGTAATCATAACAGTTCACATTCTACCAATAAAAAAGTCTTATCTCCAGATCTCTCGTTGTACAAGAATACAAAGCAATATATTCCTTTCTTGAGGATGAAGATAGAGAGTTTAACGTGCCAAAAGCGACTGGTCTCCCCTGAAAAAACCAAACGATCGATTGCTCAACAGAACATTCTGCTGTGAATTTGACTTGCACGATATTCAAAGAAAGAAACCATTCGATTTAACTTCATGAAATTCATATGTTTCTTTTCTTGTATGTGCTTTACTTGCACATCACTTTATATGGAATACACGATGACAAATATTTATTGTGCGGAATTGAGCTATGGTGCAAGGTGGAAAAAGGAAGGTAACAATGTATCCCGTAATGATGATTTCGCTATCTATGCATGTGAAAGAGATTTTTGAAATCTCAGTCAGCGTATATCTACATGTGTATTCATAGCATAGCTGTCCGCTTTTTTCCTACATTGCTGCCCAGTTCATTTCAATTACGCTCAATTTCGGGCAACAATGTAATATTGCAGTTTAGACAGCTGAACCGCAATATGCTATGAGGCTGAGGGCCGTCAGGCTCGAAGCCATAGCTTATTAAGGTTCCGAAGTCTAAACTGTAATATCATTGTGTTTCGGTTTTCTATGTAACTGAACTGCAATATGCTACTATTGAAACGCAATATACCCACGAAGCATATTACTGTTCAACATCATAGAATTCTAATTCAAATTTGGACTTAAATGGAATGATTAAAATGTTTTTCATATATCTACGTTCTTTATTCTGAACTGCAATATGCCAAACTGGCATATAGTGGTTCAGTATTTTAACTAAGGAAGATATACGAACCTAAACACAATGTAGGACATTTACAGGCGCTTACGTGCCCTCAAATGTCCTACATTGTTGCCCTCAAAAATCCACGTTAATGTTATATAGTAGGTAATTACAACATTTATTGGATCATAGATATTTGTGCCAAATACGTGTCAACTGATTTCTTTGCCTTTACGACTTATTCTGACGGTGGCTATCCTCACTGTCGACTTAGTAGTGTTGCGCGCATGTATTGGCTATATTTTACTGGCTGTCATGCAAAAGTAGGTTACATAGCAATTTTTGCTATGCGACGATATAGCAGTTCGAATCGTCATTATCCATCAGACGTCTACGATAAATCAAGCATATTCATCTTTTTTAGGCTAATCTACAAATCTGAAAGACTCAAATTTCAAAAAAATAAAAAACTTCAAACTTGAGTAAAGTTCATTTACCCAATACCACAATTACCGGCATGTTCCTATGAAGCAAATTCAATCAAATTTGATTTAGTTGTAAACAATGGAACTACGCAAATATTAATTTAGTAAGCGATCGGAATCACGGGATAAAAATAACAGTTTTGGAATGACAGAACAGTAACACAGGGCCCTTCCTTGTCCCCGGTGCAACCGGGATCAAGCCGAGACTGATGTCAGCTGTTTAATTACATCCGAGTTGTAGCCAGAGATGATAGGGAAGATTGATTTGCACATTTAACATACAAATCGAGTAGTATTATTGTACTTTTTCCCCTTGTCCCACAGTGGGACTATTTCGGATAAGAAAGTATAACAAGTATAGAAAGTAGCACAAGACAATGTCTAAGTAACGCATACCCATGTTGTATATCATACAAAACTTGACATTCCGCCGCCGACGAGTTTTTAAGTTACATTCAAGAAACTTGATTCTTGTCCGAAATATCCTCATCCCCGCTATTTTATTGGAATTAATGACGTGAGGACGATTCTACTTGTAGAAAATTGTATGGATTTATTAGAAAATCAGTTCATTCAGAGATTGATTCCCAAATGTAGCCAAAGAACTCGACTGGTGATCGTGTTCCTTTTAATTGACTAGAAAATTTTCTAACTTGTCTCCACTATCAGAAATAGCAGAATTCTGGAAATTCCAGTTTGTTGCCATTATAGTGAATCAAGTGTAACAAAACTGTCCAAGCAAAACAATGAACATTCATCTTGTGGGTGAACTTGTAGGTGATTGACATTGTTTCTCCATCCATTGCGCATTGACAATTTTTAGGGTAAAATTTTGCAATTAAAAAATGCAAACGGAGATACGAAGTGTCCTCATGTGAAAATTGCGCTTATTCTTGCACATGGCAATATTGAGCAACGTGGCGTTCGCTTTCGGAATCAGGTAATAATCCGTCAAAGAACTGCTTTCACGTGTGACTCTAAATGCCATAAGAATTTGATGCCCATTGATGAATAATTTGTGCGTCTTGCTGGAAATGTGCATCACTCCTACATCTGAAAATTAGAAGATGATCAAATGAAACGGAGAGCAGAGGACAAGAAGAGGGCTGAGAACGAATTTCTAGAGAAAAAGACAAAAGATAAAACCATTCTGTCAGGAACCCGTCTTAGATATTCAAATTTTACTTAGCAAATATTTATTGCTTTTGATATCCAGACAGATGCTTTTTGAGTCGACATTTTACCTATTTTTATACTTATTCTATGGTGAATATTTGCTAACATGCATCTTACTTAAGCGACAATTTAAGATCGAATGCCGCTCAGAATAGCCATAGATTTCTTTATAGTGGCATTGCTAATATATCTATTGACATCAATGGTAGACTACAGTGTCTTAGTGCATTGTCAGTAGCCTCCATGTTTACATGCAAATACAATGATATCGATCGATAGTTTTAGATGTGCAAAGTTGATACATAGCCTTAAAATGTCAAATTTGCAAATTTGCGATTTTGAAGTTTGTAAACTTGCAAATCCCAAAAAGTAACTGATTTTCAAATAACTCTGCTGACATTATTTCTTCATCTTTCTCTACCGTTTCTGCAGATCAGATAAAGCAGATCGTTATCTATCGCAGCAATATTTTTAATTTTTGATGCTGTCAGATATCTAGTAAGGAGCGAGCTTGGAAAAAGACTATCCGTTTTCATTAATTAGGACGCACCAGGCAGGGAAGCAGGCATTTTTGAAAATTCGAGTGACAGAGGAAGTTTCGGGCATGTGCTACAATGGTACCAAAAGAGAAACATCAAACCATTTCTAGAACCTATGAAAAATTGCTTTAGAAAAAGAGAAAAAAATTGTACGAGGACTTTTTTGAAAGTGTACGTTAACATCAATGAAACCCAAACGTCATCCATCCTGAATGATACTTCTAGACGTCTAAGAGGCTTCTTAGTCATTTTTTGCTGGAAAAAATCCTGTATTTCGTATGTTTTTTACGTCTAGGTTCAGTAGAGGGCCTATGAGTGTCTACAAAGTCCTAAAGCTCTGAATCCTGAACAATATGTTAAAAAGTCCTAAATATCTTGAAGCCTCTAGATTACCTTTTATACTAGTTTCAGATCTTGGAACAATATTTCGCTTAATTAAAAAGTAAGACGCTCAATTGTTTCACTAAAATAACATCGATTTCACTGTCAAGCTGATAAAACAGATGAAGACTGAAATGATCACATAGAAACTGAAATATTGTGATTATTTTCTCGAAGATTAAAAAGTCAACTTTTCAGCACGAGGAGCGATATCGTTGTCGGAGAGCGCAGCGATCGAGACGACATCGCTCAGAGTATTGAAAAGGACCTTTTAATCGAGTGAAGGTAATTTATTTCTATGCTCGCATCTCTACCTGGAATATATTAGATATCTTAGCGTCCTGTTTGTCGGCCATTCCGTGACATTAAGAAGTCTATGGCCACACCTAGAAATGCATACTGTTTCTATCCATGCACTAGGAATAGACATAGGTTACTAGACATTGTAAAAGAAGACTTCTTGAATTTGAATTTGAACAGAATTATTCCTTAGTGCTCAGTATTTGTTACATTGTATTAAGTAACCAAATAACGACTTATAAATGAAAAGAACTGCATAAATGATAATGAAGAAAATAACAGCTGTAAAAGATGCGATGATCCAAGGAGTCAGTTTTATCGAATATTGTCAGCTATCCGACAGAAAGTCAAAATACCGGTAATGTTGATAATTAATCGCTCACCAATTTGATATTTTTGATTCTGCATTAAGTCGATATGATTCAATTGAGCACATTGTAATGTTCCTATGTTTCAAATGCTAGATTTAGGCACTTGTCAAGGATATTCAACGTAATTACAATCAAAATAATACATAGAGAAAACAAAATGATGACGAAAATATACTTTGCAGCATAAAAGTTCACCATGACCGCAAGACTGCAGAGTTGAACAGGGACTGTAAAGTAATGCTCATGCGTTCTGAGGGCTATGGTAGTATCAACTTTTCAACACATAGAAATTATCAAAAACTATCACATAGAAAACTCAGAAGGCACAGAAGTCTTTAAACATTTACTGTATTATTGACACTTTGGCATTAGAAAGTTGTCAATTGCGAAATATGGAGAATGTCCAATAAGGGATCAAGTGTTATTAAATGATAACAACAGTTTCAAAAATCTCCGGATGTATTCGGTGTTACATATCTCCGGCTTGATTTGAAGAGAAGATTTTTGGAGCAATAAATGCGACGAAGCGTAGACCTAGGCGTTTCTCTCACGCCTTAGGCGTACCTCAAAGCCTCCGAGCTTGCAGCCAGGATCTTTTGCAGATTCCCCATTCTGTAGTGTCATTACATGCAGCCCCTCATGAGCGATTCAAAAAGACTTTTGAAATACGTACTCTCTACAATATCTACACTCTCATTCAAGGTTTATTTACTTCAATCAAGCTTAATTGTTGAATAATCACCAACTTTCCACTGTCACTTGTAGGACTGGGAGCACTCACAGTGAATTACAACTACTAGGTTTGTAGTCCAGGTCTTCCTGCGTCTTCGGAGAAACATTTTAGCAGATGACAGGATTTTTACAAAATTGGTAATGAGAAACAGTTTCAGTTGAGTTCAGTGCGTCTCGATTCTACACTCTCAATGTAGCAGGATCTGATGGAAACTGTGTAGAGCGGTTTTATGAAGTACTTCATCTACAATACCCGACAGACACCTGCTTGTTGATAGAGTTAAACGTGTTGGAAATATTTACAACTTAAACCAAACTTTCCACTGATTCTAAGTTAAGATTCTTTGAAGAGTGACTGTCTGTGGATGATAAGATTTTGTTTTAGATTTGAAGTGAAGATAAACTGTTGATAAACATTAAAGCTAGAAGTTTGAAGAACGCCTGAACGTTTTGAGAGATAAGCATGTGCATTAAAGCAGTTTTTCTAATATATACATTCTTTTCTGTCTCCATAAATAAGGAGTTCCATTGTCAATATGAAATAAAGCGGATATCAGCGTTTCTCATGAGTTGACTCCGGCTTTGGAAAGTGCACTCGCCGATCAGTGGCGGACCCAAGGGGGGGGATGCCGGGATGCATCCCCCCCCACCAGCTCAAACTTGATTGTGGATTGTAAATGCAGGCAATACATTTTGGCAATTTGTTCTTTAAAAGTACAAATAATGATCGCAGTCTGAAACATATTTGGCCCAGTTTCTCTTGTTATTATATAATAAACATCTGGATTTCTTATCAGCATGGAGACATGAATTAAGGAAAGGCGAGAACCTCTAACCAAGGAATGAAGAGGTCTCTGCAGAAGTTTGCTTACATTCAACTGTAGCATCTCTGTCGCACGAGGCGCAGGTGACCTGCTGTTTAATGCCGATTTTAGAAGTTCCACTTGAATTATGTAATTTGCAGATGCATGGAATTCTAGAATTCCATGGCAGATGTTATTCCTATCAACTCCGGCAAGATTTCGTTTAGGTTGAATAAGTGATTCTGGACCTGACGACCGACCGAATTGCGCGAGCGGCGAGTGGCGAGTAAGCTATCCACTTGTTCCTGAATTTCCAATGAGAACGCATGATTTGCACATTCTCGCATTATTCGTTCTTGATAGCTTTATAAACGATGTCAACTGAGAGGAGAGCCAAGTTGAATTGCTGCTGCTACTTTTCGTGCAAACTTTCATCCCTATCTATCCTTCATCATTGGTTATTTTGATTTAAAGAAGTAAGCATTCAAATTTTGAAGATGAAAATGATGAAATGATGCATTCACATTCAAGGTCGGTGGTACAATACGTATGGGGTAACCCCCTCAGCGGCACCAGAAGCCCTGTCGCTGCGTCGTTTCTGACAGCAGATTCGACTAACTCCAGCGTGAGGGACCTCGGCCCCGGGTAACTGCCTGGTGTTCCTCTTTGGTGGCAAAGCGGAAGAGCTCCGCTATCGAAGCTTCGCCGGAGGAAGAATAACTCAAGGGCTAAGTGTACCACCGACTTGGCCATGAGAAGTAGGATGACCCCAGTGACGGCTGGCCACCACTTACTGTATGTTTTAATAGCAAATTTAGAACTCCTCCCCTACTTCGTCCGGATGACCTGTCTGGGTGTAGTGTCGAAAGCAACAACTTTGACAGTCTGAGAAGCTAGCAGGTACCTGATCGGATGCCATCTGTGAAGGACCGACCTGAGAGTGGAGACGGAAGTTTAAAGTTGCGTTCGATTCGCCAGCAGCTCCGGTCATGAGTCAGTAGCGCGTCTCATCTCGGAAGTAGTTAAGTTAGGGTAAAATTTGAACTTGTATTTTCAGTTACTTTTTAGAAGTCGCTGAGGTTACACGTACATTAGCAGCAAGTCTCACAGCCAATTTTTTTAACTATTTTGTTCAGCGTTGATTTTCCACAAGAATACACAAAAAATGACGAGTAATTTGCTCTTCACACCAGATTTATAAAATTCCAAAGAAAAATCAGTAAAAATTAAATTTTGGACAAAAGTTAGCTATGAGACCTATGAGACTGTTTCTTGTAATAAGGCATAAGAACGAAGGCAAATTCTTTAGAACAAAGCAGATTGCAAAAACAGACGACAACCTGGCAAATACATAGTATTTGTATTACCAGCTAATACATGTGTAAGCTTATAATACAATATGCCATTTATTTGAAACTAGTAGCTACTGTAGGCCTATGTTATCCATTATCCATGGACATGCATATACAATTGTACATTACATGTACAACATTGTACATGTACATGTAGGCTCAAGACTACATGTGTTTTGTTTGGGAACTAGTCTTTATTCTTTCATAAGCTAACTAGGCCTAAGTTTCATTTCATTTCATTTACAGCAAGTATGTCTGGCGAGGTGCCAAAGAAGAAAATGCGATTAATTTCCGACTTCTTCTCAAAGGGAGTAGGCCTATCATCCAAACCCAATACATCCACTGTGGACAACAGCATCAGCATCTGTAACTTATGACTGTTGAATTGTAAAGCATAATGCCGTGCCTGAATTTGAATCTACGGATTTATTCAACTAGAGCATTGAGGCACCTGTTTGACTGCTTGAGTACAACACCAATCATCCCCCCCTACCAGAAATTTCTGCGTCCGCCACTGTCGCCGATTATGTGATATTGAAGGTTTGTTATTGGGAATCGGCTGATACAGGAGCAACGGTCTGATGGAAATTTGGTTTTTGTACTTCATAATTTTGATCAATGTAATTTAAAATGAATAAAAACAAAAATTTGCCGATATATTTGTAGGGGAATGTTTGCAGATTTTCCTCATTTTTCTCATCAATGAGGAGATTTAAATTTCATCAATTTCTCGTTCATAGTTGGATAGCGCCGTCAGGTATTTCAAGCGAATGAATGATAATATACTTAACGCAGTCTTCCTTGGAATAAAGTACAACCTCTTATTTCAAGATACAAGCCGATATATTCCTGCCGTGATTGAAGTTTCCTCCTGCCAATTTCCATGTCATTTTCATTGATTTACATTCATTCAAGTTTTGTATTTCTGACATCTCCGCTACAAAGGTATCAGACAGTTATGTTGCGCTAATTAGTGTCATCTTGATAGCCTTTCAATCGCTTTGTTTGACTTATCGCTGAACACTTGTTACGATAGGAATGTAGAGAGAATTCCTTGGTATACTTTTCCTAACACTGCTTAGTGCTGGTGTCAATTACAAGCTGC
Source organism: Prostheceraeus crozeri (assembly GCA_907163375.1). Taxonomy (NCBI): domain Eukaryota; kingdom Metazoa; phylum Platyhelminthes; order Polycladida; family Euryleptidae; genus Prostheceraeus; species Prostheceraeus crozeri. The sequence continues at coordinate 85,708 of CAJQUW010014115.1, read as the reverse complement.
TGTCAGACCAAATTTCTGACACACACACGTAGTTGTTACATCAGTAATTATATTCGACAGGTCTCTAATGACCGACATAGGAAAGAATCAGAGACGACAGATGCTTTATGGGTTTGAGGAAGATTCTCGTGACGGGTGGTCCCTGAGCTCTCTCCTACAATCTGCTGCCCTACTTGTCTGAACAATTGAATCTCCTGTGTTTTCTAAGTATCATTTTTCTTTGGTAGGGCACCGAGCGATGAAGCTTGAGTTCTTTGAAAATCGATTTGTGCCTCCTGACACTGACGTGCGCTGACTCCTATATTATGTTTTCGATGATATACTTTCTTCAATGCGGTCGAGCGAGCCGAATGCCATGACACATCTATCTCTATGTTCTCTTGTTCATCTAATGAATTCTCGGTAAACAGCGACAAGAGCTCATTGATGGCAAATATATATCAACAACATTTTTCAATCTATCGGCTAGGATTGCCTCTTTTGATCAGTCAATTACTCAATATCATTGTGAATTTCACTTCAATTTGTTTCGTCTCCCTAATAATATGTTAGCGGTTAAAATTACTTTACTGCTAAAAATATTTACACGTCCGAGTTTTCTCATTGTCGAGGTTTGACAGGCATTATTCTATTATTGAATATTAATTGAAAATTGAGCTTCGATGCCATCTTTGGGTGAAGTAGACATCTATGAAATATCCTATTTGTGACATCACAGCTATGAGCAGTGCTTGATAAGTTAAGATTATCAGAAATCCATTCATCCATTTCCTTAAGGAACATGAGGAGTATTTTTGCTGATTTATTGATACATTTTCCATCATGCAATGTGTTGTGATGATCGAAGCATGCATCATTATCTGAAATCCTGAATTTAATATCTGCACTATGATCATATCAAAAGATGAATTGATTGAATTTTTATCATTATTGCGGGTCGTTTGCACGGTCTGCCGTTAGCTATTGTAGGGCAGTCAAACAGTGTGTGCAGGTTTTGTCCAATTGTTTAGTAATATCATAGCCAATATCACCTTAGTTAGTAATATCGTACCTTCCATAGCGTGTACACGCAAAGAGGAACTAAAGCCTATTTTCATCAGATTTTGATGGAGAAATTAAGTCAAAATGATAAAATTGTGACTTTACGCCACTGCTCCCCATCCCCAGGCTTGGACAGTGCTGAGATAGTCAAACTTTTAATGACTTCCTATGACACTTTGGGACAATTATTATCATATATTAGTATTTTTCATTAACATTTTCATTTGAGTTCATATTTCTGAATTACGATAGTTTTTGGTCGATATAATGCTGATATTCAGTTGAATAATAAATAGTGCATACACTGAGTGTGTAGTAATTGAATGTGTCTGTGTTGTCTAACAACTTCGAGGTACAAAGCATTTCTTAGCATACCGAATCACAAGAAATCGACTGTCAGAAGATACCCTTTGATAGAGTGTAACTTTATAGATACAAAGGATCTCTTTAAGCATCAACTATTCTTTTATGGGATCTTCTGATCTATAGTTGGAAATTTTCAGCAGCTGATCTTGAAAATGTTGTTTCTAATCATCAATTTTGAACATTTTCGGTGATCAAACCGAAAGTTGACCAGAAAATTCGTTTCAAAATAATGGTAATCGTAGAAGGGCGAGTTCTGATGTAATTTCACTGACGTGCAAACCTTCTTTCTTCAAAGTTGACCAAGTGAAAGCTTCGGTACATTCTTTGGTTAAACTGCTCGCCCGTCAGTTCAAGAAAGGTTCCCATGGATTTCTTCTATTGATTAACTGAACACAGCTGAATGCCGATTTGTACTGTTCGCTCTTTGAAACAGTCCCGGTGATGCAATAATGTGGTGGCAAATGATCACCTGCATCAGACAGAAAGCTCAGTGAGCGCTTGTAAGTCAATGTCTGAGATCTGTCATGAGGATGACACATTTCCTTTCATCACAGCTGTGTATTGATTGAACCGCCTCCTGTGAGATTTTCTTATTTTTATATTTATTCACTTCTCATTTCCTGGCAATAATCCGCATGCTTCCGTCTTAACATCACCCGTGCATCTTCAGAATCAAGATTTGCAATCATTGAGACTTGGAATCGACAGACACTGTCTTTGTTGATACAAAAAGTAATCAGACGGTAGTCATTATTACAAGCAGCCATGAAATTCAATGGCAATCATGTGTAATCATGAAAAAGATTGCAGTGATTTCAGCTGCAGATACAATGAATGAGAAATCTGGGCGGGGAACACACAGCTTGTGACGACAAACATCACCACACTATTGCCATTCACAAAAAAATCATGACCGATGAATTGTGACGCTGAACCAAATTTCAGACGCTGCCAACAGCTTTGTTTCACATTTTAGACATTAAGTTGATCGATTAAAGTAGCAGAATGAAGTGTTCCACAGTCCAAATGTGAATTCTATCTGATACTTCGTTGTTACATGCATTGTAACAGATAAAGCATAGATTTCTTCGGTCATTTTTTGTCATAATAACCTCGAGTCTGCGGTTCTCGGTAATTATAGCAAATAATGACCTCAAATCTATGCATTATCTATTACTGATTCTTTTATTCCATAGAGGTAGATAATAGTACACTTTCTATGGTACTGTAAATTTCTATGTTGTATTCATGGCATTCATCATCCAGGGATGACTATGATAAACACTTTCTATGTTTCATAAGCTTCCCTGGATCATCAAATGGTTTCTTATCAAGGGACCATTGAGACGATAAATTATCATAGATGTAGAGTTCCTGTTGATTGAATTCATAGACGTACTGCAACCATTTCATGGATATTTAGAGATTCATTGAGAGACATGGATATTTGAGAACTTCATACATTTCACAGGGAAATGTAGAAATTATTTGCAGAATTTTGAGTGCTTGAAAACTACTTGCTGAGTTGTCAGTTCCAGAAGAGTAATTTGTCATCAGTTGTGACATTTCATTCTTTCAATATTCACTGACTTGTGCTCTTTTCTGTGCTGAAGTAGTCCCTCACAGAACTCAAGTTTCATGGTTCACCGATTGTAGATAATTATCTATTCCTATTCATCTCTGCAGAACAACATGTCATTCATTCTCAGAATCAGGTGTTCTTAGAAGTATCTTTTGTTTCATTTGCGCATAATAACCTTGACCTTTCAATTGCTCACATCACTCTAAAATCAATCCTTACTACTTTGGAATCTATTTTAACCTATCATGACCGGGGGTGGGGCTATCAACTTCTTTTTATATCACCTAAAATAAGTCAGAAGTTGAACAATTTGTGCAGAATTGACTTGCTGTAAGGTCATTTTTAAAAGTACTTTTTAGAAAATTGATGGTTTTCATTTAGAGTAGCATTGATTAATGATGTAATGTTTCTGTATCATATTTACATAATATTTTCTGCATGGGCAATTCAATATCATTTCTATATTCAATATCAATTAGTATCCGGTGACTTTTGGCCAAGCCGCTGGTCCGTTCAAAATTTGAAATTTGAATTTTTACTTTTTCGGTTATTGAAAGTAATGTGTTAGCAGAATAGAGAACAACGGAACAATTGAGTTCCTTCATTAGAAACGATGGATAATCAAAATCATAAATGTGTAAATTTTGGTTGTCCGGTGACTTATGGCGTAATTTTGGATGCATGTGCAAATCATCTTATCTCCCAAAATGAGTACATGTACATTGTGCATGTAATGTACATGTATACGTAATATACATATATATATAGTATAGGCCTACATCTACATGCAAATACTATTCCAGAAATGAGTTGTCGTGACATTTTTGAGCTACGCCAAAATAACTATGCAAGCTTGTATCATGCATCATAAACCTTGCCGTTATAAGCCATTCGAACGAGACATTTGTAAAGATAGAAAAATGCAATAAAGAAAATACATGAAAAGACATTATTTTCGTTCAAATTTCAAATTCCTATTTGTAGTACTAAAATTAACGTAGAATATTATGCCTATAACACCAAATAGATATGTTTGAGCAAACGTTTGAGGAAATACTTCAGTTGTAATGAACAATTCTTGAAGAGTCAAAAAATATACATAGATTCATCAAAAAAATGAAATCATTTGAAAATACAAATTTAAATTAAATTTTTGATATAAAGGTTTTCGAATCATGCAAAATAGGTACTACCACTTGAAAGAGGAGACTTTAACTATGTAGTTACCCCCCTCCCTACGACGCTACAATTTGCCCGGTCCTGATAAGGTTAAAGTTCATCGGTGATGAACGAAGTCGACTTTGACAATTTGCTCGACAATTAGAATATTTTGAGACTTGTTGATTTTGATGACATGAGCCTTCGACATAGTCGCACCATTCGGCATTGTTTTTGATAGAACAACAGTGGAACGGTGGTCACATCAAAATAGACAACAATAAAGCCTCTAGAACGGAAAGGTAGCCTCATGCAATGCACAAAAGTCGCACGCAATTTCACCTAGATAAACTTGTCAACAAGTGCATGATTGGTTTGGAATCAGTCACATGTGTAATTCTAAGCTTTTCATTGGTTCTTCATGCCCAACTTAGTTCCCCCGGATTCAATTTTCATTCTAGTCAACTTCAGATAAACAGTCTGTCTATCCATATGGGTAGTCACATAGAAATGCGACAGTGTATAATAACCACAGAGGTCGGATTGCTAGTCATCTTTGCTATCTTAGTAGCATAGATAGCTTTGATATCCGACCTCTATGATCATAACAGAGGACTAGAACGGCCGTGGACATTGATCACGTTGTGGACATGTGTTTTCATGACAGCGGTACCTAAACGAAAAGTCGGAGTTCGGTGGTCAAGTATTGATGATATCTATGAAATGTGCAATCTTTAGGTGATCATCTTAGGCTGCATCTTCTCGGCAGGAGAGGTACTGGATTCGCTAGTGGACTGTCATCCCCGCTATTTCCCTAGCGTCTCCGAACATAACAATGTGAGACACGGCTTCCCTGTGGATAGCATGAGGTTGAGGCGAGAATGAGTCAAAACAATTGCGAAACCTGTTCACCGGCGCTGTGGCCTTGTGTTAGAGTGTTCGCTCTGCGTCCGGTAGACCTTGGTTCAAACCTAGGTCGGGTCAAACCTTATACTTTTAAAATGCGTATACTCTGCAATGTTGCTAAACACTCAGCACAAAAAGAATGAAAGTAGGATAAATGACAACTCAGCCACATCGAAGAAAGGCTCGGTGCCTAATGTGCTTCCGACTATTGACAAGGTTTATTTATTTATTTTGACTTATATTCCAATCATAGAGATCTACAGCCCTTTCTTGGATGTTCAGTAGATTTTTCACAACTCTTGTTGTCGTTGATAGCCTTGTACGGGAGGAGATTCCTTTTTGTTTCCATTGAAATTGAAAAAACTTTCTATAGACGACTTTGATGTCGATATCACAGATCGCCTCAGCAACAGGATCCATTGTCCATCCATAAATAGGAAACACGAATTGACGAGAGGTCATTTTTTATATTTAAACCATCGCTTACCAATGCCAGTTCGTCCATGAATAAGTCCGCGACGGACGAAACGCCGGGCGGCTTACACTTTGTAATTTTATTTATCTTAAAAAATTAGAAACATCGCCAGTTATGTTTGCGAAATTACTGTCCCTCAAAATTCATGAATGTTATGTTACAAGTTGATGTATGATGTTCCATCAGCATTTCCATTGCCATGGTTATCTATGGTCATATTTTCAAAAAGTCAATGTCAAAAGATATTTCTTCAAGTTCAGTTTGTCATGTGAATGATTTACGTGATGGAATTTCCTCACAGTTATCACTTTACAAAGTAAATCACCATAAAACAGTGAATTCGTTTCTTTCGGAGTGAAATTGCGGAGTTTTGCATCGCGTCGGTTCAGCCGAAGACTCTTCAAATTGGGAATATTGTTTTGCATTTTCTTCCCACTCGTGATCAAATTTGGATTCAATTATTTCTCTAAGCGTTTTCAATGGATCGAAAAATGCCTCCGCCTGCTTCGTTTGTTACTTGGTTGCCATTTTTCTAATCAACTTCACAAGACTCGTATTACCATTTCTCGGTACTAATTCAAAGCGTGCACATTATCCGGTAGCAAGAACACTGTTGGTTTTCCGCTGTTCGGGAGAAATAAACCGCCACTGTTCCCAATTGTATTGAGATGAGGTGTCAGAAGCAACGCCGTCCGGACCGCCTGCAAACAGTACGTGAATGTCATAACGTTGGCCAATTGATACAAATTCTGATTGTAACTTTGAGAAATTGAATAGATTTGAAAACGGAGCCTGTGTGTTCCATAAGAATGCGATGCTGGATGTATCAGTCTTCATCCCTTAGACATTTATATAATTACCTGTGCGTTCCTATGAGCTGGTTTCAAGATGTTTGATGTCTGAAATATCGTTAGCTCTAATGGAATGAAAGTGTCTAATTAAATCTAAGTAGCAAGAATGTATTAGATTCGGAAAGATTTGAACACTTTATTGCAAAGGACCCAGTGAGCCATTCAGCTTGATAATTAATACAGAAAGGAAACAGCAGAGATAGCAACTGGACGAGATTTTCAGGTCGATGCGGTTCGGCGGCCGGTTTGAGCTAACTGCAGGCGAGTCTGCTTCGGCTGCCGGTTTGAGCTAACTGCAGGCGAGTCCACTTCGGTGATGACTTGAGCTAACTGCAGGCGAGTCCGCTTCGGCGGCCGGTTTGAGCTAACTGCAGGCGAGTCCGCTTCGGCGGCCGGTTTGAGCTAACTGCAGGCGAGTCCGCTTCGGCGGCCGGTTTGAGCTAACTGCAGGCGAGTCCGCTTCGGCGGCCGGTTTGAGCTTACTGCAGGCGAGTCCGCTTCTGCGGCAAGTTTGACCTTACTGCAGGAGAGTCTGCTTCGGCGGTCGATTTGAGCTAGCTGCAGGCGAGTCCGCTTCGGCGGCCGGTTTGAGCTTACTGCAGGAGAGTCCGTTGAGCTTACTGCAGGAGAGTCCGCTTCGGCGGCCGGTTTGAGCTAAGTGCAGGCAAGTCCGCTTCGGCGGCCGGTTTGAGCTAACTGCAGGCGAGTCCGCTTCGACGATGACTTGAGCTAAGTGCAGGAGAGTCCGCTTCGGCGGCCGGTTTGAGCTAACTGCAGGCGAGTCCGCTTCGGCGGTCGATTTGAGCTAGCTGCAGGCGAGTCCGCTTCGGCGTGTACTTAAGCTAACTGCAGGCGAGTCCGCTTCGGCGGTCGATTTGAGCTAGCTGCAGGCGAGTCCACTTCGACGATGACTTGAGCTAAGTGCAGGAGAGTCCGCTTCGGCGGCCGGGTTGAGCTAAGTGCAGGCGAGTCCGCTTCTGCCGCAAGTTTGAGCTAACTGCAGGAGAGTCCGCTTCGGCGGTCGATTTGAGCTAGCTGCAGGCGAGTCCACTTCGACGATGACTTGAGCTAAGTGCAGGAGAGTCCGCTTCGGCGGCCGGGTTGAGCTAAGTGCAGGCGAGTCCGCTTCTGCCGCAAGTTTGAGCTAACTGCAGGAGAGTCCGCTTCGGCGGTCGATTTGAGCTAGCTGCAGGCGAGTCCACTTCGGCAGTCATTGCACAATAGGAACCACTCTCGTTCTGCTTGAGCTTCAACAGGCAGATTTCGGCCAATTCAGAGCCTTTTAGCTTGCATTCCAATGTAAATGTTGCCAGAAGCCTTCAAGAATGTGTAAACATCTCTCCGTGTGACATGAGTTGAAATCGTCGCCTTAGTTACTTCGTTTTCTTTTACCTTTTTTAGATGCACTCGTGATAAATCTGCTGAAACTGGCTTTTTATCCACTTGTGTGCCGAATCCGTTCTATAAAACCTAGGGTAGAACAGTACTGCTTGCAGACTGTGAAACTGATCCTTCAAATTAGTTGGAGAAGATTTCTCAGTTGTCTTGATGAATTTATTCCGTTTCAATCACTTTGAGTAATTCTCTCTAAATTCTCTCATCACAAAAGGTTCGAATGAAGGATTTTGGAACCACCCTCAGGATCTTATGACTATCGCAGCACTTCTCCCAGTTCATCTCCAGTCCTCGAGACTTGCTATGAGGAGAAGCTAAGTGTTAGACGACGTGAGAAAGTTTGAAAAAGGATTAGTTTCATCGCGGAATTCCTCGTGTTGCAGAATATACAATGCTGTATGAGGACAATTAGACTGACGTTGATTGTTCTCAAGTTTAGAGAAGTATCTGCATTAATATTCCTCTGACTATTCATCCTAGTTCCTCAAGATTGGAAGTCCTCCCGTCAGGGCAGCTGCTTCCTCCCTGAGTCATCACATGCTTCTCCCGTACATTCAGCACTTGAAACTCGGTGTCTCCATTGTTCTAATTCTCCGATGCGCGAAGAGTGAAAATGAGGCATAGATAGCTGAGTGTATTTCTATTGCCTGCACGAAGAAGAATAAAAATGAGGAATGGATAGCTGAGTGTATTTCTATTGCCTGCACGAAGAAGAATGAAAATGAGGCATAGATAGCTGAGTGTACTTCTATTGCCTGCACGAAGAAGAATGACAATGAGGCATAGATAGCTGAGTGTATTTCTATTGCCTGCACGAAGAAGAATAAAAATGAGGCATAGATAGCTGAGTGTATTTCTATTGCCTGCACGAAGAAGAATGAAAATGAGGCATAGATAGCTGAGTGTATTTCTATTGCCTGCACGAAGAAGAATGACAATGAGGCATAGATAGCTGAGTGTATTTCTATTGCCTGCACGAAGAAGAATGAAAATGAGGCATAGATAGCTGAGTGTATTTCTATTGCCTGCACGAAGAAGAATAAAAATGAGGCATAGATAGCTGAGTGTATTTCTATTGCCTGCACGAAGAAGAATGAAAATGAGGCATAGACAGCTGAGTGTATTTCTATTGCCTGCACGAAGAAGAATGACAATGAGGCATAGATAGCTGAGTGTATTTCTATTGCCTGCACGAACAAGAATAAAAATGAGGCATAGACAGCTGAGTGTATTTCTATTGCCTGCACGAAGAAGAATAAAAATGAGGAATGGATAGCTGAGTGTATTTCTATTGCCTGCACGAAGAAGAATGAAAAGGAGGCATGGATAGCTGAGTGTATTTCTATTGCCTGCACGAAGAAGAATGACAATGAGGCATAGATAGCTGAGTGTATTTCTATTGCCTGCACGAACAAGAATAAAAATGAGGCATAGACAGCTGAGTGTATTTCTATTGCCTGCACGAAGAAGAATGACAATGAGGCATAGATAGCTGAGTGTATTTCCATTGCCTGCACGAAGAAGAATAAAAATGAGGCATAGATAGCTGAGTGTATTTCTATTGCCTGCACGAAGAAGAATGAAAATGAGGCATAGATAGCTGAGTGTATTTCTATTGCCTGCACGAAGAAGAATGAAAATGAGGCATAGATAGCTGAGTGTATTTCTATTGCCTGCACGAAGAAGAATGACAATGAGGCATAGATAGCTGAGTGTATTTCCATTGCCTGCACGAAGAAGAATGAAAATGAGGCATATATAGCTGAGTGTATTTCTATTGCCTGCACGAAGAAGAATAAAAATGAGGAATGGATAGCTGAGTGTATTTCTACTGCCTGCACGAAGAAGAATGACAATGAGGCATAGATAGCTGAGTGTATTTCTATTGCCTGCACGAAGAAGAATGACAATGAGGCATAGATAGCTGAGTGTATTTCCATTGCCTGCACGAAGAAGAATGAAAAATGAGGCATAGATAGCTGAGTGTATTTCTATTGCCTGCACGAAGAAGAATGAAAATGAGGAATGGATAGCTGAGTGTATTTCTATTGCCTGCACGAAGAAGAATGAAAATGAGGCATAGATAGCTGAGTGTATTTCCATTGCCTGCACGAAGAAGAATGACAATGAGGTATAGATAGCTGAATGTATTTCTATTGCCTGCACGAAGAAGAATGACAATGAGGCATAGATAGCTGAGAGTATTTCTATTGCCTGCACGAAGAAGAATAAAAATGAGGTATAGATAGCTGAGTGTATTTCTATTGCCTGCACGAAGAAGAATGAAAATGAGGTATAGATAGCTGAGTGTATTTCTATTGCCTGCACGAAGAATAAAAATGAGGCATAGATATCTGAGTGTATTTCTATTGCCTGCACGAGGAATGAAAATGAGGCATAGATAGCTGTGAGTATTTCTAATGCCCGCACGAGGAATGAAAATGAGGTATAAATAGCTGAATGTATTTCTATTGCCTGCACGAAGAAGAATGAAAATGAGGCATATATAGATCAGTTTTGTCTGATGTGAAGCATTTTCATTAGAAACTTGAGAACAAGAAAGTTTCATCACTGTGGCCGCGGTACCACTTAGATTGTTGGCGGCAGAAAAACAGCGAAAGCAGGTGCAATAACTAAGTTGCTCTTAACTTATACATGTATTGGCACTGCAGTTTGTGAAGCTACATTTCGATGTTTTGAATTGCATGCATTTCATCTCGGCTATGATCAGTTGACTATTGATCCGATGTTCAGCTGTTAACTAAACAAAAGTTGATTCCTTTTCGGCCTGAATCTCAATTTTGGGTTCCAGTCAGTCTTCTAGTGAAGCTACAGAAATTTGCCGTTGCTGGAAATCTTGTGAAACATAAGTTTTAGACGTCAGACAACAACACTTAAAGTCGCATTCTTTTAAGTGGCGGAGTCAATCGAGATTAGTAATTTCTCCGACGATAGCTACCTACAGACGCGGTGAGATGATGTAAGATGGAATTAACTTGGCAAAGTAAGACGCCTTTTGTTACACGTGCAACTGACGCTGCCCAGTCGACAAACTCAGGAAATACTCACTGCTCTGGATTCTTGTTAATTAACACAAATCTGAGCTTATGTGCTGTCGGCGTAAATATTTTCTTTCACTTGTATTGTGGGCCAGAATGAGGGAAGTCTTCATTCATCTTCTCATGTCATGCATGTCAAGTTTATGGGATTCATTGCCAAGTTCTCAGTGATGAGAATAGTAGCCGATTTTCGTCAACTTTGTCACGAATTTTGCGGAAATTAGGAATAAATTTTCAGTTGGCAATTATCTACAATGATAAGTATCACAAAATATTATTGAGGAAATCTGTATGCAGTGAACGACAGAAAGCTTGGGTAAGTCCATTTCTTCGAGGGTGCATTGTGGCCTTAATGCTGACATAACAAGAACTCACACCCGCCCAAAACAAAGATCGATTATTATATTTCAAGATCGCAAATTGTCACCTACCTCCTAACTTCCATAGTAAGATAAAAAAGCTATTCGAGGCCGGCATTCTGCAGATGCCGAGTCCACGCTGCAATATCGTACTGCGCTCGCATGTCTGCAATAGTCGCGGATTTCTATGGTTCTAGAGCTGTAGTAAAATGTCGCAACGTTAGGCTAGTGAAACTAGGAAAGTCACAGATTTGTATTTTCATGTATTCTCGCACTCTATGGCATTTATGCCGATAATAAGAAGGCAAGGATATAGATCCATTTCTGTGATGGAACATGGATATCTCGTAAGTATTCATGAACTGCTTCAACTATCTATGCTGCTGCCAATATCTATGATGAAATGAGATATTTCGGTCGAGTGATTGGCAGATGAGAACTTGTGTCCAGCATCGCTAAGCCATTAATTATGATTCATCATCGATCACATCATTCCTCTTCGTCATGTTCAGTTCATTCTCTTTTGACATCCTCGACACTCCTCAATCATTTTTAAAAATGATGAAAATAGAACTTGAATTAGCACTGAGATGATTGCGTTACTCACACCCTTATATTTTCATTCTAGGCTCGTGTTTTATATGTTGATGCAGAAAATTGGAGTTAGATTAAAATAATTCTAAGTTCTAGTTGAAAGATAAAATGATGTAGAGGGATGATGTCAGCTCTAGTTCCAAGACAATGTAATAAAAGTTTTCTCGTTGATGATCGTAAAAGTTACTCAGTGATTTTGACATTATCGGAAATTCGCCTTACAATCAGTTACTGGCTTGCAATGTATGTATACAATGTCAGGAGGTTCAAAACAGAAGTTGAATGAGTGCTGAGAAGATGGTGTAGACCCCTGCTGTGCAACCCGCCCTCCTGTGAAGGCCGCAACCAACCGTCACCTCATCGTTGAGACTGCATGTAAATAAATAATTTCTACTACAATCCCTCATATCCTACACAACTCTGCCTCAGTATGGGAAATGACAACACCACAGTTCTGTATGCAACTATGAATGTAAAACTTGAGAAAATGAAACATAATGGAAATATATATTGATAATAATATGTAGCGTCAATATCATTGCAAGATGACAGGTAGCTGTATAAGTCAACTCGTTCAATGAAGATTTGTATACGAGCCTGTTCTTCTTGTTCACGAACGATTTAACAGACGGGAAATAACTGCGCGTCTTGGTGGATTTGAAACACCGACCTCTGACATTGTAGGTCAACGCTTTACCAATTGAGCTATCCACAGACTGCAGATAGAATCATAAAGCCGCAACCTTGATGCAGACGGCATTCTTAGCTGAATATCTATGGTATGATTGATAATCCTGACATCACACACACGCTCATGTACATGTAGTGATATAATGAACATCGTTGCGTTTCGCTGAAAATTCCTATACAACATTATTGGCATTTATTTTCGATAAAGAATCATTTAAAAATTGGTCCGAAATTTTGCCCTCCGATTAGTCAAACAAACGATTTCAGTGAGAATTGTGAAGATGCGCTGAAACTAAGTGTCATGCAAGCCTAGGTCTCGTTTAAAGAGACACGACGAAAATGCGGGTAGATCCCATCCCCACGTCAGGGGTTGTCCAAGGGTGGATCCCGTTCCCACCTTCGAGTGGATATAATTTCATTAAAAAGACGCCTATAGAAGAGATGACTAGCAAAGCATGGATCACTTTTTGAATAGCATGACCGTGGCAGTGAGAGGCGCAAGACAGAATCATATCATTGTAGTTGGAATACTTGGATGTATTCCGCCCCCCCCCCCCGAAAGTCTCGGACGAGACCTAGTCCCACCTCGAATTTGCTGGCATGGCCTTTTGGGGGAGAGGTTGTCCAAATGACCACAGATTTGATTGAGTTTTGCAGTTTGGACTCATCAAAGTTGTTTACATAATCACGTGTTCAAAGCAACATAGATTTATTCATATGGATGGGATGCTTGCAACTGAGCAAGATCATGTCAATGAAATCAGATTCATTGTATGCGATCATGGCTGATCAAACTTAAGTACGGTTGTTTCAAATTTGTAAACACATGTAATTTTGAGACGAAAATAGAATGATGGATACTTGATGTACAGTATTTCTCTCTGATGGTGAAGTAATGTGCATTGACAGCCTACTTGGATCATGATCAAAGGGTTTTTGTAGGTCCAATAACATAAAATAGAGCACATGAAGCAACGTTGCGGAGTACTTTTTCTTTTTAGTTTCCGCACGCAATTTATAAAAATGAGGATGCCAAATACGACAGATTTGAGACCCTTTGGATATTATGCATAGAAACAAGAATTTATAAGAATGAAATTCCTCATGTTTATGACGAGGCCTTTCGAACCGTTCTGTTTCATTTCGTACACGGTTTCATATAAGCAGTTAAACAAGTCCGAACGACGGATCGATTGACGATGCTAATGATATAATTGCGAGCATATGATGTTTTGCGAGAACGTTGTAATTAAATTTCAAAGATGATATTATCAAATGTACATTCTACCGGCTTCGGATAGAAGTGGAACAGCTGCTCTTATCCTTCATCAAGAATAGAAAGACATACAAAAAAATATAAAATTCAAATGGAACAAGCATTAAAAAACAATTTGCTTGCATAGAATTATAGACACAGAAGAGATAGAATAACACATAGATTCTTTAAGTCAATTACCGGACATAGTGATCACAGAAATAGGAGATTTCGGGTCAAATATAGGTGACCGCTGTAAAGCGTGCTGCATATTTAAGCCAAAAGGATAGTCGGTCATCAATTGACTTATAAATTTCATTTCTTTTCTTTTTCGTTCATTTTCATTTCCTTCGATTCTATCCAATATGGAGACTTTCACGTTTTGTTCTTGATGACCATGTTCTAGACAATGAAATGAAACTACTTTATTTTCATCATTATGTCTGATGTCAAAGCGATGTCCAGTTATTCTCTCCCTAAGAGACCTCTCTGTGTCCCCAATATATAAAAAAGAGCATTTTTCAAATTGAAGAGCGTATACAATGTTCGTAGTGCTGCATGTAGTGTTAGTTGCTTTGATAGTATAAGAAAGACCTGTGACTGGTGATATTATTGTCGTTACATTTGGAATCATTTTGCATGTTTTACAGAGCGCTGAGCCACAAGGTGTAACGCTTCCGGTCTGTCTAGCAGCTAAACTTCGTGGGACATCGCATAATTTTGAAGAAACTAGAACTTGTCTTAAAATTATTAGATATTTATTAGATGGTGGTTTGCACCAAAGTTCTACCTTAAGGTTGTTATCATCTAGAAAGTGCTTATGTTTATCAAAAACTGATCTCACTTCACTGTAAGTTGATGGATGATATGGGACAATGGAAGAAATCATTTTAACACTATCGCCTTTTTGTTTATTTTGAAATAATGTCTGCCGATTCAAGGCCAAGGCTTTGTTGATCTGCTGTAGAACTCGGTCACGGGGATAAACTCTTATAACTAGAGCCTGGCATAATTCCTGAAGATGTGATCACACTTGAACTTCATCAGAACAGATACGTCGAATCCATAAAGCCTGAGAGTAAGCGATGGGGATTTTATGAGTTATTGGATGACAAGAGTCAAAATGAAGAAACTGTCTGGTATCTGTTGGTTTGATGTACAAGTCCGTTTGTAAACTTGAGCCATTTTTGATTACCTTGGTATCTAAGAAGTGAACGCAATTACCGCTTTTCTCAAATGTGAATTTTATGGTTGGAAAATAATTGTTCGCATAATTTTCAAAGTCTTGTAAAGTTTCCCATCCATGCGTCCATATCATGAAAATGTCATCTCTATAGCGCCACCATACCAAAGGTTTTAATTGTGTATTTGACAACAATTTGCGTTCAATCCAATCTATAAAAAGAACAGTATAATTAGGCGCCATTTTGGTACCCATAGCAGTTCCTTGAACCTGGGTATAAAAACTCTTATAAAATTGAAAAGTATTCATTGTAAGAACCAATTCTGCCAGCTTCACCGAAGTATCAGAGCTGGGATATGAATTCCCTCTCGTCTTTAATGCTTCACGCATTGCTCTTAGTCCATCACTATGACCGAGTTCTACAGCAGATCAACAAAGCCTTGACCTTGAATCGGCAGACATTATTTCAAAATAAACAAAATCCAAAAGTGTTAAAATTATTCCTTCCATTGTCCCCTATCATCCATCAACTTACAGTGAAGTGAGATCAGTTTTTGATAAACATAAGCACTTTCTAGATGATAACAACCTTAAGGTAGAACTTTGGGGCAAACTGCCATCTAAGATGAGACAAGTTCTAGTTTCTTCAAAATTATGCGATGTCCCACGAAATTTAGCTGCTAGACAGACCGGAAGCGTTACACCTTGTGGCTCAGCGTGCTGTAAAACATGCAAAATGATTCCAAATGTAACAACAATAATATCACCAGTCACAGGTCTTTCTTATACTATCACAGCAACTAACACTACATGCAGCACTATCAACATTGTGTACGCTCTTCAATTTGAAAAATGCTCTTTTTTATATATTGGGGACACAGAGAGGTCTCTTAGGGAGAGAATAACTGGACATCGCTTTGACATCAGACATAATGATGAAAATAAAGTAGTTTCATTTCATTGTCTAGAACATGGTCATCAAGAACAAAACGTGAAAGTCTCCGTATTGGATAGAATCGAAGGAAATGAAAATGAACGAAAAAGAAAAGAAATGCAATTTATAAGTCAATTGATGACCGACTACCCTTTTGGCTTAAATATGCAGCACACTTTACAGCGGTCACCTATATTTGACCCCAATTCTCCTATTTCTGTGACCACTATGTCCGGTAATTGACTTAAAGAATCTATGTGTTATTCTATCTCTTCATTGTCTATGATTCTATGCAAGCAAAGTTTTTTAATGCTTGTTCCATTTGAATTTTATATATTTTTGTATGTCTTTCTATTCTTGATGAAGGATAAGAGCAGCTGTTCCACTTCTATCCGAAGCCGGTAGAATGTACATTTGATAATATCATCTTTGAAATTTAATTGCAACGTTCTCGCAAAACATCATATGCTCGCAATTTCGCACACGGTTGTGAGAAGACTTGATGTGCATCATCTGACAGTTGGATTACAGCTCAATCTACAGTACGATGGAAGACAAGACAGTAGGACAGAATGATGACAATTACATGAATTCAATACTTTAAAATGGCAGTCAAATAAAGAACAATATAAAAAAAGAGACTGATACCATGGCAAATGTATGTCTATTACGTGTTCCCTTTGGACACAGATCAGAATACCTCGTTTATAGTGCTTATCATTATTTATTGTATGCATCAGGCAAGCGACTTTTCTCTATAATTTTTTGACACTCCCACAAGGCTTTCTCTCCTCTCAATGATGTTAATTGCCGCCGCAGTGATTGCTCGCAGTGTCAGTAACTCGCGGCAGGAATGCGGGAGGGGGCACACGGTACTCGAGACTTGTATTGCCGATAATTCTTGTTTGATTTTGAGCCGCTTGGTGCAGTGACCGCCGTCTGCAGTGGATCCTCTCCAATTGAAATTGAACCGCTTTCTGTACTGACCGCTGTCGGTAGCGGGGAACACTGCTCTGCAGCCCAGCTGGTCTGTCAGGACTGATTTATGAGCTGCCGGTTGAAGCCTCATCATTGGGTTTCGTCACAGCGCGCGGCATCACTTCACTCGCCTTTATGACCTACACACCGCCGCACGCCGTGTTCAGTCATCCTGCCGACAGTACAGCAGTACAGACATCCCGACTCCGCCATTGCGTCGATGCCTGCTTCGAAACGCCGTCTCCTCGTTTCCTTCCCGCCCTTCCTTCTCCTGCTCAACTCTCTCCTGGTCAATGGGGAGCTCCGAGTGAAGCGTCGAGGTCAGCAAGGTAAGGCTGAGGTCATCGCGGCGTGAGTGACGCCAAAATCACTCAATCGTGACAGCAGCGTGCAGCAGGAATTCATCTGTCGTCGTGGAGATTTCAGTGTTTAAATCTATTTAGGGCCGGAGCGGTCTCCGAAATGCCACCGTCGGAGTGAAAGTATTGAGTGAAGATTCCAACAGCATGAGTCTACATGAAGAAGATTCATGATTATTCTTTCCAGTGCCCTGTAGCTATCAGTTAGGGACGCTACGGCCGCGAATGCAGCCTAGCAGCGTCCATGCGGCATTCTAACTAGACCTTTGATGGAACAACTATAACTGTCGAGGTCATGTCTAGGCACACTACCTGGATTTCAATATCTATGGACTCGAGAATATTGTCACAGAAGTATGAGATATCTGTAGAAATAGGACTATCTATAGAGATAGGAGTGTTTATAGAAATAGGACTGTCTGTAGAAAAAGGACTATCTGTAGAAATAGGAGTGTTTATAGAAAAAGGACTATCTGTAGAAATAGGACTGTCTGTAGAGATAGGACTATTTATAGAAATAGGACAGTCTTGCTAATTTCTATGATATCTAGAAATCTGCATAGCATAGAGTCCCTGGTGTGTGGAAATTTCTAAGTTGGGAACATGAGGTTGTCTACATATCATCAGGGAATGTCTGTGAAAATTATGATTCTCAGTTCAAACTCCTTTCCGCGTGTCAATGTTTCCAATTTAGGCGATGTTTCACTTTATCTCTCCCTTTCCATGTTCCGAATTAACTCATTACCTGTTGAGAATGAGGCGTTCAATAGGAGAGTTCAAGAGCCGTTTTGAAAGATGTTTCCTGTCCACCAGACTCACTGGACAGACAGCTCTTCAAACTTGCGGGATGACTCACAAACTTCAGGTTGTAGAAGTGAATCGTGGTCGAATTCCAAGTCAATGGATATATCATTCAATGATCAGTATCACAAATTCTTATCTCACTAACATTTGTTTTGCTTTCTTCATCACATTTTCGGACGCCACAGCAAACAGTGTGTGGGAAGTTGGCTCAAAGTGATGCGGTTGATGTTTTCTAGTTCCTTAACAAATGAATTCCTTGAGAATACAGACGATTTGTACGATAACGAATTCCATTAACCTGCGACTCACTTCAACTATTGTTGGAGAGATGATAATGAACAATTGACCACGAATTCCTTCACGAACCCATCGAGAAGAGACAAAAAGAACGACGAATGACTACAAAAGCGGTCAAAGTCTAAACTCGAAATATTGCATCATTTTCTGTCAACATTTCTCAACATGTTTTCTTTGAGTGTTTTCTTAACACTTTGGCCTCACATTTGAAGGAGAATAAATGTCGATATTCCACCAAATGGGCGGGAGTGACCATGTCTCCTTTTGTCCGCGCCAGACAATAAACATCCGCACTATCTGTAAGCATTGATAACAGTACGCTGTTTATCTAAGTTAGTCACGCTTTGTAAATACATAATAGCCACTTATGTTTGATGCCGTCTGTACATCCTTGTCGGTTGGCATTGAACATGAAACCAGGTAATCTAGCCGAATGTGTGGTCGCTGCCGGTATTTGACATGAAAATTCTCCAGATCGTTCTGATCTTCAGATTCGGATTTATTAAGGCTCGAATCTGCGGTTTCATTGACCATGATGCTTTGAGAGTCATTTCAATTTATTTTATTTTTCTCAGTGCAGGTATCCTATCGCTTTACTACTAAAGATATAGAGGTCGGATTATCAGATCCCCGACATCTATGCGACTTCGATCACATCTCTTTGTGATCTCTATGATAAAGCGGTTGATTCTACTGATGACAATGATGTCATCCTCTAAATATGTGAAGGCAATCTGCCATGATATCTCGCAGGGCAATATTTTTTTTCCTTGCCCTTTTGAGAAGGCAAGATAAATTTTCATAGAAATATTCGTATAATCACATTGGACAGTTGCCAAATATTTAAAGGATAAGCTATTCTATGAATCCAGCGGACAAGAAAATCGTAGATATCTATCGTAGTCCGCTTCTTGGCCTCGGATTTCTACATTTTCTTGCCCTTCTGGCTTCATAGAATACCTATTGTCTTGATTGTCTTCTTTATTGCCTATTTGGCAAACTCTTCGAGCATATTACATGACGACGATGCCATCATGAGAGAGTAGAAGGTTAGATTGTCATGAAAATGACACGGAAAATGATGAATTATTAATTAAAGTTAATAAAGGTTGTCTGAACCGTTGAGTCTTCGCACGTTGAGCGTTGAGATTCGAACTGTGTAGAATTTCGATGTCAACATTTAAGCCGGGATACATTTATGTTCTATGAAATTCTCATCAAACCAACTGATATTTAGTGCAGTCATGAGCCAAATCAGATGATCTATTTCGTGTCTTTTTAGTCTACACGTATTTACGATCGGCCTCGAATGAACTCACTGACATTGTAAAGATCTTCTGAAAAGGAGCAGGTATTCAGGATTTCATATTTTTAACGTATTTTGATAATACGCTGCATTACATGATAGTGCTTACCAGGGGTTGCAAAAAATTAATTGTAATTTATTTGGTCTCATTTCTTGCTAACAATCAATTAATTTGGATCATGTAGGCAGTCAATTAATTGACAATCAATTGCAATCATCTTTTATCATTGATCAAATGTTCGCCTTTATTCTTCAAGCGAAATATTTTCCTGTTCAAACACTGAGACGCTGCCAATCTGATCATCGTGAATATAATTTGACTCGATCTAAGAGAAAATATGAAACATTTATACTTGCATATACTAGTTATAGACTTCTAAGCTTAAGTGAGTGTTACAGATTATTAACAACAGGCTTCGCATTAGGCTGAAATCATACATTTCTGCGTTTCAAATACGAGTAGGCCTACAGAATATCACATCATGAACTATGTAGGCCTATATGTTATCCTGTATAACTTACAATAGACGCTCAACAAAGCGCATTTTTCAGATGTGAATAATAGCAACTGATCCAGTCAATTAATTGTAATCAATATCCAATCAATTAATTTTTTTCGATTCTCTGGTGCTTGCCATTGCTAGCAATGCAGTAATGACATTTAATAGTTAGCCATTACCATAAGCGTACGGGCAAAATTTTCTAGGGGGGCTGAGTCCTTGTCCCCGAAAATTACATAGTTTGACGCCTGAAAAATTGGCATAATCACGAAGATCTAGTTTCTACACTTACCCCAGAACTCCGCGAAATTAAAAACGCGACAATTTATACTATCAATGTAATAAAATTTTGCAAATGTTTTTGTCAAAAATAGCACAACGCTTTCTACTTATCCGTAGACGAATTGGAAAATTTCAGAAGTTCTAATGTAACATAGGTAAGTTTTAATTGTTCTCTAATATAACAGAAATATCAGGCGATATTATCAAAAGAACTGACATCTCCGATTTTTGCGACTGGCAAATGTATCAATGATTCTGGAAATGTCGGTTTCAATCACTGCGTTTGCATACGATCGCCCAATATTTATGAGTGCCAGGTGACTGAGCCGATCTTGTCCCATCGTGCTTCGAAGATAAGTCTTTATTCTTCTGAGGGCACTAAACGACCCCTCAGCCGACCGACTGCTTCAATCGGCTGCTTTACCCATTCTGCCGACTCTGTCATCGCTACGTACCTGACCGAATAAGCGAATGGCCAATGTCTGTAGCATTATTAGTAACCGACACGTGTGGCATTTATCGCCCGAATTTCGGATTCTTTTGGAATTCATTGGCACTCCCTGACCGGTGGACTGACCGGATTTCGGGCACATCGTCTCGCCTAATCGGAATAAAATCGTATTTTTGTTTGCTTTGACCATAAAACGCGATTTTTTAAGTTTATTCACCGCTGCCAAAAATTTGGCAACTGCCCGAGTCCTTGTGGGGGGCTGCATCCCCACAGCCCCCCGGCCCATACGCCTGTGGCCATTACATAGTCATTTTTCATCATAAATTTCTCACATTCAAAAACTTCATTTTTGCATAATACACAAAATGTATCTGAACGATTTCCTCTCTGAAAAAGCAAGATGGAGAGGTGTAGTGATTTGAGTATCAAGCATGGTGATTTCAACTATTTGTGAATGAGCTGTATCGCCGCAAGGATCTACGAGTTTCAATGGAAATTAATGAAATTTTCGTGTAGGAAGATGACGTCATTTTCCTCTGCTATTCTAACGATGTACATCAACTTGTCAGATTGTTATTGTTGCGAGTCTGGTGTTTCCTGAGGGACAGATGACCTCCTGCATTCGCGTGTCTACATGGGCGTCTGCCTGTATCACTTGACATTGCGTCATCACCGTCGCATGTTAACACTTATCATGGAGTTCACGACGTTGCTGAGTCAGCGAGAGGAACCGTGAGCTGCTCACGGCGCCTCCACTCATCCATCAATGACTCTTGCATGAGCGCTGTTCAATCTAGGGACTCAGGCAGCGGCGGCGGCTCTCAGGGGAAGTTGGCTGACGTGAAATTGGAGGAGTGAGGTCAGAATGCAACCTTCCAAGTACACCTGCCTTGGAGGAGGCCTCAGGGACTGTAGAAGTGCATCGAATCATGTCTTGAGATTACGGAGCTCATGATCTTAATTGTAATTAATTTAGAGATCAGATGACTGCTCTGTTTGTGTGAATCACGAATTCGATTCCAATTTGCTGTGAGAGATCCTCCCAAGAGATTCTCTGAATCAATCCGTCTTCATTCGTGTCGTTCGCAATCAATGAATGATTTCATTTCTGTTTGAGATGTTAATCTCTGCCGAAGTTCTCGATCTATGTGAATGGTGGGCCACGTGGCCCGAGGGCATGACTCACTCCGACTTCGACCCTTGGGAGGTGCAAAACTGCTTGGGAGGGATCCTCTTTAGAATTTGCAAAACCATTAATGAAC
The DNA here is from genome assembly GCA_907163375.1 of Prostheceraeus crozeri. Lineage (NCBI taxonomy): Eukaryota > Metazoa > Platyhelminthes > Polycladida > Euryleptidae > Prostheceraeus > Prostheceraeus crozeri. The sequence goes on along the minus strand of CAJQUW010014115.1, from coordinate 63,621 downwards.
AACTAAAATAAAAAACAAAGATTCACAATCGAATGATCCAACCATGCTCCTTTCGTAATGAATATCTTCTCGTATAAGAGCGAAATGGTCATCACCTGCGCGAGCTTATGCTAAGTCACATGGCATTCGATGTGGATAGTTGTATTGCACTTACATAGCGTTGTTTTTCGATGACTTAAGGTAATGTCAGTCATATCATCAAAAAATAAAGCTTCCATGATTTGTTATAGGCCTATTCGTTCTTCTATACTCACATGAATTGTAGAAAGTAAATTATCATTCCTAAATAGTAAATAAATTAGTTGCGTCCAATACTGGTGTATACAATGCATTTGCTACCTTTTTACATCATTTTTGGTTATTAAGGAACATTGGATTGAATTCCTACTAATAACCGAAATTACTATGCTTCGAAGCGGTACAGACCGACTTCTACAGCAAGGCATTATTGCTTCCTATAAAATTTACTTATTTTTGACATCTTTTTTAGCAGAGTAGGCCTATTTGAAGTAGTCGGTATATTAGATACATGCCTGTTATTAATTTAAGTTTATCCACTGTAATTGACAGAAAAATCGATCCAATTGATAATTATTCATACTTTATTTTTATGATTAGAACATTGTAATAATAATTTTATTATTATTACAATTCGGAGTGCATTTTTGAACGCATCAATCATCCAATTGATAATGAAAAATTGAATATATATTCGCCCAAAAGGAGACGTCTATTCAACTGCAATACCCTCTCGAAAATATTATGGCAGAAGAGCTGAACTCTCAAAATTTTTAGATATAGGGCAAAGTGTCACTGGCAAAAGAGTCAGCAATAATTTCTAAATTACTTAAAAGCCATCTATAAATGAGGAAAGATAAATGAACCACGGGATTTCTGGATTCGCAAACATCCATGAGATTCCGGATTGCAATCCCTTATCAAACGTGAAAGTCATCATTACTTGGACAATTTTTTATGACCTAAAAATCGAAAAAATAGGACCAAAAAAGGCTTGGAATATAACCAAATATGACCTAAAAACTGAAAATGTGATTTAAAAATCTTGAGTTGCAATTTAGCAAGATTTAAGAATCTTAAAATATAGCAAAAATTATGTTTCCATTTTCAGTCAAAAAGTAAAAAAAATCAATTAGCGAGAAATAAAGCGATTTATTTCAAACATTCACCACAGTATAGGTGCCCATTTACAGCTTGTTGTAGAAAAACAGAAAGCAATTTACTACATTTGATGTTAAAAAAGGTATGTCTTTGCTAGAGCCAATCCTGGCGCCGCCGATGACATTCATATCTGTAGGCAATGCCAGGAACTGTCCTCAGACTGCATCGCGCTGCTGAGAAGACCAATATTGCGTCATTCTGCAAGCGTCGGTCATCTGTCCCATCTTCCCAGCAACTCTAACAGTCTAACAGAAAAATGACCAAATATGATCAGACACAGAAAATATGACATATCATAAAAAATTGCCCTAATCATCACCGATTGATGGACGACAAATTTATCATAGCTTTTATAACAAAGTTACCAGTACTTAATTTAGAAAACTTTTCCTGATGAGCAGTCATCTCAACATTGTGCAAACATCTGTTTTGATGAAGCAGAAAATGAATCATTGTTACTTTGCTATTGCTGCGTTCACGTTATCACGATACTTCAAAATTAGTTGATAACATCCTCTGCATACAAACCATTGAAATTGTTTATCTCCGAGTTCATTCCCTGACAGATTGATAAAGAACTGCAAAGTTGACAGCCTGTTGCTAAATCTCGATGCCTCCCCAATAGTCACAAAGTATCTGCTACAATTTCATGGAGAATTTCGTTTGTCTGTATTCTGCTTTGATTCTCTCATTCTATTATCACTTTATTTGTACATATAATTGTCTTTTTGTTCTCAAGTTAGATTGTTCCTATTCATGTGATACTTTGTTTTATTTTGTTCTATCTTTTAATTTTTGCAATTTTGAATTACTAATTTCCTCTAGTTTACTCTATGTGTATTCTTCCTACCAAGGAATACTAATTTATTTCTAATCATTTTTTCCATTTAGAAATGTTAAGTTTTAAGTACTTATGTTTTCAGTGACATCAGTAAATTTGACATTAAGTTCTATGGTGGACCGACATTTCTTCTAGAGAACTATCAATTGTTCGAATAATCCAATGCCATTTTTTTAATTGTCATTTGTTCACTTCCATCATGCTTTAATTACAAAAGAATTATCATTATGTAAACTACAATATTCGGCTTGCTGTTGGATTTAGATTTAAAAAGCACTTGAACTCATATTTTGCCATATTTTGCTCATTAATTTTGCGTCACTTTCTTGGTGTCGCAATGCTATACAACTCGGGAATAATTTCGAAAGCACAGCCAAAGTTCGTGGAATATCTGTCTGTATCCCTGTATATTTTTATTGCAAAGATTAAATGTCCTGATATGAAAAACGTCACTGCGAAATGTTCTTTATCTTAGGAGTGCAAACTATTTTTCATAGAAATGCATCTTTGATAACAGATGGTTGCAAGAAATTTGCCAAAGATTTAGATGATACGTTTCTCTATGATCTTAGAATAGACTAGAAATATCTTTGTTTGCCTCACGAGGTCGGTGAGCACATGCCATATAATACACTTCAGCAGACCTGCCAACTGTCCCGGATTTTGGAGCTGTCCCGGATGTCCCGGATTTTGAATTTGATTAACCTAAGATGAATTCTAGATCGTTTAAGAGCGCATATTTCAAAAAATTTGCGATGCGCGCGCAATCCTAAGATAAGGAAACATGCATGATGATGAAGTTTGTGGATTTCTTAGTGGCATTGTCTTTTCACGCTGATGTCATTTATTAATCATTATGTAGCCCGGATGTATTTCCTTCTATTGAGTTTAAAAAGGTAGTAAGTGTTTTCCAAATTTGCATTCCAGTTTTTGCGACGAATGCTGTTAATAAGGTGGGATGTATCTTATGATCTTGCTTTCAACTGATCTTTCTGTTGAAGAGACTTGAGACCATACTGTTGACTTGTAAACGTCAATTATGCATAATCATTAATTATTATAAAAATAATGCATTTATGAAAAAAATCAAAAATTTCCTATAAACATTTCATACTTGCAATATTTGTCAATATATCAATATTTTTGACTGACAGGATGAGTGAGTCATGAATCAGCACACACTGCGATCGTAGCAATTGAATGGAGATGACTTAACTTAATGACACCGTTTCTATAAAAAATAATGGAAATTAAGGATTAAAATTAGGATGCGTCCTATACGCAGGCACACAGTCCTTCCATCGCTTTTGGGGTCAAATATCCACTGCGTCCTATACATGGTATCGTCCTATACACGGGTAGTTACGGTAATAAAATTTGTCCCGGATTTTCATGTTTCAAGGTTGGCAGGTCTGCATTAGATAAAATCTTGGTGTGAATCACGGACAGAACCTAATAAAAGAATTTCAAAAGCGTTCCGTCTTTGTCTTAGGACGTTTCAATTGACATTTGTTCCTGGTATATATGCAGACTTAGGCAGGGGTTATCGAAAATTAATTTCATTGCAATTAATTGACTGATTGATTCACAACTAATCGCTTTCAGGACTTTGATGAGGAACTGTTGGTTGTATAACGTTCATAGCATCTCTATATTGCAATACTTCTGTGATAGCTTTAGAAAGTCTATCACATGGACAGTTTACACGGATGTGCTCTATTATAGGCTTCAATGATTAATTGTCAGAATAATTGTGATGCACTCATGAACTTCATTTGAACGAATTCTGAACCGTAGGATGCTTGAAAAAATGATGAACTTCTGTCAGTCCTTATTGTTCATAATTAATCTCTTATTGTAGAAAGACATTTTTTACATTCGGCTCATAGTTGTTTCCCACGCTGTGGGGCTTCTATCCATCTCGTAATAGATTGACGACTATGTCATCATATTCTTTGTCTCAGATGTCAAAAAAGCTATAGAATGTAAGATGTCAAGAAAGTTGAATTCAACTATTTCAACTCTGTTTAGAAGGAGTTTCTCGATTGAAATCTGATAGTTTATGGATGTAAGAGGCACCAGTATGTTAAGTTGATAATAAGAGCACTTTTGTCGACAGACTATGGCGCCGTTCCCACAAACTGCATTTATAAACAATGTTTCTGATTAAAAATTAATTGTAGCATTTAATCACATGGAGAAATGAACTAATGCATTCAAAGCATTTACAACATAAATATTAATAATAATAAATGTTTATATTTTCTAAATAGAAATCAAAATTCACAAGTCGATGCAAGTCATCAACGGGCAACATTATAATTGTAAGAAGATGATGAATAAGCAATAAAAGCCGTTCTCCGTTATACACTTTTAGTAATAGGTAAAGTAGCATAAAACTGATTTTCCACTTCGATCTCTGAGGTAGAAATCGATAGAGCACATGTTTTGGTGAAGGGGCGAACGAAATATTGTCTTTGTTTTATCAATGTTCTCTTGAATTGTGTTGAGAGATGTAAATTGCCTTCTTACAAGACTGCCAGCTCATAGACAATTAAAATCATTGTTGACGTTCATCACAATCATGTTTCATTTCGCGCAGTCCTATATATTCGGCTGAGGTTGTCGAATATTATGCGAAGTATACTGCGGAAGAAATACTACCTAGCTGATGTTTCGAACAGGAGCGGTCCGCGCTTAGTTGGATACCTAGAAGCAGGCGAATTATCATCAAAACCGTTTAATAAGAATTTGAGTACATTATTTCACTCGACAACTGTTATTTTACAAATTCTTAGCAGTTTCATAGAAATCTCACGCTACAGGCTTGCACGAATCTGATTTCATTGTCTGCACAGTGAACATTCTAAAGGATAGACATGTCAAATTCTGCTGTTGCGCCGCTTCATTGAACCATGGATATCTGCGACTCTAAATTCCTTCCTCATGTCATAGAGGTCAACTTCAGGAGAGTGATATCTGGTCACATAGATAGTTCCTTCAGCAAATAATGACTGAAAGCATGAAATTGTTGTTATTGCATTCACAAGATCGCTTCTCCTCGCATTCATCTCAGAAAATATTTTCATTCAAGGCAATAAATCAGTATTCAGATGTCATACTAGTATCAGCTTCTTTCAAGATGGTTGTCATTGAGGGTGAAATGAACTCAATCAATCTGTTCTCTAATCGCAGGAAGCCAATCTTAAATTCTTGGCTCCCTACCTCATACTTGCGTCGACGAAATACATTTCCTGTCATTCTTTCCTTGCTATTAACCCTCAAAGTAGAATTTTTGATAAATTTTCGCTTCTGATTAAGAAAACCTCTTCTTCACTGAAATCTCCTTCATCTCAGACTTTCGTCTTAACTTGTGCCCACTCTCGCTCTTGACGGGCGAGCAATCTGATTAACGGTGCTGGCGCGATAATCTTTATTTCTCTTCATTAAGAGAAAAACTCAAAGATGATGAGAGAAGTAACCATTTCGTAGTCGCCTGTTCTATCAGACAACGATTCTATCGATCACATTTGATGAAGGGTTTAAATATCCTACTCTGGACATGAAGATTTCAGTTTATTTGTCATTGTAACATGGATTGATGAGAGATCTCCTATCCATGTCCTATATCGCTGATGCCCGAAAATTGACATGTTTACGACATAGTGCGCAGCTGAGACGGAAGATCTCTATGTGTGCTACAATGTAGGGAGAAGCGGGCAGTCATGGCATGAATGGTCTACAGATGACGTTCATTATTCAACAGAATCGATACAAATGTCATCATTACGAGGTGCTGCTGCATCCTTTAACTTCGTTAAATTACGGAGCATAACTAAATTGCGAACAATACCATATTAATTTCATTCAATGTGGCGATCACAGAATTAGACAGGTCGTCTCTTCTTCCGTTTGACTAGAAGGGAAGAATTGGAACATGTAGCGTTAATGAAATGGCACAGTTTGCTGACATAATTCCCTTAGCAATCGAATAATGAGCAGCCAGATCAACATAAAGCACGCCACATTGTGCGATGTTTCAGTGACTGTTATCAAACGGATCACACAGCAAAGAGACACGGACGATGTCAAGTTCTACAGAGAAGTTTGTGAACGTTTTTTCATGCGCCTGCTAACTTTTCTAATAATGATCGGAGGGCCCAACATTATCGAGAAAACTTTTGCGCAATGATCTGAATTCTTCGAATCTGAAGGAAGCGTGGCGATCGGAGCATTTTGAAGGAATTCAGAACAATCCGCAAGCGACGCACAACTACTTTTCCTATCTCTGTAAGGTATTGAAAATTTCTTTTTGCCCACTTAATAAGTTCCTGCATGTGCCATCTGTTTGAATCAGTTTGCACTTCTATCAAAGTGATGCGATTAAACAATCTAATTCTGTGGTGGCAATTGTGCATCTTAATATAACATTACCATGGATTTTCAAGGGCTGAACAATAGTGAACAATAGCAATGTAGGAAGAAAGCGGACAGCAATGAAATCAGAGATCTAACGTACGATATTTTATCAAATATATGCTCAAATGTCATTTTAGAGCCAGTAATAACTCCACTGACCGGTGAAAAGCTAAGTTTTTCGTCAACAGATGTAGATCTTGCATATTGTGATGTAAGAGTGTTCAACCCATTGGCCAGAAGTCACCTGAACCAAAGTCTTCCCACAGCACATAGGAAAAATGAAAGCGAGAAAAAAAGACTCTACAATCAAAGAATGCTTGAAGTTGAGCATGGCTCATTTACTCCTCTTGTATTTTTGTGTTTTGGAGAAATGAGTCGTGAATGCTCCCGTTTTTTCTCACATGTTTCCGAAAAATAAGCAGATGAAGTGGAGGAAGGCAAGCTTAAATTTTGCTCTGATTCGATCATGCCTTCTCTGTATTAGAGGTAGAAGATCTGACTCTATAATACAGAAACTTGAGAACACAGACGCGCAGCAAATTGTCATAGATTCCAGCATTTGTATTTAACTTTTTGAAACCGAATTCTTGACTTTATGGTATAAAAATTATTTTGGCTTTGTATATGCATCTATGTTGCCTGTTATAGTAGTACCCTTCCGCAATAAATCCTTTATTATAAGGAAAAATGGTATGGTTGATCGCGATGTCTATATTCATCAATAGCAATGTTGATACTCGTCTATACTCAAATGTAGGAATACCATCTGAGATTTCAAGGTAAGTAATGTACACATCAGAGGCCGACGATTTGTTCATTACTTACCGAGAAATCTCATGTGGTATTTCCATTGTCTACTTATATACATAATAATAATAATAATAAAAAGCGTATATTTTCAAATGAATGGAAATCATAAATACACAAAAGCATGATCGAAAAAATAATGTCAACGGAAAAATGAATTGTACAAGGCTGTCATATGTGGCACAAACGATTTTTGACGACGAGCGGATTTGCAATACGGCTGTGATAGGCGACCACTTGGAAGACGTCTTGGAATATTTGAATGCAATATATGATCAGTGTTCAAGGCCGATTGAAACAGTTTCATAGCATGTCGATTTTGGGAGTCGAAAAAATCAGGTAAACATTTCTTTTTACAGTTCTTATTGCAGATGATTTTGTGGCAACGCTTTTCAAATTTTTCGATGATAGCTTTGTCCTTGGAAAAGATACTGCCAATGTATAGAACACTGCCATAATTCATCGTCGACAGAATAGCCGATTGATAAATGTGAATCAAGTCTTTCTTCGGTAGAATCGGCTTTAATACTCGTAACAAGTGAGTTAACTTTGCAGCTTTTCGCAGTCGTTGGCTGATGTGCGACGACCATGATAGCGACTTATTCAATCTGAAGCCAAGAACATCAATAAAGTCGTTTTCCGGTAATACTGAATGAAAAAAGCTACATGGAGAACAGTCAGTACTTTTTGTAATGAGCAGATGGGAAGATTTCTTCATATTTAGAACCAAACCACGACTGTTACACCATGAGCTTATGTTTTTCCATTCCTCCTCCGCACGAGCATTGTTCGAAGATTCATTGTTCGAGTGGCATACCATGAGTAAGATATCATCTGCGTATTTATAGATAGTATTCGTAGGATATAGAGCTGTCAATGGCGAAACAAAAATGCAGAATAGAGATGGTGATAACACCGCACCTTGTGGTATCCCGGACGTAACGGTTCGCTTTGAGCTAGATTGATCATTGAAATATACATATTGCTGTCTGTTATACAAGTAATCTCTGTACCAACCAATGAATCCCTGGGGCAGATTCGTAGAATTCAGACTGTCAACCAGAAGTTCATGTGAAATACTCTCAAAAGCCTTGGTGGCATCTAAACTGATCAAGGAAATCGCCTGAGTATCAGTAAGATCCAATTTTTGCAATACGTTGTCCAACAAGGAAATTGTGTAGCATGTGGGGCTACTAGTTCTTCGAAAGCCAAATTGGTTAAGACCGTAGTTTTCTAAAAGAATATTTGAAATTCTGCGGAAGATTAGTCGCTCAAATACCTTGGCCACAATCGGCAAGAGTGAAATGGGCCTAAAATCGGAGATTTTGGGATTCTTGCATTTCTGGATTGGTATGACTTTCGCAATTTTCCAAACATGTGGGAATGACTCACACAGAATAGACGAATTAAATATATGAGTTAATGGTCTGCTAATGATGGGAGCAGCAATTTTCAAAAGACGAACAGGAATATTGTCACTTCCGGTACTTTTCGAACGAAGTTTCAATAAGCATTCTCAACTTCATCTATATCAAAAAGACTGCACCATGGTTCATGATTAGGTATAGCGGTTACAGATGGTAAGGGGGAAACATTTTGAAATATACTTGTAAAATATTCATTTAACTTTTCCGCCTCGATGTTCATGTGATTTATCGAATTTTGTCCACTTCGGAATTCCTTTACAACCGTCCATATGTTCTCACGCTTGTCCTTTATTCTCTCACACCATGAAGTTTTGGCACGTTGAATTTCAATTTTAACTTTTTGTTTAAAGTGATTGTATAATTCGAAATTGCCGGCTCTAAAAGCATTCCAACGTTTTTGAATCAAATCTTTTATTACGGGCGTGATCCACACTTTATCTCTCTCCGTCAATTGAATAATTTTTCTTGGAATAACATCAAATGCAGCATTGAAATGTTCATAGAAAAAATTAGTTTTTGCATCAACATTATCACATGAATTATACAATTCTTCCCATTTAACAGATTTCAACAGATTACAAAACGTTATCAAATTTTCTTCTCTGTAATCAAAAAGAGTTACATTCTTTATGACATGATGAGGTGACTGGTTGCCGGGTACAAAAATGACATTGTGGTCGGATGTTGACAGCGGTGGAAAAATTATACACTCAGAATATTTGTCATATAACGTCTCATCAACTAGAATTAAATCCAGAATACTGTCGTGTCTGGTTGGTGAGTTCACAACATTAGAAAGACTATGAAATGTTACAATTTCATTCAAATTAATTCGGTTGAAATCACCGCAAAGTATGATATTACAATTTGCATTGATGGATTTAGCTTGATCAATTGACTCAGACAAATAATCAATTACTTTATGCGTTTGCTCAACATTCAAACTTGGGGGAACATAACACGCACAAAGAAAAATATTGTTATTGACAAAAACTTGTATGCTATTCAACAGAGTAGGTTTTGGATCCTCACTTTGTAGACATCTTACGACATACATGTCATTCACCCAAATAATAACTCCGCCACCACGTCGGTCTTGACGATCATCTCGCATAATGGAGTAGTTAGGGATGTTAAACAGAAAATCATCATAATCTGAGTTTAGCCATGATTCAGTGATAACAATGATATTAGGTCTCAACTTAGCAACATGAACACACAAATCGTCAAATTTGTGGAAAAGAGAGCGAGCATTAGTTAGTAAGATCGCAGGGCAAATAAAGTTTCTGCAAGTGTCTTTGTTGGGATAAACATTTAAAACATTCAGTGAAAATTTTTTAAAGTAGATTTGGCAACAACACTTTCTCGGTATATCACAACGTCCTCTCCCAGGTTTCGACGCCTCTTCAGCTCATCTCGCAATTCTTTAAATTTCAATTGCTGCAGTGGTGTTAAATCAGGGTTTATGAAAATTCCCTTAAACCGAGAATTTCTTAATGATTTCGCAGCCTTCACTATCTGTTGCTTTGTTGTGGTTTTTCCCAATTCCACTTTCAACAAACGTTTACCATCAGGTCTTAGCTTACCAATACGGCGAGTAGTTTTAATTTCATAGTCACCAATGTTTAATACGTCAAATAACTCTTCACACTTTTCTGCATCATGTTCTATTCTTTCTTGTAATGACCCATCTTCTTTCTCAAGGAGACCAGAAATTATGACATTTTTCTTTCTTATCTCTAATTCTTTTACTTCATGGAGGATATTTTCCGCCATTTGTTTTTGATATGGAGATTCGGATAGGTTTTTCTTCATCAACTGAACTTCAGAATCAATTCTGTGAATGTCTGACTTGACGTTAGTGAATCCGTCTTCAACAGCTTGCACTCTACTTGCCAACAGATTCAAGGACCTATCAAGTTTTCCGATTTCCTCGCTATACATCTGTCCATAGACTTCCTGTAACACAACATTCTTCTGCAATTTAGAAGTCTATGATCTTAGCAGTAACTTTTATGTTATAAGTATTGAAAAATGACGGCAGGGTAATGCCATTATTCCTATATGATTGCACCATAGATTTAGAAATATACCTTTTGCCATAGTTGTTGTCTCAACCGGCACAGTTGTTGGCAATACAAGATTTCTACAAGCTCTATGATCACTGCGTCATTGTCATATCTAATGGAAACATTTGCACGTCATAGTATGGTCATAGCATTCATTTGACAAAGAGAGAATTCTAAGCCTTCAAACTGGCATAGTTGTTGGCACAACCAGCGTACTTGTTGTCAGTGAATAATTCGCTGTAGAAAATTCGTCTCTATGATCCAGACTGTCTGATACAGTGAACCTGGACTATAAAAAAAATTAGAGCAATGCGTGTGAAAAAAACAGTGATGGGATTGGGCCAGGTAAACTGGCAACGAGGTTGGAATCTTCGCTTCCTTTTAGTGTCTTTCCTGCTTAGTTACTTAAACTGACACTTCTAAATGCGCTCTCCTATTGAGTTGGTCATCATGTTTTTGCTAGAGCATGTATGACAATGGATTTTTTATCGTGCTGGAATGTTGAGTTAATTATTACATTAAGGAAAACGAATTTGCTTATCGTGATCATCCTTTCTTGGGTGAACTTTATGATATTTTCATAGGTAATTTCCATTGCTAAAAATGCAATTTTATGTTAAAGACGCGGGGCATGCCTTTCATGAACAACTTGTGTGCATGACGTAAAAGGCTTATAGGGCGATAATTGCTGCAGTCTAGTCTGCTGTTCTTTTTGTAGATGACAACTGTGACAGCCTCTTTGAAGGTTTGAGGCACTTTGCCTGTGGAGAGGATAGCATTGAATAGCTATAACAGGGCATTGTCTATTGGTTCGCCGCCAGCTTTTAGGAATTCAGAATAGATATTGTCAATGCCAAGACTTTTCCTGTTTTCCATTTTGCTAACCGCTGAGGTGATTTCGCACCTTAGGATGGGTTTGATGTCATCGCACGCATGTAAGTAGACAATGTAGGAAAAAAGCGGGTAGCAATGCTATGAATACTCATAGAGATGTACGCCAACTGAGACTTCTAAAATATCTTTTACATGCATTGATGCAGATATCATCATTGCGAGATACATTGTGTTAAGGTTCGTATATCTTTCAATGTTAAAATATTGAACTACAATATACCGAATTAGCAGCTTGCTGTTCAATCATAGATAACCTTAACACAATGATATTGCAATTCAGATGTCGGAGTCGCAATATTACATTGTCGTAGACTTCAGCGTCCAGCAATGAGATTTTATCTAACCTAGATATTGTTTTTCCATTACTTTTAACATTAGAAATCCCATGGCATTTGAGCCAGAGGAGAGAGTAGTTCAGAGTGCATGAGTACTTAAGTACACAAGCACTCTGGTTTAGTGCTGACTAATATAATACACAGTAGATGCACAATGTGCATGAATAATGCATGTTTCTCTTCACAGCAGAGAAATGCAGAGTAACAGGGGTTATCAAAAATTAATTGCAATTAATTGGGACTGAGCAATCAATTAATTTCAATTGCCTCTTGGTGCAATCAATTAATCGCAATTATTTTCCTGCAGCAATCAATTAATTGCTACCAATTAATTGCAATTAATTGCAATGCAATTAATTTTTGATAACCCCTGCAGAGTAACATCAAATAAGTTCAACAGTAGGCCATAGGTGGCAAACATTGAATACCAGACGCACCCAGGGCTGCCAACTGTCCCAATTTTATCGGGACGTCACGAGTTTTCGCCAAAATAATCGCCTGTACCGATTTTTTAGATTTTGAAATTTGGAAACTGTTTTGTTGTCGAAGTTAGTTGCTGTGGTCAGAATTTCTTATGTACACTGTAATCACGGGCATAGGCCTCCTGTCTTCCTTTGAAATACTGTTTGCACTGATATAAAATATATATTCGATTTCTTTTTGGGAAAAATGAGTCTAACAACATAAAGAAACGCTTCATTTGTACAACTCGACACCATAAGACTAAATTTGCGATTGTCTATGTGAGAAGATATTGTGGAACGCAAGAGTTGCCGACATCTCTGAGAGAAATGATTTTGATTTTCATAGTTTGAAATTTTTTGAAGTCAACACATCCAGCTGCAGAGCCGAAGAAAGCCTCGGGGCTGTACAAGTCACAACCGCTTCCAAAAGAGATCAAAGAAGAAATGCGCGCAGATGTCGCATGGCATTTGCTGAAAGCGTTTCTTAGGAATAAGCAACCGTGATGTTGGGAATTCCGCTCATCAATGAAGACTGATTTCCTGTTTTCTGGCTTTCTTGGTTGGAAAGGTTTCTCCCACTAGATCGACAAACTTCACGCCGATGCAGAAGAGCGACCGATGAGCACGTGAACTCCTTATCATAAGCAGCAGTACAGTATTACATTACTATGAACCGCTTAAGCTATAAAAATTGCTTTTCCAACAAGCTTCATACACAATCAAGTTAGAGCTCGCATTACTCGGTAATAAGTTTATCTCACTGCTCATTTTAGGTTGAATGCTAATTAAAAAGGGATATTTTCTTCCGAGTGCGGTAACTCGGCCGCACTCTAGATTATTTGACAATTATGCCTGATATATGATAGCTGACGATCGAGTTTCAAAGTCATGCTGTATTGAATCTGAAATTCCAGATGAATCATGTAATTTGTCTTTGACGCTTTCTGAATTTTTTGTTTTTTGCGAGTCACAATGCAGTCATTTTTCTCTTTGTACGAGAGCATATTTTCTATTAAATCGATTGGTTGGGAGGTGACTGAACGGAAGTAGTAGTCAATACGAAGACGATACTTCTCTTCTGTTATAGAATTTCGGCAGCTCATAACTGATACGCGTTCAAGTCTACGAAACATAAGAATTATCGCTAGGTTAGGTCCAACAAAACAGATGAAAAACAAAACACACATCAAAATGCTATAGTAACATATAAAATGAAAGAAAATGTGTGATATTTGGTTCCGATTTTTAGCCGACAGGGGTTGACAGCCCTGCACTCAATGATTCAGCAATTTGAGAGATGCAGTAAATAAAGTGGGAAAAATTACTATTAGCATGCCACATGTTGACGTTCACAATCTCTGATGCGCGTTCTATCATAATAAATACGATTGCTCTACGCTGTTGATGAGTTCTTTCAGCGTCCTAAAGCGACCAATTGACGAGCTTCCAATTTGTCATTGACATCAGTTTCCGAAACTACATGCATTTTTACACTCTTAAGAAATAACGAAGAGTTGAAGTATCGAAGAATGGTTTAACGCCATTAAAGATTTGGGCAAATATGTATTTCCCTGTTTGATACAAGTCTAGAAGCAAATAAGTCGTTGATCACTTTTGATCAACTTTCCTCATATTTGAGCCGATAAAAAATATCAAAAGCCTTTCACAAAAATTCATTGTATACTGTTAAATGCAGAATTGTGGATTTGCCAAATTTATCCATTATGCAACATGATCCCTGAATTTTATCCTAAATATGCACGAGATATCAGCATTCATATTGAATTTATTTTCTTGAAATCAAGTTCTCAGTGCGAGGAGAGATATCGTTCTCAGTTTTCAAATTATTGAAGGTATTTTGTTTCAATGGAGGCAAAGTATACATAGAAACTGCTCATAGAAATCCATTGATAAAACACATAGACATTGTACCAAAAGCCAGCGGCTGACATGATCACTGTTAAATGAATCTGAAGATATCTGATTGATAACTACATCTACATGTTCTGTTACTGCTAAGCACAACTCGATAGTAATAATATGGGAGCAAGTTGGACTCCTAAGGATGAAGGTTTGCTTAGATTGATGTCAGATCATGAGAATTAGTTATTTGTTTAGAGGAAATCCGTGAGCCTGATGTCTTCAAACAAAACTAATTTATTTTAGTGCTACTGGAACATTAAAATAGCTTTGTTTGCCAACATCGGACTCAGGGACTTCCTCTGAAACAAAAAATGACTAACCAATCCCTTAGTTACAACAATTATGAGAATTAGGCATTTACAGAGATAATTCACTCTTTCTCACTTTTTTGTTAAAGTATTAGTATCCTTTCCAGTATTAGATTAATCGGGAACGTGCCCCATACGATATTTTGACAATCTATATGTGTTTTTAACTTGACTAGAAAATTGTATTTTTCCATATCTGATGAGTGATTTATCTATGGTAGTTGACAGCTGCCACATAATTATTAACGACCATTTCTCCCCGCTTTTTATTCATATATTGTATAAAATTCGTGCAGGTATGAAAATGATTTTAATCTTTCATTAGCAAGAATCTATGAATTTATTCACTGTTTCTGAAATCTTTGAAATGAAGATATCTAAGTAATTAATGCTTGCGTGGTGGTAATTATTAATTGATGACGCTGAACATTAAATAAAGAAACTTGAAAATTAAATGAAAACGTAAATATCAGTAGTCTGAAGTGAATCTGAAAAAGGGAGAAGTGTTTTTAAAATCAATAGAAATGCAGATTTGATCAATGACACAATTTTCCCGTTCCCGTTTATGATTTCCTACTTGGAATCTCACTGATAATTTCTCTTTCAGCCGCTGCAGCAGACAGCTTCTACTTCAAAACGAAACCGACGACGAATCACGTCGAAGAAGGGAACTCGGTGCGCCTGAAATGTGCAGCCAGTTCCAAGACTTCTATTGAATACTCATGGCTACTCAACGGTGCTCCAGTGAAATTGGATGGTCGCAGAATGCAACAGGACAGCGACCTGTTCATCCAGAAAGTCGATGCAGATCTTGACAGTGGAAAATTCGCGTGTGTGGCCACAAATAAGACTTCACGCTACAGTCTCAAATCCCAGGCTGCCTACATCAAAGTGTTTTGTGAGTGTTGTTCATTTCTTGTCCTGCATGGTAATTGAGATAGAAATTTTTCATGCATGCAGCAATGTCGGGGAAATCTCTCGACTTCTATCGTAGGGTTATCAGCTACTGCATAAAAATATGATTCCCATACAGCGATGTCATATTGCACAGGAGGATAGTAATAAAGTAGTAACTATGATGCAGTTGTCTATCATTAGAAGCAGATATACATTGTCGTAGGCATCACTCCCAGCCGTGCCACAGTTCTTCATTGCATCACTCCCAGCCGTGCCGCAGTTCTTCATTGCATCACTCCCAGCCGTGCCGCAGTTCTTCATTGCATCACTCCCAGCCGTGCCGTAGTTCTTCATTGCATCACTCCCAGCCGTACCGCAGTTCTTCACTGCATCACTCCCAGCCGTGCCGCAGTTCTTCATTGCATCACTCCCAGCCGTGCTGCAGTTCTTCATTGCATCACTCCCAGCCGTACCGCAGTTCTTCATTGCATCACTCCCAGCCGTACCGCAGTTCTTTACTGCATCACTCCCAGCCGTGCCGCAGTTCTTCATTGCATCGCTCCCAGCCGTGCTGCAGTTCTTCATTGCATCACTCCCAGCCGTGCCGCAGTTCTTCATTGCATCACTCCCAGCCGTGCCGCAGTTCTTCACTGCATCACTCCCAGCCGTGCCGCAGTTCTTCACTGCATCACTCCCAGCCGTGCCGCAGTTCTTCATTGCATCACTCCCAGCCGTGCCGCAGTTCTTCATTGCATCACTCCCAGCCGTGCCGCAGTTCTTCATTGCATCACTCCCAGCCGTGCCGCAGTTCTTCATTGCATCACTCCCAGCC
The DNA here is from genome assembly GCA_907163375.1 of Prostheceraeus crozeri. Taxonomy (NCBI): domain Eukaryota; kingdom Metazoa; phylum Platyhelminthes; order Polycladida; family Euryleptidae; genus Prostheceraeus; species Prostheceraeus crozeri. Next base: position 47,226 of record CAJQUW010014115.1, on the reverse strand, counting down.
GTGCCGCAGTTCCTCACTGCATCACTCCCAGCCGTGCCGCAGTTCTTCATTATATCACTCCCAGCCGTGCCGCAGTTCTTCATTGCATCACTCCCAGCCGTGCTTCAGTTCTTCATTGCATCACTCCCAGCCGTGCCGCAGTTCTTCATTGCATCACTCCCAGCCGTGCTGCAGTTCTTCATTGCATCACTCCCAGCCGTGCCGCAGTTCTTCATTGCATCACTCCCAGCCGTACCGCAGTTCTTCATTGCATCACTCCCAGCCGTGCCGCAGGTCTTCATTGCATCACTCCCAGCCGTGCTGCAGTTCTTCATTGCATCGCTCCCAGCCGTGCCGCAGTTCTTCATTGCATCACTCCCAGCCGTGCCGCAGTTCTTCATTGCATCACTCCCAGCCGTGCCGCAGTTCTTCATTGCATCACTCGCAGCCGTGCCGCAGTTCTTCATTGCATGACTCCCAGCCGTGCCGCAGTTCCTCACTGCATCACTCGCAGCCGTGCCGCAGTTCTTCATTGCATCACTCCCAGCCGTGCCGCAGTTCTTCACTGCATCACTCCCAGCCGTGCCGCAGTTCCTCACTGCATCACTCCCAGCCGTGCCGCAGTTCTTCACTGCATCACTCCCAGCCGTGCCGCAGTTCTTCACTGCATCACTCGCAGCCGTGCCGCAGTTCTTCATTGCATCACTCCCAGCCGTGCCGCAGTTCTTCATTGCATCACTCCCAGCCGTGCCGCAGTTCTTCATTAGATCACTCCCAGCCGTGCCGCAGTTCTTCATTATATCACTCCCAGCCGTGCCGCAGTTCTTCATTATATCACTCCCAGCCGTGCCGCAGTTCTTCATTATATCACTCCCAGCCGTGCCGCAGTTCCTCACTGCATCACTCGCAGCCGTGCCGCAGTTCTTCATTATATCACTCCCAGCCGTGCCGCAGTTCCTCACTGCATCACTCCCAGCCGTGCCGCAGTTCTTCATTATATCACTCCCAGCCGTGCCGCAGTTCTTCATTGCATCACTCCCAGCCGTGCCGCAGTTCTTCATTGCATCACTCCCAGCCGTGCCGCAGTTCTTCATTATATCACTCCCAGCCGTGCCACAGTTCTTCATTGCATCACTCCCAGCCGTACCGCAGTTCTTCATTGCATCACTCCCAGCCGTGCCGCAGTTCTTCATTGCATCACTCCCAGCCGTGCCGCAGTTCTTCATTGCATCACTCCCAGCCGTGCCGCAGTTCTTCATTGCATCACTCCCAGCCGTGCCGTAGTTCTTCATTGCATCACTCCCAGCCGTGCCGCAGTTCTTCATTGCATCACTCCCAGCCGTGCCGCAGGTCTTCATTGCATCACTCCCAGCCGTGCCGCAGGTCTTCATTGCATCACTCCCAGCCGTGCCGCAGTTCTTCATTGCATCACTCCCAGCCGTGCCACAGTTCTTCATTGTTGTCTTCCTTTCCATCATTATAGAGTCAATTACTTACTAGATAGCAGGAGACATAAACATCACATTCGAGGAGTCTCCGTGGCGCAGGAATGACAGTCATGAAACCATATTCACAGTGAATGAAATGAAACATGAAAATGTCATTACAAATCTAGCGAAAAGAGCCCTCGTATTGAAACTGACGGCCAACATGTGCTGGCTGATTTTCAAGTCAAATTTCAGGAATAGAGTATCGTACGTTTGTCGATACGATGCGATAGATATGTCTTGTGTATAAACATGAAAATTTCATTTAAATTTCTTGAATGTCTGGTTTGCATGCATCTGCTGTTTCAATTCGATTCTCAGATATTTCAACATATTCACTCGGTAAAGGGTGAAACTGGTGCAAACTGCAAACATATCAGCACTTCGCGCAGTTAGTTTAGCGACCGAAGTTCTCAGTTCGAGACTATCCGGGAGGCACCACCGCTCTCTGACTTGAAGGCTTGCTAACCACAGCCTTTTGAGACTGACCGCCTGCTGGGGAGGCGCCACCACTCTCACTTGAAGGTATACTAACAACCTTGTGAGACTGGCCGCCTGCTGGGGAGGAACCACCGCTCTCACTTGAAGGCTTGCTGACCACAACCCTGTGAAACTGGTCGCCTGCTGGGAAGGAACCACCGCTATCACTGGAAGGCTAATTAACCTCAACCGTGTGCAGTAAGACTGGCTCCCTGCTGGGGAGGTACCACCGCTCTCACTTGAAGGCTAGTTAACCTCAACCGTGTGCAGTAAGACTGGCCCCCTGCTGGGGAGGTACCACCACTCTCACTTGAAGGCTAGTTAACCTCAACCGTGTGCAGTAAGACTGGCCCCCTGCTGGGGAGGTACCACCGCTCGTACTGGAAGGCTAATTAACCTCAACCGTGTGCAGTGAGACTGGCCCCTGCTGGGGAGGTACCACCGCTCTCACTTGAAGGATAGTTAACCTCAACCGTGTGCAGTGAGACTGCCCCCCTGCTGGGGAGGTACCACCGCTCGTACTGGAAGGCTAGTTAACCTCAACCGTGTGCAGTGAGACTGCCCCCTGCTGGGGAGGTACCACCGCTCTCACTTGAAGGATAGTTAACCTCAACCGTGTGCAGTGAGACTGCCCCCCTGCTGGGGAGGTACCACCGCTCTCACTTGAAGGATAGTTAACCTCAACCGTGTGCAGTGAGACTGGCCCCCTGCTGGGGAGGTACCACCACCTGGACTTTAATCTACCTCGCTCCACAGATATCGAACAGCTGCATTTTTGTCTCAGCCGACTGTGTCGGAATTTCCCATTCGAACGATCAGCAATTGAGATTGTTTTCCACAGCTGCCTTTAGATTGATGGAAACTCATTTGATTTTCACACGTTCGTCAGTGGAATATTGACTTGTCTTCAAGTTATTGCCACCACTTCCAAAGCTACATAAAAGCGAAGCCAGGATGATGAAATGATTATAAAAATGCTTTTAGAACAAACGTTTGGCGCCTCCAATATTTGTAATCAACAAAAGCCAGTTGTGGAATTTCTGCGGCGAAGAAGATTGCATTGATATCGAATTTCGGAAGATTATTTACACGGATAAAATCCAAGCCATTGAAATCGCTTTCCAGCACTTCGGCAGTGTCTCCCAATTCTTATCTCGCTACTTTTTCACATGAAAGTTTGGAGAGATGTTCAATGAATTCGCCTTATATCATGACCTATGTCTGTGCGCGGGAGAACGATGGGAAATGATCGCAATACTTTCATCTTGATTTATTGATATCTATGATTGGAATGCCTTTCAGTGAAGTCGTGAGACCAGAATTTAATTGCCAACGTTTTTCCAATGATTTGATAAATTTGACTGTTAAAGAGATAAAATATTTGAAGGATAAGACGTTCAGAATACAAGGATGACGTCGTTCTTTGCAAGATTAGATCATTTACATGCATGTTCAACTGTGGAGAGACAAGTAGTTCCAATTCTGCCAAGTTTTAATTCAATTTTGAAGCAATCCACAAGAAATCGAACTACTTGCAATTCTACATCTCCTGACAACATTGAATTGCAATTCTACAACATCAGTCTTCAATTAATTGCAATTCTACAACATCAGTCTTCAATTAATTGCAATTCTACAACATCAGTCTTCAATTAATTGCAATTCTACAATATCAGTCTTCAGTTAATTGTAATTCCACAACATCAGTCTTCAATTAATTGCAATTCTACAATATCAGTCTTCAGTCATAGTCCGGGAGCTAGCGTGAAGTTGTGCAGGGAACGAGGTAGTACATAAAACTTTCACATAGCATAGTACACCTCTACCCTACTGCAAAACTTCGCGTCTGCCGGATCAGATCATTTGCTTTTAAGAAATAGAGAGGATAACACAATCCTATGTATTTCCAGTGGTAAAATTGTGACATTTAAGGTGTTGACTCCATTTTTTCGAGTTTTTGCTCATAAAAGTTACACAAATTGGTATTTTGTTGAACTGGTTATTATAGAAATCATCTACAGATCATGATCTTTCAAATGGGTTATCATTCAGTGACAGAGGATGAAGTAAAGTGTGCAAGCAGACACTTTTCGTTGGTGTAACTGCAAATTTTAACATAGAAATTTCAGGAAAATTGTTGATATACTTTAACGAAAAGTGTCTGTTTGTACACTTTGTACGCCTTCGAAGCGAGCTAACGGAATTTGAACGGTCGATGAAGGCGCTCTGGGGCAACTCTGATCTGCTCCCCTGCCGCAGTGCAAGTTGCGGTCAGCGTGACCTGAACTCCAGACGTTATCAGGATGTGTTGTGAACTTGAAAATCGATTAATTTTCGTGTGGGGGGCAGTGTCTGAAGTCCCGCCGTTGATGATCGCTATCGATGCGCGCCGCAGCTGGTTAGTTAGTCATAAATCAAGTCGCTACCTGCCGCTTTTCACCTACAAGGTGCAGTAATGACGAGGAATTCGGTTTATTAGTCTCCCAATGGGTTTTATTTACAAGGAAATGGATCCACCATTACTGCATTGGCGTCGTGTTGACGACAAGTGCGTGAAGAGAAAAATAAATGAGGCAAAGAGATAAAGGGATTGAGAAAGGCAGCGGTGGATGACATTGATGCATTAGATGGACCTCGGCAACTCTCTTCTTCTTTTTCAAATGTACCGCTCTGATGCAGATGGGAAGGAATCCTCCACGGGCATGAGTCTTGTCATGGAGATAATGATGAGATAGTGAATCCAAAGAGAATTCGCAAATGCAGGATTCGGTAGGGCCAAGACTTCTGCGGATTCGCGAGGTAATGATGCGGAGTGGTGCGTGCATATCTATGGACATGAATGCTGAACACTTCGATGTCTGTGCACATGAATGCTGAACACTTGGATGTCTATGCACATGAATGCTGAACACTTGGATGTCTATGCACATGAATGCTGAACACTTGAATGTCTATGCAAATGAATGCTGAACACTTGGATGTCTATGCACATGAATGCTGAACACTTGGATGTCTGTGCACATGAATGCTGAACACTTGGATGTCTATGCACATGAATGCTGAACACTTGGATGTCTATGGACATAAATGCTGAACACTTGGATGTCTATGCACATGAATGCTGAACACTTGGATGTCTATGGACATGTATGCTGAACACTTGGATGTCTATGGACATGAATGCTGAACACTTGGATGTCTATGGACATGACTGCTGAACACTTGGATGTCTATGGACATGAATGCTGAACACTTGGATGTCTATGCACATGAATGCTGAACACTTGGATGTCTATGGACATGAATGCTGAACACTTGGATGTCTATGCACATGAATGCTGAACACTTGGATGTCTATGTACATGAATGCTGAACACTTGGATGTCTATGCACATGAATGCTGAACACTTGGATGTCTATGCACATGAATGCTGAACACTTGGATGTCTATGCACATGAATGCTGAACACTTGGATGTCTATGGACATGAATGCTGAACACTTGGATGTCTATGGGCATGAATGCTGAACATGTGAATGTCTATGTACATGAATGCTGAACACTTGAATGTCTATGTACATGAATGCTGAACACTTGGATGTCTATGCACATGAATGCTGAACACTTGGATGTCTATGCACATGAATGCTGAACACTTGGATGTCTATGGACATGAATGCTGAACACTTGGATGTCTATGCACATGAATGCTGAACATGTGAATGTCTATGTACATGAATGCTGAACACTTGAATGTCTATGTACATGAATGCTGAACACTTGGATGTCTATGCAAATGAATGCTGAACACTTGGATGTCTATGCAAATGAATGCTGAACACTTGGATGTCTATGTACATGAATGCTGAACACTTGGATGTCTATGGACATGAATGCTGAACACTTGGATGTCTATGGACATGAATGCTGAACACTTGGATGTCTATGGGCATGAATGCTGAACACTTGGATGTCTATGCACATGAATGTTGAACACTTGGATGTCCATACACATGAATGCTGAACACTTGGATGTCTATGCACATGAATGCTGAACACTTGGATGTCTGTGCACATGAATGCTGAACACTTGGATGTCTATGCACATGAATGCTGAACACTTGGATGTCTATGCACATGAATGCAGAACACTTGGATGTCTAAGGACATGAATGCTGAACATGTGAATGTCTATGCACATGAATGCTGAACACTTAGATGTCTGTGCAAATGAATGCTGAACAACTGCATATGAAGTTGTGGATGATGAATTCACTAGATTAATGGGTCATCTCTAAAACGGTTCTCAAAGCTAAACGTGACGCTAAATGCTTCAACACGCCGCTATTGGAATCATTCCGGTTGACTTTTGTTTGAAATGTTTGTTCGGTTGAGAGTTTTGGTGTGTTTGCCGACAGAAATCCGATCTGTGGTCATTTTCGACTGAGAGGGAAACGTTCTGTTGAAATGGAAATAAAAAAGGTTGACCGGCAACGGTGTGGACATTTGAAGTATTCCTTTCATCTCTCCGCTTCACTATCACGAGAGTTTTCATGCCGCTATGCATTGAAAGTGAAAATAAACAAAAACCGAAGGAGGTTGAGAGACAGTCTGTGTTGTGACGATGGTTGGAGCTAATTAAACCGCAGATTTCTTGGCTGATGCCTCAAACAAAGAAACCGACAGTGGACAGTGGGGATATCAGTCACTCCCTCGAGCCAACGATGATGGATGACCATGTGGTACAGTGAACTCCACAACACAATTACTCAGCAGCTCACCGGCCGAAGGGTCACTCCCTCGTGTGTCCATCTCAAAGTTATTGCTTTCTCTCTGTTGACAGCTCCAATTCCGAGAGAACAAGACATTGAGACTTTCAGCCTTATCGCACGGGTGAAAATCCAACGCGGCATGGTGCAGTCCGATAACTAGGCAGGGTCGATGATGACTGTCTCACAGCAACATGTATCCATAGATGAGCTGCTTCTATACAAAACTATCCTCAATTTCCAGTTTCAATTCAAATGTTGAAGTTTTCCATTTAATTATCTAAAGAGAATGACAACTATCAAACCAATAAAAGACACCAACACTCTTGATTCCCCGTCTGTAACCGCCTGACCCAGGAATCGAACCAAAGTCCGCGGTGGAGACGAGCTCGCACCTTCTTCACTAGGCCAAGCTGACGGTACAAAATGAATGCGAGTGATGGCAGAAGTCGACTCCAAGTGATATCGACAGCATATTGTCATATTATCATTGTCAGAACGCTGTTCATATTGTAGCGAGACAGCATATCTGCGTGTCATTCTACTACGTCGCACAGTAGATTGATAAAACAGTGATCCACCGCGGACTTCTGTTCGTTTCCTGGGCCATGCGAGTGCGGTCCGGGAATCAAGGGTCTCCGTGACGGTGCAGTGGATAGAAGTCCTGCCTCACCATCCCAGGCTCGGTGATGTCCGTGACGGTGCAGGGCATAGAAGTCCTGCCTCACCATCCCAGGCTCTCTGCTCTCCGTGACGGTGCAGTGGATAGAAGTCCTGCCTCACCATCCCAGGCTCGGTGCTCTCCGTGACGGTGCAGTGGATAGAAGTCCTGCCTCACCATCCCAGGCTCTGCTCTCCGTGACGGTGCACTGGATAGAAGTCCTGCCTCACCATCCCAGGCTCGCTGATGTCCGTGACGGTGCAGTGGATAGAAGTCCTGCCTCACCATCCCAGGCTCTCTGCTCTCCGTGACGGTGCAGTGGATAGAAGTCCTGCCTCACCATCCCAGGCTCGGTGCTCTCCGTGACGGTGCAGTGGATAGAAGTCCTGCCTCACCATCCCAGGCTCTCTGCTCTCCCTGACGGTGCAGGGCATAGAAGTCCTGACTCACCATCCCAGGCTCGCTGCTCTCCGTGACGGTGCAGTGGATAGAAGTCCTGCCTCAACATCCCAGGCTCGCTGCTCTCCGTGACGGTGCAGTGGATAGAAGTCCTGCCTCACCATCCCAGGCTCGCTGCTCTCCGTGACGGTGCAGGGCATAGAAGTCCTGCCTCAACATCCCAGGCTCTCTGCTCTCCGTGACGGTGAAGTGGATAGAAGTCCTGCCTCACCATCCCAGGCTCGCTGATGTCCGTGACGGTGCAGGGCATAGAAGTCCTGCCTCACCATCCCAGGCTCTCTGCTCTCCGTGACGGTGCAGTGGATAGAAGTCCTGCCTCACCATCCCAGGCTCTCTGCTCTCCGTGACGGTGCAGTGGATAGAAGTCCTGCCTCACCATCCCAGGCTCTCTGCTCTCCGTGACGGTGCAGTGGATAGAAGTCCTGCCTCACCATCCCAGGCTCGGTGGTCTCCGTGACGGTGCAGTGGATAGAAGTCCTGCCTCACCATCCCAGGCTCTCTGCTCTCCGTGACGGTGCAGTGCATAGAAGTCCTGCCTCACCATCCCAGGCTCTCTGCTCTCCGTGACGGTGCAGTGGATAGAAGTCCTGCCTCACCATCCCAGGCTCTCTGCTCTCCGTGACGGTGCAGTGGATAGAAGTCCTGCCTCACCATCCCAAGCTCTCTGCTCTCCGTGACGGTGCAGTGGATAGAAGTCCTGCCTCACCATCCCAGGCTCTCTGCTCTCCGTGACGGTGCAGTGGATAGAAGTCCTGCCTCACCATCCCAAGCTCTCTGCTCTCCGTGACGGTGCAGTGGATAGAAGTCCTGCCTCACCATCCCAGGATCGGTGCTCTCCGTGACGGTGCAGTGGATAGAAGTCCTGCCTCACTATCACAGGCTCGTTGATGTCCGTGACGGTGCAGTGGATAGAAGTCCTGCCTCACCATCCCAGGCTCGTTGATGTCCGTGACGGTGCAGTGGATAGAAGTCCTGCCTCACCATCCCAGGCTCGTTGGTCTCCGTGACGGTGCAGTGGATAGAAGTCCTGCCTCACCATCACAGGCTCTGCTGTCCGTGACGGTGCAGTGGATAGAAGTCCTGCCTCACCATCCCAGGTTCGGTGCTCTCCGTGACGGTGCAGTGGATAGAAGTCCTGCCTCACCATCCCAGGCTCGTTGATGTCCGTGACGGTGCAGTGGATAGAAGTCCTGCCTCACCATCCCAGGCTCTCTGCTCTCCGTGACGGTGCAGTGGATAGAAGTCCTGCCTCACTATCACAGGCTCGTTGATGTCCGTGACGGTGCAGTGGATAGAAGTCCTGCCTCACCATCCCAGGCTCTCTGCTCTCCGTGACGGTGCAGTGGATAGAAGTCCTGCCTCACTATCACAGGCTCTCTGCTCTCCGTGACGGTGCAGTGGATAGAAGTCCTCCCTCACCATCCCAGGCTCTCTGCTCTCCGTGACGGTGCAGTGGATAGAAGTCCTGCCTCACCATCCCAGGCTCTCTGCTCTCCGTGACGGTGCAGTGGATAGAAGTCCTGCCTCACCATCCCAGGCTCGCTGCTCTCCGTGACGGTGCAGTGGATAGAAGTCCTGCCTCACCATCCCAGGCTCTGCTCTCCGTGACGGTGCACTGGATAGAAGTCCTGCGTCACCATCCCAGGCTCGCTGCTCTCCGTGACGGTGCAGTGGATAGAAGTCCTGCCTCACCATCCCAGCTCGCTGCTCTCCGTGACGTGCAGTGGATAGAAGTCCTGCCTCACCATCCCAGGCTCTCTGCTCTCCGTGACGGTGCAGTGGATAGAAGTCCTGCCTCACCATCCCAGGCTCTCTGCTCTCCGTGACGGTGCAGTGGATAGAAGTCCTGCCTCACCATCCCAGGCTCGGTGCTCTCCGTGACGGTGCAGTGGATAGAAGTCCTGCCTCACCATCCCAGGCTCGCTGCTCTCCGTGACGGTGCAGTGGATAGAAGTCCTGCCTCACCATCCCAGGCTCGGTGCTCTCCGTGACGGTGCAGTGTATAGAAGTCCTGCCTCACCATCCCAGGCTCTGCTCTCCGTGACGGTGCAGTGGATAGAAGTCCTGCGTCACCATCCCAGGCTCGCTGCTCTCCGTGACGGTGCAGTGGATAGAAGTCCTGCCTCACCATCCCAGGCTCTGCTCTCCGTGACGGTGCTCAGTATAGATGTCCTGCCTCACCATCCCAGCTCGGTGCTCTCCGTGACGGTGCAGTGGATAGAAGTCCTGCCTCACAATCCCAGGCTCTCTGCTCTCCGTGACGTGCAGTGGATAGAAGTCCTGCCTCACCATCCCAGGCTCGCTGCTCTCCGTGACGGTGCAGTGGATAGAATCCTGCCTCACCATCCCAGGCTCGGTGCTCTCCGTGACGGTGCAGTGTATAGAAGTCCTGCCTCACCATCCCAGGCTCTGCTCTCCGTGACGGTGCACTGGATAGAAGTCCTGCGTCACCATCCCAGGCTCGCTGCTCTCCGTGACGGTGCAGTGGATAGAAGTCCTGCCTCACCATCCCAGGCTCTGCTCTCCGTGACGGTGCACTGGATAGAAGTCCTGCCTCACCATCCCAGGCTCGGTGCTCTCCGTGACGGTGCAGTGGATAGAAGTCCTGCCTCACCATCCCAGGCTCGCTGCTCTCCGTGACGGTGCAGTGGATAGAAGTCCTGCCTCACCATCCCAGGCTCGGTGCTCTCCGTGACGGTGCAGTGGATAGAAGTCCTGCCTCACCATCCCAGGCTCTCTGCTCTCCGTGACGGTGCAGTGGATAGAAGTCCTGCCTCACTATCACAGGCTCTCTGCTCTCCGTGACGGTGCAGTGGATAGAAGTCCTGCCTCACCATCACAGGCTCTCTGCTCTCCGTGACGGTGCAGTGGATAGAAGTCCTGCCTCACCATCCCAGGCTCTCTGCTCTCCGTGACGGTGCAGTGGATAGAAGTCCTGCCTCACCATCCCAGGCTCGGTGGTCTCCGTGACGGTGCAGTGGATAGAAGTCCTGCCTCACCATCCCAGGCTCTCTGCTCTCCGTGACGGTGCAGTGCATAGAAGTCCTGCCTCACCATCCCAGGCTCTCTGCTCTCCGTGACGGTGCAGTGGATAGAAGTCCTGCCTCACCATCCCAGGCTCTCTGCTCTCCGTGACGGTGCAGTGGATAGAAGTCCTGCCTCACCATCCCAAGCTCTCTGCTCTCCGTGACGGTGCAGTGGATAGAAGTCCTGCCTCACCATCCCAGGATCGGTGCTCTCCGTGACGGTGCAGTGGATAGAAGTCCTGCCTCACTATCACAGGCTCGTTGATGTCCGTGACGGTGCAGTGGATAGAAGTCCTGCCTCACCATCCCAGGCTCGTTGATGTCCGTGACGGTGCAGTGGATAGAAGTCCTGCCTCACCATCCCAGGCTCGTTGGTCTCCGTGACGGTGCAGTGGATAGAAGTCCTGCCTCACCATCACAGGCTCTGCTGTCCGTGACGGTGCAGTGGATAGAAGTCCTGCCTCACCATCCCAGGTTCGGTGCTCTCCGTGACGGTGCAGTGGATAGAAGTCCTGCCTCACCATCCCAGGCTCGCTGATGTCCGTGACGGTGCAGTGGATAGAAGTCCTGCCTCACCATCCCAGGCTCTCTGCTCTCCGTGACGGTGCAGTGGATAGAAGTCCTGCCTCACTATCACAGGCTCGTTGATGTCCGTGACGGTGCAGTGGATAGAAGTCCTGCCTCACCATCCCAGGCTCTCTGCTCTCCGTGACGGTGCAGTGGATAGAAGTCCTGCCTCACTATCACAGGCTCGTTGATGTCCGTGACGGTGCAGTGGATAGAAGTCCTGCCTCACCATCCCAGGCTCTCTGCTCTCCGTGACGGTGCAGTGGATAGAAGTCCTGCCTCACTATCACAGGCTCTCTGCTCTCCGTGACGGTGCAGTGGATAGAAGTCCTCCCTCACCATCCCAGGCTCTCTGCTCTCCGTGACGGTGCAGTGGATAGAAGTCCTGCCTCACCATCCCAGGCTCTCTGCTCTCCGTGACGGTGCAGTGGATAGAAGTCCTGCCTCACCATCCCAGGCTCGCTGCTCTCCGTGACGGTGCAGTGGATAGAAGTCCTGCCTCACCATCCCAGGCTCTGCTCTCCGTGACGGTGCACTGGATAGAAGTCCTGCGTCACCATCCCAGGCTCGCTGCTCTCCGTGACGGTGCAGTGGATAGAAGTCCTGCCTCACCATCCCAGGCTCGCTGCTCTCCGTGACGGTGCAGTGGATAGAAGTCCTGCCTCACCATCCCAGGCTCTCTGCTCTCCGTGACGGTGCAGTGGATAGAAGTCCTGCCTCACCATCCCAGGCTCTCTGCTCTCCGTGACGGTGCAGTGGATAGAAGTCCTGCCTCACCATCCCAGGCTCGGTGCTCTCCGTGACGGTGCAGTGGATAGAAGTCCTGCCTCACCATCCCAGGCTCGCTGCTCTCCGTGACGGTGCAGTGGATAGAAGTCCTGCCTCACCATCCCAGGCTCGGTGCTCTCCGTGACGGTGCAGTGTATAGAAGTCCTGCCTCACCATCCCAGGCTCTGCTCTCCGTGACGGTGCAGTGGATAGAAGTCCTGCGTCACCATCCCAGGCTCGCTGCTCTCCGTGACGGTGAACTGGATAGAAGTCTGCCTCACCATCCCAGGCTCTGCTCTCCGTGACGGTGCACTGGATAGAAGTCCTGCCTCACCATCCCAGGCTCGGTGCTCTCCGTGACGGTGCAGTGGATAGAAGTCCTGCCTCACCATCCCAGGCTCGCTGCTCTCCGTGACGGTGCAGTGGATAGAAGTCCTGCCTCACCATCCCAGGCTCGGTGCTCTCCGTGACGGTGCAGTGGATAGAAGTCCTGCCTCACCATCCCAGGCTCGCTGCTCTCCGTGACGGTGCAGTGGATAGAAGTCCTGCCTCACCATCCCAGGCTCTCTGCTCTCCGTGACGGTGCAGTGGATAGAAGTCCTGCCTCACCATCCCAGGCTCTCTGCTCTCCGTGACGGTGCAGTGGATAGAAGTCCTGCCTCACCATCACAGGCTCTCTGCTCTCCGTGACGGTGCAGTGGATAGAAGTCCTGCCTCACCATCCCAGGCTCTCTGCTCTCCGTGACGGTGCAGTGGATAGAAGTCCTGCCTCACCATCCCAGGCCCGCTGCTCTCCGTGACGGTGCAGTGGATAGAAGTCCTGCCTCACCATCCCAGGCTCGCTGCTCTCCGTGACGGTGCAGTGGATAGAAGTCCTGCCTCACCATCCCAGGCCCGCTGCGCTCCGTGACGGTGCAGTGGATAGAAGTCCTGCCTCACCATCCCAGGCTCGCTGCTCTCCGTGACGGTGCAGTGGATAGAAGTCCTGCCTCACCATCCCAGGCTCGGTGCTCTCCGTGACGGTGCAGTGGATAGAAGTCCTGCCTCACCATCCCAGGCTCTCTGCTCTCCGTGACGGTGCAGTGGATAGAAGTCCTGCCTCACCATCCCAGGCTCGGTGCTCTCCGTGACGGTGCAGTGGATAGAAGTCCTGCCTCACCATCACAGGCCCGCTGCTCTCCGTGACGGTGCAGTGGATAGAAGTCCTGCCTCACCATCACAGGCTCTCTGCTCTCCGTGACGGTGCAGTGGATAGAAGTCCTGCCTCACCATCCCAGGCTCTCTGCTCTCCGTGACGGTGCAGTGGATAGAAGTCCTTCCTCACCATCCCAGGCTCTCTGCTCTCCGTGACGGAGCAGTGGATAGAAGTCCTGCCTCACCATCCCAGGCTCTCTGCTCTCCGTGACGGTGCAGTGGATAGAAGTCCTGCCTCACCATCCCAGGCTCTCTGCTCTCCGTGACGGTGCAGTGGATAGAAGTCCTGCCTCACCATCCCAGGCTCTGCTCTCCGTGACGGTGCAGTGGATAGAAGTCCTGCCTCACCATCCCAGGCTCTCTGCTCTCCGTGACGGTGCAGTGGATAGAAGTCCTGCCTCACCATCCAGCTCGGTGCTCTCCGTGACGGTGCAGTGGATAGAAGTCCTGCCTCACCATCCCAGCCTCTCTGCTCTCCGTGACGGTGCAGTGGATAGAAGTCCTGCCTCACCATCCCAGGCTCTCTGCTCTCCGTGACGGAACAGTGGATAGAAGTCCTGCCTCACCATCCCAGGCTCGCTGCTCTCCGTGACGGTGCAGTGGATAGAAGTCCTGCCTCACCATCCCAGCCTCTCTGCTCTCCGTGACGGTGCAGTGGGTAGAAGTCCTGCCTCACCATCCCAGGCCCGCTGGTCTCCGTGACGGTGCAGTGAATAGAAGTCCTGCCTCACCATCCCAGGCTCGTTGATGTCCGTGACGGTGCAGTGGATAGAAGTCCTGCCTCACCATCCCAGGCTCTCTGCTCTCCGTGACGGTACAGTGGATAGAAGTCCTGCCTCACCATCCCAGGCTCGCTGCTCTCCGTGACGGTGCAGGGGATAGAAGTCCTGCCTCACCATCCCAGGCTCTCTGCTCTCCGTGACGGTGCAGTGGATAGAAGTCCTGCCTCACCATCCCAGGCTCTGCTCTCCGTGACGGTGCAGTGGATAGAAGTCCTTCCTCACCATCCCAGGCTCTCTGCTCTCCGTGACGGTGCAGTGGATAGAAGTCCTGCCTCACCATCCCAGGCTCTCTGCTCTCCGTGACGGTGCAGTGGATAGAAGTCCTGCCTCACCATCCCAGGCTCTCTGCTCTCCGTGACGGTGCAGTGGATAGAAGTCCTTCCTCAACATCCCAGGCTCTCTGCTCTCCGTGACGGTGCAGTGGATAGAAGTCCTGCCTCACCATCCCAGGCTCGGTGGTCTCCGTGACGGTGCAGTGGATAGAAGTCCTGCCTCACCATCCCAGGCTCTCTGCTCTCCGTGACGGTGCAGTGGATAGAAGTCCTGCCTCACCATCCCAGGCTCTGCTCTCCGTGACGGTGCAGTGGATAGAAGTCCTGCCTCACCATCCCAGGCTCGCTGCTCTCCGTGACGGTGCAGTGGATAGAAGTCCTTCGTCAACATCCCAGGCTCTCTGCTCTCCGTGACGGTGCAGTGGATAGAAGTTCTGCCTCACCATCCCAGGCTCTCTGCTCTCCGTGACGGTGCAGTGGATAGAAGTCCTGCCTCACCATCCCAGGCTCTCTGCTCTCCGTGACGGTGCAGGGGATAGAAGTCCTGCCTCACCATCCCAGGCTCTCTGCTCTCCGTGACGGTGCAGTGGATAGAAGTCCTGCCTCACCATCCCAGGCTCTCTGCTCTCCGTGACGGTGCAGTGGATAGAAGTCCTTCCTCAACATCCCAGGCTCTCTGCTCTCCGTGACGGTGCAGTGGATAGAAGTCCTGCCTCACCATCCCAGGCTCTCTGCTCTCCGTGACGGTGCAGTGGATAGAAGTCCTTCCTCAACATCCCAGGCTCTCTGCTCTCCGTGACGGTGCAGTGGATAGAAGTCCTTCATGAACCTTGTTAATTTCATCACATTTTGTGTTTCATTATTTTTTCCCGCCGATTCCGATAAAGTCTCCCACTTTCCTTCAGATTGTACTCCAAATCTCCAGATCTCTATAGTGGCTCCCTAGCGAGACAAGTTTGATTTATTAGTCATTCCAGGCGTGACAGTCGTCCCCTAACGTGGGCTCCGAACTTGGCGTGCAATTGCCTTTGCTGAGTAATCTTCTAAGGAACATCGGCGTGAAGGTCAAGATCAAATTCTTCACTCAGTCAATCACTGAGGTTTGTAGAGCGAATATTAATCGCTCATCTGAGAGATAAGGTAGCGCCACTTCCCGTGATTGATGAGTTCAGCGGGCTAGAAGATTTTAATGTAGCGGGCTTGGCCCTTGGAATTGTTTCCATCCATATCAGCACTCAGTGTTGTACAGGAGATCAATAGTTGGAATCTCCAGGAGCATTTCTTCATGAGGTGAAGTGTGAAACTCATTGCTGACCTCAATTCAGTCTCGTAAGTCTCCAAGGATGAAGTATTTCTTCGTAATGTCATTGTTATCGGCACAGTATTGAAGTAATTCAACCAAATGCTTGAAATTCCTATAGAAATGCAATAAAATTGAAAGGAAATTCGGTAGAAGATTGACGCAGATGAGAACTCGTCGTTCATCATCTTTATTGATTCCGGGTCAGTTTTCTGATGTAATTAAGAGTGGGCATTGCAAAATTCATGATTAGTTGGTTGTCACATTCCGACATATCGTCATGAAATCAGTGAGTTCAGAAACCGGCCAAGGACATTATGGAGGTGATTGAGTCGTCAATGACGAGAGCTTACATGAAATAGGAGAAGAAAGAAACACAAGCGCCTCAGAATCTCCAGGAAATGTGTTTTAACAGAAATAACAATTAATAGATTTCTCCTGCCGGCAGATAAGTAAGAAGGGCATCCGCGGTGTAGGGGTAGGGATGTCTGACTAACGATCCCAAGGATCCAGGCTCGACACCGGCCACAAATATCATTGGAAGTCGGTAGGCAGGAAGGACATGCGTGGTGTAGGGGTAGGGATGTCTGACTAACGATCCCAAGGATCCAGGCTCGACACCTCCCACAAACATCATTGGAAGTCGGCAGACAGGGGAAGGACATGCGTGGTGTAGGGGTAGAAATGTCTGACAAACGATCCCAAGGATCCAGGCTCGAGACCGCCCACAAACATCATTGGAAGTCGGCAGACAGGGGAAGGACATGCGTGGTGTAGGGGTAGAAATGTCTGACAAACGATCCCAAGGATCCAGGCTCGAGACCGCCCACAAACATCATTGGAAGTCGGCAGACAGGGGAAGGACATGCGTGGTGTAGGGGTAGAAATGTCTGACAAACGATCCCAAGGATCCAGGCTCGACACCGCCACAAACATCATTGGAAGTCGGCAGTGAGGGGGAATGACATCCGCGGTGTAGGGGTAGGGATGTCTGACTAACGATCCCAAGGATACTTGCTCGACACCGCCACAAACATCATTGGAAGGCGGCTGGCAGAGGAAGGACATCCGCGGTGTAGAGGGCAGGAATGTCTGACAAACGATCCCAAGGATCCAGGCTCGACACCGCCCACAAACATCATTGGAAGGCGGCAGGCAGGGGAAGGACATCCGCGGTGTAGGGGTAGGAATGTCTGACAAACGATCCCAAGGATCCAGGCTCGACACCGCCCACAAACATCATTGGAAGTCGGCAGTGAGGGGGAATGACATCCGTGGTGTAGGGGTAGGGATGTCTGACTAACGATCCCAAGGATCCAGGCTCGACACCGCCCACAAACATCATTGGAAGTCGGCAGGCAGGCATTCAGGACATGCGTGGTGTAGGGGCAGGAAGGTCTGACTAACGATCCCAAGGATCCAGGCTCGACACCGCCCACAAACATCATTGGAAGTCGGCAGTGAGGGGGAATGACATCCGCGGTGTAGGGGTAGGGATGTCTGACTAACGATCCCAAGGATCCAGGCTCGACACCGCCCACAAACATCATTGGAAGTCGGCAGGCAGGCATTCAGGACATCGTGGTGTAGGGGCAGGAATGTCTGACTAACGATCCCAAGGATCCAGGCTCGACACCGCTCACAAACATCAGTGGAAGTCGGCAGTGAGGGGGAATGACATCCGCGGTGTAGGGGTAGGGATGTCTGACTAACGATCCCAAGGATCCAGGCTCGAGACCGCCCACAAACATCATTGGAAGTCGGCAGGCAGGGGGAGGACATGCGTGGTGTAGGGGTAGGGATGTCTGACTAACGATCCCAAGGATCCAGGCTCGACACCGCCACAAACATCATTGGAAGTCGGCAGGCAGGGGAAGGACATGCGTGGTGTAGGGGTAGAGATGTCTGACTAACGATCCCAAGGATCCAGGCTCGACACCGCCACAAACATCATTGGATGCCGGGGAGCGTCGTTTCTCTTCGCTTGCCGTAGAATGTCATTTTCATTGGAATGATGATGGAGGAATGGTTTCTGACTGTCATTTTCTAGACATTCCTTTTGTTGAAACGCGATCTATTTAGGCCACCCTGAAGACAGGTGGACATTGATAGCCACCATTGTGTGTCATGTTGCAATTGTTGACTCCGTTCATGCGTACACTTGTCAGGAAAGCAATTGAACAAAACGTTGTAACCGCGGAGAAGACAGATGAATGAATTATTGATGAGACCAGATCGGCTAGAGATTGGACTGGGAACTATCAGGTGTTCACTTGTACATCCTTCTTGTAAGAGAAAGGATACATTTGACGTCAAGTTTGAACTCTTGGGAATCGTTTTTCTCAAAATATTTCACAAATTCATACGTGTTGAAGAAGTTCGGATCGTACATTCCTGTATTTCACAAGAGGGAGAGAGTTTTCGATACAATCAAGTCTCTCATCGTTCCCTACATTCACTGCTCTGAGAGGAATCAGCGCACGATTGAATATGTAACGAAACTAGATCAAGTCACAGTCTTCCGATGAGGCCAAGGCGGCTTTTGAGTGATTGTCCAATCCCCTGAGGTGACAGAGAGTCATTCCTGTGCATGGAATCGAACCCACAGTCTTCCGATGAGGCCAATGCGGCTTTTGGGTGATTGTCCAATCCCCTGAGGTGGCAGAGCGTCATTCCTGTGCATGGAATCGAACCCAGTCTTCTGACACGGAGAACCAGTGAACTTAGTTACCGGAATGAGAATGATAATGCTGTGTTTACAGTTTGAATATCAAGATTAGATTTCCAGAAAAATATTCTCAATGAAACTTAATCAAATTTCCACTGAAGAACGCGAGTTTCTCTTTATTGCATTCTTTCATTTCTCATGCATCAGCACATGGACAGTTTTCATTCTCACATAGATATCGCTGAGATATCGCCGAAATGTGATCACACAGGATGTCATTTATGATATCCTTCAGTCCTGGTCATGCTATCAGCAAATCTATCAAAAGTAAGATGATTTCATCTTCATCTGTCGTCACTTTCGTTCTTCTCGTGCTGATGCACAGATGCGCTTCACTTGAGGCCGTCAGCGTCTTTCATCATTGTAAAACAGGAAAAATAGATAATGAGAATGCGCAGCCATCAGAGACGATACAATTTTCAAAGACCTTCCCATCTCCGCATGTTAAACTTTCGGAAACAACTGATTTGTCCTCAACAGAGATATCGGACAGTTTCTATACATTAGAAGATATTAACTATCATAGAAATCTTTAGTTCCCAACTTCACACGAGTTTACAGTCTTTTTACCGTCTCCACTGTCTCTGTGGCAGCCAGTATTGAGCTACATCATCAGAAATCTTCATATCTGCATTTCTTCATGAATGAAATCTATCATTGTTATCTATCCATGTTATCTTTCTCTACAGAGTTTCTATTCACGTATCTATGACATCCACTGTCTTTGTAATGGCTAGAGGATGTTGATGGATGTTCTCTGGGATATTGTGAGGGAAATTGTCTGATGAAGCACGAGGACTGTCAAATAATTTCACGAGCTATGTCCCAGAGAATCGCATAGCTATCCTCTATCCCTAACTGAAGTATGTCAAATTATTTACTTTGAAGTAGGACCATAGATATCAGCTTCTGTACCAAGATTTTCCCTGGGAATGAATTCCTTCAAATATAGAATGGATTGCGAATACGATTCTACGACTATGTAACAATCTGGTATACTTTATCTGTTGATAGATGTCAAGATGTAACCTAATGTTAACCTAAGGCATCATCATTTCTGTATCTTCTACCAGTATGTGGATTTTCCATTGATGAAGGAAGTTTGCGATGTCCTTCCAGCCTATACAATAACTAAGCATAGTAGCCATCAGGGATTGCACCGTGTCAAGATCCGGGATCCGATGTGATATCCGCTCGGATCCAGCGAAGAGCGTTGAAGATAATATTGATGGTCTTTAATGCTGTGGACAATCCTATTGAAGTTATAAAAGTTACAGAACCTCAAACTTGTTTTTCTCGTTGCTTACTTAGAGTTGGGAGTGCATGTGGGCAGCTAAGAATGCGAATATAAACCTGAATAGAAATGTTTTATCCAGGAATATCTGCAGCTCGATATCAAATGATTAAGGTTGGAGAAAAGATGAAGACTTTTTCATGCTTTGTTCATTCTAATTGTCATAATACCGTTGTAATCCTGTAACCACTGCACCCACTTTACTAATCCACACTAAGGAATGAATGGACATCCATGAATTCCAAAGCTAATAACATGAAGTAAGATTCACTGTGATTCTCCAGACTTATGATATTGATCGGACTACTTTACACTTACAATGAACAATAGCTGTATTTATCAATAAGTTTATAATAGTGGGATATACGCGTTAAAAAAGCACAAAATGCATAATTTAAAATGAATCTCAGAAACCAGACTTTTCAATATTTCATGATAACGGAAGCGAATTACATGCAATTTTATCACTTTTAATAATAGGATCCGGGATCCAGGTGCTTGAAAAAAACCCGGGGATTTGCAATACCTAGTGGCCATGTCACTGCTTAGCACTAAATAGAAATTAATCTAGCACATCATTAGTTACATGTGGTCTCACTTGTGGTCTCCGTGGCACAGTGGTTAAGTGCTTGGCCTAGCGATCTTATGGTCCAGAGGTCGAGCCTCAGAGGTGTCATTGGAAGTCGGCAGGAAAGGCATCCGATATCCGTGGCACAGTGGTTAAGTGCTTGGCCTAGCGATCTTATGGTCCAGAGGTCGAGCCTCAGAGGTGTCATTGGAAGTCGGCAGGATGGGCATCCGATATCCGTGACACAGTGGTTAAGTGCTTGGCCTAGCGATCTTATGGTCCAGAGGTCGAGCCCCGAAGGTGTCATTGGAAGTCGGCAGGATGGGCATCCGATATCCGTGACACAGTGGTTAAGTGCTTGGCCTAGCGATCTTTTGGTCCAGAGGTCGAGCCCCGAAGGTGTCATTGGAAGTCGGCAGGATGGGCATCCGATATCCGTGGCACAGTGGTTAAGTGCTTGGCCTAGCGATCTTCTGGTCCAGAGGTCGAGCCTCAGAGGTGTCATTGGAAGTTGGCAGGGAGGGCATCCGGTATCCGTGGCACAGTGGTTAAGTGCTTGGCCTAGCGATCTTTTGGTCCAGAGGTCGAGCCCCGACAGTGTTAGTGGAAGTCGGCAGGATGGGCATCCGGTATCCGTGGCACAGTGGTGAAGTGCTTGGCCTAGCGATCTTTTGGTCCAGAGGTCGAGCCTCAGAGGTGTCATTGGAAGTCGGCAGGATGGGCATCCGATATCCGTGACACAGTGGTTAAGTGCTTGGCCTAGCGATCTTTTGGTCCAGAGGTCGAGCCCCGAAGGTGTCATTGGAAGTCGGCAGGAAAGGCATCCGGTCTCCGTGACACAGTGGTTAAGTGCTTGGCCTAGCGATCTTTTGGTCCAGAGGTCGAGCCCCGAAGGTGTCATTGGAAGTCGGCAGGATGGGCATCCGATATCCGTGGCACAGTGGTTAAGTGCTTGGCCTAGCGATCTTATGGTCCAGAGGTCGAGCCCCGAAGGTGTCATTGGAAGTCGGCAGGAAGGGCATCCGGACTAAAAGTACCACAACGCTCCATAAGTCTGACTATGTCAGCACCGTCCAAGCCCCAAGGATGGGGAGTAGTGACGTAAAAAAAACATCATTATTTACATGCAACTATTAATTGCATCTTTCAATTACAAAGTCTGATTATCGAATATCACAACGC
Organism: Prostheceraeus crozeri; assembly: GCA_907163375.1. NCBI lineage: Eukaryota > Metazoa > Platyhelminthes > Polycladida > Euryleptidae > Prostheceraeus > Prostheceraeus crozeri. The sequence continues at coordinate 25,710 of CAJQUW010014115.1, read as the reverse complement.
TGTTGGAATTGTAGAATTTTCATCATTTCGGAAGATGTTGCTGCCGACGACATTTACAACTTCTCTCTGCCTCTCAAACATCTTCTGCAATATTTTCGCAGATTAGAACGGGATTAATGTCTGAGGTTGAACCAAAATTGTCAATCTTTTGAGGACTTCATCTCTGACATCCGCTGTATCGACTAGACACAAAAGTACTTCTACACAGGAAGCTATTTCAATGCAATTAATCAAATATGACAAATATCCGAGGATTGTTCATCGATAGTCATCAAATTCAATCACTTGCTGATTCCGCTGCACTTTATCTCCACGTGATGAGGAAGGTCAGACACAGCAGTTTTCTCTGTAACAAGCACCGAAAAACATGATTACTCATTCTCTGTAATCTCTTCTACCATGTTCTACTGTCCCAAGTCAATGTTATCCGTTTATGAAACGTCTTAGCTCCCTGCACATCGATATCAAGGATTTGGTCATAGACTTCTGACTTCCCTGTCATACAGGTGTTACTATCGGATAAAAGAAGTCTGAAATCGTGGCTAACAACTCAATGTAACAACTGGTGTTTTTCTGAAAATTCATACCAATGCAATGCTCAGTTGGAAGTATATTCAACAGGAAAACAAAGTCTGTGGATTGAAGAAGCAATGTATTTCAGTCATATAGGGAGGTGGTCAGTGTCGGTGTCAAGCCAATATGTTCTTTTTTCGTATAAAGCTCTCATACAACTTTGTGATGGCGTATAGCAGAGCCAGTACCCAGCAGCACATGAAATTTCTATGACAGTGCTGTAACATCCCTATACGTACTCAGCAGCGCTTGGCACGTATATTTTATGCATGGATATCTTCTTGCAATAATATACATTTACTTCTCTCCGTGCATGTAAAGCAGATTATTGCCCGCGCGGGAGATGATATTTCCTCCAATGCACTGGAAGGAGCGCAATCTATGCCAATGATGACTGCTCTTGTCCTGCTTTAGTATAGACTAGATCTGTGAATAGATATTTTCACGGTTGATGAAGCTAAATTTCTATTCAAATACTCTTGATCATCATAGACATGTCAATCACAATCTGTCCTTGATCATCATAGACATGTCAATCACAATCTGTCCTTGATCATCATAGACATGTCAATCACAATCTGTCCTTGATCATCATAGACATGTCAATCACAATCTGTCCTTGATCATCATAGACATGTCAATCACAATCTGTCCTTCATCATCATAGACATGTCAATCACAATCTGTCCTTCATCATCATAGACATGTCAATCACAATCTGTCCTTGATCATCATAGACATGTCAATCACAATCTGTCCTTGATCATCATAGACATGTGAATCACAATCTGTCCTTGATCATCATAGACATGTCAATCACAATCTGTCCTTGATCATCATAGACATGTCAATCACAATCTGTCCTTCATCATCATAGACATGTCAATCACAATCTGTCCTTCATCATCATAGACATGTCAATCACAATCTGTCCTTCATCATCATAGACATGTCAATCACAATCTGTCCTTCATCATCATAGACATGTCAATCACAATCTGTCCTTGATCATCATAGACATGTCAATCACAATCTGTCCTTCATCATCATAGACATGTGAATCACAATCTGTCCTTGATCATCATAGACATGTCAATCACAATCTGTCCTTCATCATCATAGACATGTCAATCACAATCTGTCCTTCATCATCATAGACATGTCAATCACAATCTGTCCTTGATCATCATAGACATGTCAATCCACAATCTGTCCTTGATCATCATAGACATGTCAATCACAATCTGTCCTTGATCATCATAGACATGTCAATCACAATCTGTCCTTGATCATCATAGACATGTCAATCACAATCTGTCCTTGATCATCATAGACATGTCAATCACAATCTGTCCTTGATCATCATAGACATGTCAATCACAATCTGTCCTTGATCATCATAGCACGTCGTCAAATAGAATTCTCTACACAACTCGTGTATGAGATTGCTTCATCATAGCATTCGAACTGGTTAGATTTAAATAGTTCTCATCCTACGGGCTCGGGCATTGAAGATATATTAAATTATATATACGTCGTATACACATTAATTACTATCATTTAGTCATTCCATTATGAATGACAATCGTATGCTTCAATTTTCAGTGTTTCATTTGTACATGTGGTCTCCGTGGCACACTGGTCATACCGCCCAATAACCGCAACTGTAATGTTTCAAGTCTGTGAGGACAGCTGTCATGATACCATCTCCTTCTCATTTGCAGGGATGTCCCCGAATGTTTCGGTGAGGCTGGTGGACCCCTCAAGTGTCGATCAGATCGTCTTGGGAGGCAGCGTGGAATTGAATTGTTCAACCAGAGCGCATCCGCCTGTCAAACCTAACCAGATCACTTGGTTCCACAACCTACAGAAGTGAGTCTTCATCATTGACGTCTCATCACAAATCTTGTCAATCATTTTTATTCAACTGAATACGATTAGCTTCTGTGATTGATAATCTGACAACTCGATGTGATGGAGTGTTCATTCGAATCCTCATTTCAAGACAGAAAGAATTTTTCTCAATCTCCACTGAGGGAGAATGAGTTTTATGAAAATAATATTTCTTAGTGACAAAGTTGAAAATTTTCATGTGATTAAGTCTTATCTAGTGAATGATAGTGAGCGGATGGTTGTGGAGTTGTCTGCATCATAGAGAGCGGATTGTAATGGAGTTGTCTGCAGCATAGAAAGCGGATTGTTGTGGAGTTGTCTGCATCATAGAGAGCGGATTTTTGTGGAGTTGTCTGCAGCATAGAGAGCGGATTGTTGTGGAGTTGTCTGCAGCATAGAAAGCGGATTGTTGTGGAGTTGTCTGCATCATAGAGAGCGGATTGTTGTGGAGTTGTCTGCATCATAGAAAGCGGATTGTTGTGGAGTTGTCTGCATCATAGAGAGCGGATTGTTGTGGAGTTGTCTGCATCATAGAGAGCGGATTGTTGTGGAGTTGTGTGCATCATAGAGAGCGGATTGTTGTGTAGTTGTATGCATCATAGAGAGCGGACTGTTGTGCAGTTCTATGCATCATAGAGAGCGGATTGTTGTGGAGTTGTGTGCATCATAGAGAGCGGATTATTGTGGATGTATCTGCATCATATAGAGAGCGGATTGTTGTGGAGTTGTATGCATCATAGAGAGCGGATTATTGTGGATGTATCTGCATCATATAGAGAGCGGATTGTTGTGGAGTTGTCTGCATCATAGAGAGCGGATTGTTGTGGAGTTGTCTGCATCATAGAGAGCGGATTGTTGTGGAGTTTGTCTGCATCATAGAGAGCGGATTGTTGTGGAGTTGTCTGCATCATAGAGAGCGGATTGTTGTGGAGTTGTCTGCATCATAGAGAGCGGATTGTTGTGGAGTTGTCTGCATCATAGAAAGCGGATTGTTGTGGAGTTGTCTGCATCATAGAGAGCGGATTGTTGTGGAGTTGTCTGCATCAAAGAGAGCGGATTGTTGTGGAGTTGTCTGCATCATAGAGAGCGGATTGTTGTGGAGTTGTCTGCATCATAGAGAGCGGATTGTTGTGGAGTTGTCTGCATCATAGAGAGCGGATTGTTGTGGAGTTGTCTGCATCATAGATAGCGGATTGTTGTGGAGTTGTCTGCATCATAGAGAGCGGATTGTTGTGGAGTTGTCTGCATCATAGAGAGCGGATTGTTGTGGAGTTGTCTGCATCATAGAGAGCGGATTGTTGTGGAGTTGTCTGCATCATAGAGAGCGGATTGTTGTGGAGTTGTCTGCATCATAGAGAGCGGATTGTTGTGGAGTTGTCTGCATCATAGAGAGCGGATTGTTGTGGAGTTGTCTGCATCATAGAGAGCGGATTGTTGTGGAGTTGTCTGCATCATAGAGAGCGGATTGTTGTGGAGTTGTCTGCATCATAGAGAGCGGATTGTTGTGGAGTTGTCTGCATCATAGAGAGCGGATTGTTGTGGAGTTGTGTGCATCATAGATAGCGGATTGTTGTGAGTTGTCTGCATCATAGAGAGCGGATTGTTGTGGAGTTGTCTGCATCATAGAGAGCGGATTGTTGTGGAGTTGTCTGCATCATAGAGAGCGGATTGTTGTGGAGTTGTCTGCATCATAGAGAGCGGATTGTTGTGGAGTTGTCTGCATCATAGAGAGCGGATTGTTGTGGAGTTGTCTGCATCATAGAGAGCGGATTGTTGTGGAGTTGTCTGCATCATAGAGAGCGGATTGTTGTGGAGTTGTCTGCATCATAGAGAGCGGATTGTTGTGGAGTTGTGTGCATCATAGAGAGCGGATTATTGTGGATGTATCTGCATCATATAGAGAGCGGATTGTTGTGGAGTTGTATGCATCATAGAGAGCGGATTATTGTGGATGTATCTGCATCATATAGAGAGCGGATTGTTGTGGAGTTGTCTGCATCATAGAGAGCGGATTGTTGTGGAGTTGTCTGCATCATAGAGAGCGGATTGTTGTGGAGTTTGTCTGCATCATAGAGAGCGGATTGTTGTGGAGTTGTCTGCATCATAGAGAGCGGATTGTTGTGGAGTTGTCTGCATCATAGAGAGCGGATTGTTGTGGAGTTGTCTGCATCATAGAAAGCGGATTGTTGTGGAGTTGTCTGCATCATAGAGAGCGGATTGTTGTGGAGTTGTCTGCATCATAGAGAGCGGATTGTTGTGGAGTTGTCTGCATCATAGAGAGCGGATTGTTGTGGAGTTGTCTGCATCATAGAGAGCGGATTGTTGTGGAGTTGTCTGCATCATAGAGAGCGGATTGTTGTGGAGTTGTCTGCATCATAGATAGCGGATTGTTGTGGAGTTGTCTGCATCATAGAGAGCGGATTGTTGTGGAGTTGTCTGCATCATAGAGAGCGGATTGTTGTGGAGTTGTCTGCATCATAGAAAGCGGATTGTTGTGGAGTTGTCTGCATCATAGAGAGCGGATTGTTGTGGAGTTGTCTGCATCATAGAGAGCGGATTGTTGTGGAGTTGTCTGCATCATAGAGAGCGGATTGTTGTGGAGTTGTCTGCATCATAGAGAGCGGATTGTTGTGGAGTTGTCTGCATCATAGAGAGCGGATTGTTGTGGAGTTGTCTGCATCATAGAGAACGGATTGTTGTGGAGTTGTCTGCATCATAGAGAGCGGATTGTTGTGTAGTTGTATGCATCATAGAGAGCGGATTGTTGTGCAGTTCTATGCATCATAGAGAGCGGATTGTTGTGGAGTTGTCTGCATCACAGAGAGCGGATTGTTTGAGGCTGGAAGTGACTCATTTACATTGCTTTAGGACGCTTTGAGGCTCTAGTTTGCGAACGTCAGTAGACTGATGCTATTGTAACACTTTGAGTGAACGGAGATGACAATGTAAGGTTTAATATCTTGGAAATTCGAAACTGTTGAATGTATTGCGGACTCGTAGGTAGCGAGTCGAACGACAGTGCTATCACTTCAATGATTTCGACAGTAATAAAGTCACTTGAGAGTATCTTTTACATCAAATGCACAACAATTCTGTGACAAGAGTGATAAGTTGATGAAAGATAAGGTTTCAGGGCCTTTGATCAACGGTTGACGTTTTTATTGACCAGGTTTTAGTATTTTCCGCTTGAATAGAATTTCTTTTCTTTTTCAATAGAATTTGCGAGTAAGAATGTTGACTTGTCTGTCACACTCTGACTTTGAGGCTCCTGCATTCAACAGTGATTCCATTGACGGTCTTTTTAGTGGTCATTCGTCAATTCACGCGCTGTCAAGGAGTCAGTCAGCGTTTCACGGACGATCTGTAGTAGAGAAGAAGGCAGTCTGACCATTCCCACGTCTGTCGGCGGCGTGTAGAGGCCTAGACTAGCATAGAGCATGCCATGTTTTTGTGTTGAGTCTTAATTGCTAGTATGCAGGTGAATATTAGGCCTAATTGTCAGTAACACCTTTAAGTCAATTAAATGAATGTTGACATCAGTATTGAGTTCCAATCATAAGATAATAAGTCATATTAAAGAGCCGAGATGCAAATACTTCAGTAGAAAACTATAACTGTGGGGTCCACTGGACAACACCCTCTATGGTAATCATTGTTTTCTCGAAGATTAAAAAGTCAACTTTTCAGCACAAGGAGCGATATCGTTGTCAAGAGAGCGCAGCGATCGAGACGACATCGCTCAGAGTATTGAAAAGGACCTTTTAATCGAGTGAAGGTAATTTATTTTTATGCACGCATCTTTACCTGGAATATGTTAGATATCTTAGCGTCCTATTTGTCGGCCATTCCGTGACATTAAGAAGTCTATGGTCATGCTTAGAAGTGCATACTGTTTCTAGCCATGCACTAGGAATAGACATAGGTTACTAGACATTGTAAATGAAGACTTCTTGAATTTGAATTTGAACAGAATTATTCCTTAGTGTTCAGTATTTGTCACATTCTATTAATTAACCAAATAGCGACTTAAAAATGAAAAGAGCCGCATAAATGATAATGAAGAAAATAACAGCTGTAAAAGATGCGATGATCCAAGGAGTCAGTTTTATCGAATATTGTCAGCTATCCGACAGAAAGTCGAAATACCGGTAATGTTGATAATTAATCGCTCACCAATTTGATATTTTTGATTCTGCATTCGGTTGATATGATTCAATTGAGCACATTGTTATGTTCCTATGTTTCAAATGCTAGATTTAGGCACTTGTCAAGGATATTCAACGTAATTACAATCAAAATGATACACAGAGAAAACAAAATCATGACGAAAATATACTTTACATCATGAAAGTTCACCATGAACTGCAAAGTGTTGACCGCAAGGACTGCAAAGTTGAACAGGGACTCTACAGCAGTACTCATGCGTTCTGAGGGCTATGGTAGTATCTACTTTTCAACACATACATAGAAATAGGCATTTAGTTATTTGAGATTTGAATAGATGGGATATTGCTTTATTGTGGCAGTATTACGCAGATGCATGTCCGCTACGGCGGTCTTTCACAGGTTTTACGGTCTCTCTGCTGCTTCATTGATGCATCAGGTGGACGGACGTTCATCTCTCCTCCACCATTTCGTCATCGATTGAGCGGCCGGGGAGGGAGAAGAGGCGGTAATTCGATTTAGAATAGAGAAAGGCGTCCGAGACACCTCTTTCTCATGCAAATTGGTTACAAACTGTGCAGAGCTTGACATTCTATTCAAGCGGATTTGATTGAAAATGAGTAAATATTTGAATCCTCCTCACGTGGCTTCAATCAACAAATGATTTGTGTTCCGAAAGTTATCGGCAGAGTTTCCTTATCAATGCATTTGTTGACCTCTAGAACTTGAATTGGCGGCAACCTCTTCCTTCATTCTACACTCTCTTATCTTCTTTCAGACTGCGAGCTGGAACGGCTAAGGATTATGGAATACAATTGCTCAAGAATGGCAACATTCGGATAAAGAAGACCAAAGTTGGTAATTCTGGTGTCTATCGATGCAAGGTGCTCCATGCGGCCGGCGAAGTGATGACGTCGAAGCCTTTCCCACTTGTTTTTGGTAGTAGTAAGTCAATTTTAACTGTCTGATTCACCTGACTGCATGGTTGGTGGGTAGAAGGTCTGCCTCACGATCCTATGGTTGTGAGGTCGAGTGTGGCTGTGACACAGTGTGTAGAAGGTCTGCCTCACGATCTTAAGGTTGTGACGTCGAGTGTGGCCGTGACACAGTGGGTAGAAGGTCTGCCTCACGATCCTATGGTGGTGAGGTCGAGTGTGGCCGTGACACAGTGTGCAGAAGGTCTGCCTCATGATCCTATGGTGGTGACGTCGAGTGTGGCCGTGACACAGTGTGTAGAAGGTCTGCCTCACGATCCTATGGTGGTGAGGTCGAGTGTGGCCGTGACACAGTGTGTAGAAGGTCTGCCTCATGATCCTATGGTGGTGACGTCGAGTGTGGCCGTGACACAGTGTGTAGAAGGTCTGCCTCACGATCCTATGGTGGTGAGGTCGAGTGTGGCCGTGACACAGTGTGTAGAAGGTCTGCCTCACGATCTTAAGGTTGTGACGTCGAGTGTGGCCGTGACACAGTGTGTAGAAGGTCTGCCTCACGATCCTATGGTTGTGAGGTCGAGTGTGGCTGTGACACAGTGGGTAGAAGGTCTGCCTCACGATCCCATGGTGGTGACGTCGAGTGTGGCCGTGACACAGTGGGTAGAAGCTCTGCCTTGCCATCCTATGGTGGTGAGGTCGAGTCCTTCCGTGACACAGTGGGTAGAAGCTCTGCCTTGCCATCCTATGGTGGTGAGGTCGAGTCCTTCCGTGACACAGTGGGTAGAAGCTCTGCCTTGCCATCCTATGGTGGTGAGGTCGAGTGTGGCCGTGACACAGTGTGTAGAAGGTCTGCCTCACGATCTTAAGGTTGTGACGTCGAGTGTGGCCGTGACACAGTGTGTAGAAGGTCTGCCTCACGATCCTATGGTTGTGAGGTCGAGTGTGGCCGTGACACAGTGTGTAGAAGGTCTGCCTCACGATCCTATGGTGGTGAGGTCGAGTGTGGCTGTGACACAGTGTGTAGAAGGTCTGCCTCACGATCCTATGGTTGTGACGTCGAGTGTGGCTGTGACACAGTGTGTAGAAGGTCTGCCTCACGATCGCATGGTGGTGACGTCGAGTGTGGCTGTGACACAGTGTGTAGAAGGTCTGCCTCACGATCCTATGATGGTGAGGTCGAGTGTGGCTGTGACACAGTGTGTAGAAGGTCTGCCTCATGATCCTATGGTGGTGAGGTCGAGTGTGGCCGTGACACAGTGTGTAGAAGGTCTGCCTCACGATCCTATGGTTGTGAGGTCGAGTGTGGCTGTGACACAGTGTGTAGAAGGTCTGCCTCACGATCGCATGGTTGTGACGTCGAGTGTGGCTGTGACACAGTGTGTAGAAGGTCTGCCTCACGATCTTAAGGTTGTGAGGTCGAGTGTGGCCGTGACACAGCGTGTAGAAGGTCTGCCTCACGATCCTATGGTGGTGAGGTCGAGTGTGGCCGTGACACAGTGTGTAGAAGGTCTGCCTCACGATCCTATGGTTGTGAGGTCGAGTGTGGCTGTGACACAGTGGGTAGAAGGTCTGCCTCACGATCCTATGGTTGTGACGTCGAGTGTGGCAGTGACACAGTGTGTAGAAGGTCTGCCTCACGATCTTAAGGTTGTGAGGTCGAGTGTGGCCGTGACACAGTGTGTGGAAGGTCTGCCTCACGATCCTATGGTTGTGAGGTCGAGTGTGGCCGTGACACAGTGTGTAGAAGGTCTGCCTCACGATCCTATGGTTGTGAGGTCGAGTGTGGCCGTGACACAGTGTGTAGAAGGTCTGCCTCATGATCCTATGGTTGTGAGGTCGAGTGTGGCCGTGACACAGTGGGTAGAAGGTCTGCCTCACGATCTTAAGGTTGTGACGTCGAGTGTGGCCGTGACACAGTGTGTAGAAGGTCTGCCTCACGATCCTATGGTTGTGAGGTCGAGTGTGGCCGTGACACAGTGTGTAGAAGGTCTGCCTCACGATCCTATGGTGGTGAGGTCGAGTGTGGCTGTGGACACAGTGTGTAGAAGGTCTGCCTCACGATCCTATGGTGGTGAGGTCGAGTGTGGCCGTGACACAGTGTGTAGAAGGTCTGCCTCACGATCCCAAGGTGGTGAGGTCGAGTGTGGCTGTGACACAGTGTGTAGAAGGTCTGCCTCACGATCCTATGGTGGTGAGGTCGAGTGTGGCCGTGACACAGTGTGTAGAAGGTCTGCCTCACGATCCTATGGTGGTGAGGTCGAGTGTGGCCGTGACACAGTGTGTAGAAGGTTCTGCCTCACGATCCTATGGTTGTGAGGTCGAGTGTGGCTGTGACACAGTGGGTAGAAGGTCTGCCTCACGATCCTATGGTTGTGACGTCGAGTGTGGCCGTGACACAGTGTGTAGAAGGTCTGCCTCACGATCCTATGGTGGTGAGGTCGAGTGTGGCCGTGACACAGTGTGTAGAAGGTCTGCCTCACGATCCTATGGTTGTGACGTCGAGTGTGGCTGTGACACAGTGTGTAGAAGGTCTGCCTCACGATCCTATGGTTGTGACGTCGAGTGTGGCCGTGACACAGTGTGTAGAAGGTCTGCCTCACGATCCTATGGTGGTGAGGTCGAGTGTGGCCGTGACACAGTGTGTAGAAGGTCTGCCTCACGATCCTATGGTTGTGACGTCGAGTGTGGCCGTGACACAGTGTGTAGAAGGTCTGCCTCACGATCCTATGGTGGTGAGGTCGAGTGTGGCTGTGACACAGCGTGTAGAAGGTCTGCCTCACGATCCTATGGTTGTGAGGTCGAGTGTGGCTGTGACACAGTGTGTAGAAGGTCTGCCTCACGATCCTATGGTGGTGAGGTCGAGTGTGGCCGTGACACAGTGTGTAGAAGGTCTGCCTCACGATCCTATGGTGGTGAGGTCGAGTGTGGCTGTGACACAGTGTGTAGAAGGTCTGCCTCACGATCCTATGGTTGTGAGGTCGAGTGTGGCCGTGACACAGTGTGTAGAAGGTCTGCCTCACGATCGCATGGTGGTGACGTCGAGTGTGGCCGTGACACAGTGTGTAGAAGGTCTGCCTCACGATCCTATGGTTGTGACGTCGAGTGTGGCCGTGACACAGTGTGTAGAAGGTCTGCCTCACGATCCTATGGTGGTGAGGTCGAGTGTGGCCGTGACACAGTGTGTGGAAGGTCTGCCTCACGATCCTATGGTGGTGAGGTCGAGTGTGGCCGTGACACAGTGTGTAGAAGGTCTGCCTCACGATCCTATGGTTGTGAGGTCGAGTGTGGCCGTGACACAGTGTGTAGAAGGTCTGCCTCACGATCTTAAGGTTGTGAGGTCGAGTGTGGCCGTGACACAGTGTGTAGAAGGTCTGCCTCACGATCCTATGGTGGTGAGGTCGAGTGTGGCCGTGACACAGTGTGTAGAAGGTCTGCCTCACGATCGCATGGTTGTGAGGTCGAGTGTGGCCGCGACACAGTGGGTAGAAGGTCTGCCTCACGATCTTAAGGTTGTGACGTCGAGTGTGGCCGTGACACAGTGTGTAGAAGGTCTGCCTCACGATCCCATGGTGGTGACGTCGAGTGTGGCCGTGACACAGTGTGTAGAAGGTCTGCCTCACGATCCCATGGTGGTGACGTCGAGTGTGGCCGTGACACAGTGTGTAGAAGGTCTGCCTCACGATCCTATGGTTGTGACGTCGAGTGTGGCCGTGACACAGTGTGTAGAAGGTCTGCCTCACGATCCTATGGTGGTGAGGTCGAGTGTGGCCGTGACACAGTGTGTAGAAGGTCTGCCTCACGATCCTATGGTGGTGAGGTCGAGTGTGGCTGCGACACAGTGTGTAGAAGGTCTGCCTCACGATCCTATGGTTGTGACGTCGAGTGTGGCCGCGACACAGTGGGTAGAAGGTCTGCCTCACGATCCTATGGTTGTGACGTCGAGTGTGGCTGTGACACAGTGTGTAGAAGGTCTGCCTCACGATCCTATGGTGGTGACGTCGAGTGTGGCCGTGACACAGTGTGTAGAAGGTCTGCCTCACGATCCTATGGTGGTGAGGTCGAGTGTGGCCGTGACACAGTGTGTAGAAGGTCTGCCTCACGATCTTAAGGTTGTGACGTCGAGTGTGGCTGTGACACAGCGTGTAGAAGGTCTGCCTCACGATCCTATGGTTGTGAGGTCGAGTGTGGCTGTGACACAGCGTGTAGAAGGTCTGCCTCACGATCCTATAGTTGTGACGTCGAGTGTGGCCGTGACACAGTGTGTAGAAGGTCTGCCTCACGATCCTATGGTGGTGAGGTCGAGTGTGGCCGTGACACAGTGTGTAGAAGGTCTGCCTCACGATCCTATGGTTGTGAGGTCGAGTGTGGCCGTGACACAGTGTGTAGAAGGTCTGCCTCACGATCCTATGGTTGTGACGTCGAGTGTGGCCGTGACACAGTGTGTAGAAGGTCTTCCTCACGATCCTATGGTTGTGAGGTCGAGTGTGGCCGTGACACAGTGTGTAGAAGGTCTGCCTCACGATCCTATGGTTGTGAGGTCGAGTGTGGCCGTGACACAGTGTGTAGAAGGTCTGCCTCACGATCCTATGGTGGTGAGGTCGAGTGTGGCCGTGACACAGTGTGTAGAAGGTCTGCCTCACGATCCTATGGTGGTGACGTCGAGTGTGGCCGTGACACAGTGTGTAGAAGGTCTGCCTCACGATCCTATGGTTGTGAGGTCGAGTGTGGCCGTGACACAGTGTGTAGAAGGTCTGCCTCACGATCCTATGGTGGTGAGGTCGAGTGTGGCCGTGACACAGTGTGTAGAAGGTCTGCCTCACGATCCTATGGTTGTGAGGTCGAGTGTGGCTGTGACACAGTGTGCAGAAGGTCTGCCTCACGATCCTATGGTGGTGAGGTCGAGTGTGGCTGCGACACAGTGTGTAGAAGGTCTGCCTCACGATCCTATGGTTGTGACGTCGAGTGTGGCCGTGACACAGTGTGTAGAAGGTCTGCCTCACGATCCTATGGTTGTGAGGTCGAGTGTGGCCGTGACACAGTGTGTAGAAGGTCTGCCTCACGATCCTATGGTTGTGAGGTCGAGTGTGGCCGTGACACAGTGTGTAGAAGGTCTGCCTCACGATCCTATGGTTGTGACGTCGAGTGTGGCTGTGACACAGTGTGTAGAAGGTCTGCCTCACGATCCTATGGTTGTGAGGTCGAGTGTGGCCGTGACACAGTGTGTAGAAGGTCTGCCTCACGATCCTATGGTTGTGAGGTCGAGTGTGGCCGTGACACAGTGTGTAGAAGGTCTGCCTCACGATCTATGGTTGTGAGGTCGAGTGTGGCCGTGACACAGTGTGTAGAAGGTCTGCCTCACGATCCTATGGTTGTGAGGTCGAGTGTGGCCGTGACACAGTGTGTAGAAGGTCTGCCTCACGATCCTATGGTTGTGACGTCGAGTGTGGCCGTGACACAGTGTGTAGAAGGTCTGCCTCACGATCCTATGGTGGTGACGTCGAGTGTGGCCGTGACACAGTGTGTAGAAGGTCTGCCTCACGATCCTATGGTGGTGAGGTCGAGTGTGGCCGTGACACAGTGTGTAGAAGGTCTGCCTCACGATCCTATGGTGGTGAGGTCGAGTGTGGCTGTGACACAGTGTGTAGAAGGTCTGCCTCACGATCCTATGGTTGTGAGGTCGAGTGTGGCCGTGACACAGTGTGTAGAAGGTCTGCCTCACGATCCTATGGTGGTGAGGTCGAGTGTGGCCGTGACACAGTGTGTAGAAGGTCTGCCTCACGATCCTATGGTTGTGAGGTCGAGTGTGGCCGTGACACAGTGTGTAGAAGGTCTGCCTCACGATCCTATGGTTGTGAGGTCGAGTGTGGCCGTGACACAGTGTGTAGAAGGTCTGCCTCACGATCCTATGGTGGTGAGGTCGAGTGTGGCTGTGACACAGTGTGTAGAAGGTCTGCCTCACGATCCTATGGTGGTGAGGTCGAGTGTGGCTGTGACACAGTGTGTAGAAGGTCTGCCTCACGATCCTATGGTTGTGAGGTCGAGTGTTGCTGTGACACAGTGTGTAGAAGGTCTGCCTCACGATCCTATGGTGGTGAGGTCGAGTGTGGCTGTGACACAGCGTGTAGAAGGTCTGCCTCACGATCCTATGGTTGTGAGGTCGAGTGTGGCTGTGACACAGTGTGTAGAAGGTCTGCCTCACGATCCTATGGTGGTGAGGTCGAGTGTGGCCGTGACACAGTGTGTAGAAGGTCTGCCTCACGATCCTATGGTGGTGAGGTCGAGTGTGGCCGTGACACAGTGTGTAGAAGGTCTGCCTCACGATCCTATGGTTGTGACGTCGAGTGTGGCCGTGACACAGTGTGTAGAAGGTCTGCCTCACGATCCTATGGTGGTGAGGTCGAGTGTGGCCGTGACACAGTGTGTAGAAGGTCTGCCTCACGATCCTATGGTTGTGACGTCGAGTGTGGCCGTGACACAGTGTGTAGAAGGTCTGCCTCACGATCCTATGGTTGTGAGGTCGAGTGTGGCCGTGACACAGTGTGTAGAAGGTCTGCCTCACGATCCTATGGTTGTGACGTCGAGTGTGGCCGTGACACAGTGTGTAGAAGGTCTGCCTCACGATCCTATGGTTTTGACGTCGAGTGTGGCCGTGACACAGTGTGTAGAAGGTCTGCCTGACGATCCTATGGTTGTGACGTCGAGTGTGGCCGTGACACAGTGTGTAGAAGGTCTGCCTGACGATCCTATGGTTGTGACGTCGAGTGTGGCCGTGACACAGTGTGTAGAAGGTCTGCCTGACGATCCTATGGTTGTGACGTCGAGTGTGGCCGTGACACAGTGTGTAGAAGGTCTGCCTCACGATCCTATGGTTGTGAGGTCGAGTGTGGCCGTGACACAGTGTGTAGAAGGTCTGCCTCACGATCTTAAGGTTGTGACGTCGAGTGTGGCCGTGACACAGTGTGTAGAAGGTCTGCCTCACGATCCTATGGTTGTGAGGTCGAGTGTGGCCGTGACACAGTGTGTAGAAGGTCTGCCTCACGATCCTATGGTTGTGAGGTCGAGTGTGGCCGTGACACAGTGTGTAGAAGGTCTGCCTCACGATCCTATGGTGGTGAGGTCGAGTGTGGCCGTGACACAGTGTGTAGAAGGTCTGCCTCACGATCCTATGGTGGTGAGGTCGAGTGTGGCCGTGACACAGTGTGTAGAAGGTCTGCCTCACGATCTTAAGGTTGTGAGGTCGAGTGTGGCCGTGACACAGTGTGTAGAAGGTCTGCCTCACGATCCTATGGTGGTGAGGTCGAGTGTGGCCGTGAACACAGTGTGTAGAAGGTCTGCCTCACGATCCTATGGTTGTGAGGTCGAGTGTGGCCGTGACACAGTGTGTAGAAGGTCTGCCTCACGATCCTATGGTGGTGAGGTCGAGTGTGGCTGTGACACAGTGTGTAGAAGGTCTGCCTCACGATCCTATGGTGGTGAGGTCGAGTGTGGCCGTGACACAGTGTGTAGAAGGTCTGCCTCACGATCCTATGGTTGTGAGGTCGAGTGTGGCCGTGACACAGTGTGTAGAAGGTCTGCCTCACGATCCTATGGTTGTGACGTCGAGTGTGGCCGTGACACAGTGTGTGGAAGGTCTGCCTCATGATCCTATGGTTGTGACGTCGAGTGTGGCCGTGACACAGTGTGTAGAAGGTCTGCCTCACGATCCTATGGTGGTGAGGTCGAGTGTGGCCGTGACACAGTGTGTAGAAGGTCTGCCTCACGATCCTATGGTGGTGAGGTCGAGTGTGGCCGTGACACAGT
This sequence comes from Prostheceraeus crozeri, assembly GCA_907163375.1. Classification (NCBI taxonomy): domain Eukaryota; kingdom Metazoa; phylum Platyhelminthes; order Polycladida; family Euryleptidae; genus Prostheceraeus; species Prostheceraeus crozeri. The sequence goes on along the minus strand of CAJQUW010014115.1, from coordinate 10,348 downwards.
GTGTAGAAGGTCTGCCTCACGATCCTATGGTGGTGAGGTCGAGTGTGGCCGTGACACAGTGTGTAGAAGGTCTTCCTCACGATCCTATGGTTGTGACGTCGAGTGTGGCTGTGACACAGTGGGTAGAAGGTCTGCCTCACGATCCTATGGTGGTGAGGTCGAGTGTGGCCGTGACACAGTGTGTAGAAGGTCTGCCTCACGATCCTATGGTGGTGAGGTCGAGTGTGGCCGTGACACAGTGTGTAGAAGGTCTGCCTCACGATCCTATGGTGGTGAGGTCGAGTGTGGCCGTGACACAGTGTGTAGAAGGTCTGCCTCACGATCCTATGGTTGTGAGGTCGAGTGTGGCTGTTGACACAGTGTGTAGAAGGTCTGCCTCACGATCTTATGGTGGTGAGGTGGAGTGTGGCCGTGACACAGTGGGTAGAAGGTCTGCCTCACGATCTTAAGGTTGTGAGGTCGAGTGTGGCCGTGACACAGTGTGTAGAAGGTCTGCCTCACGATCCTATGGTGGTGAGGTCGAGTGTGGCCGTGACACAGTGTGTAGAAGGTCTGCCTCACGATCCTATGGTTGTGACGTCGAGTGTGGCCGTGACACAGTGTGTAGAGGGTCTGCCTCACGATCCTATGGTTGTGACGTCGAGTGTGGCCGTGACACAGTGTGTAGAAGGTCTGCCTCACGATCTTAAGGTTGTGAGGTCGAGTGTGGCCGTGACACAGTGTGTAGAAGGTCTGCCTCACGATCCTATGGTTGTGACGTCGAGTGTGGCCGTGACACAGTGTGTAGAAGGTCTGCCTCACGATCCTATGGTGGTGAGGTCGAGTGTGGCCGTGACACAGTGGGTAGAAGGTCTGCCTCACGATCCTAAGGTTGTGAGGTCGAGTGTGGCCGTGACACAGTGGGTAGAAGGTCTGCCTCACGATCTTAAGGTTGTGACGTCGAGTGTGGCCGTGACACAGTGTGTAGAAGGTCTGCCTCACGATCCTAAGGTTGTGAGGTCGAGTGTGGCCGTGACACAGTGGGTAGAAGGTCTGCCTCACGATCTTAAGGTTGTGACGTCGAGTGTGGCTGTGACACAGTGTGTAGAAGGTCTGCCTCACGATCGTAAGGTGGTGAGGTCGAGTGTGGCCGTGACACAGTGTGTAGAAGGTCTGCCTCACGATCCTATGGTTGTGACGTCGAGTGTGGCTGTGACACAGTGTGTAGAAGGTCTGCCTCACGATCCTATGGTGGTGAGGTCGAGTGTGGCTGTGACCACAGTGGGTAGAAGGTCTGCCTCACGATCCTATGGTGGTGAGGTTCGAGTGTGGCTGTGACACAGTGTGTAGAAGGTCTGCCTCACGATCCTATGGTTGTGACGTCGAGTGTGGCCGTGACACAGTGTGTAGAAGGTCTGCCTCACGATCCTATGGTGGTGAGGTCGAGTGTGGCCGTGACACAGTGTGTAGAAGGTCTGCCTCACGATCCTATGGTGGTGAGGTCGAGTGTGGCCGTGACACAGTGTGTAGAAGGTCTGCCTCACGATCCTATGGTGGTGAGGTCGAGTGTGGCCGTGACACAGTGTGTAGAAGGTCTGCCTCACGATCCTATGGTTGTGAGCTCGAGTGTGGCCGTGACACAGTGTGTAGAAGGTCTGCCTCACGATCCTATGGTGGTGAGGTCGAGTGTGGCCGTGACACAGTGTGTAGAAGGTCTGCCTCACGATCCTACGGTTGTGAGGTCGAGTGTGGCTGTGACACAGTGTGTAGAAGGTCTGCCTCACGATCTCATGGTGGTGAGGTCGAGTGTGGCCGTGACACAGTGTGTAGAAGGTTCTGCCTCACGATCATATGGTGGTGAGGTCGAGTGTGGCCGTGACACAGTGTGTAGAAGGTCTGCCTCACGATCCTATGGTGGTGACGTCGAGTGTGGCCGTGACACAGTGTGTAGAAGGTCTGCCTCACGATCCTATGGTGGTGAGGTCGAGTCCTTCCGTGACTGGGTGTGTAGAAGGTCTGCCTCACGATCCTATGGTGGTGAGGTCGAGTGTGGCCGTGACACAGTGTGTAGAAGGTCTGCCTCACGATCCTATGGTGGTGAGGTCGAGTGTGGCCGTGACACAGTGTGTAGAAGGTCTGCCTCACGATCCTATGGTGGTGAGGTCGAGTGTGGCCGTGACACAGTGTGTAGAAGGTCTGCCTCACGATCCTATGGTGGTGAGGTCGAGTGTGGCCGTGACACAGTGTGTAGAAGGTCTGCCTCACGATCCTATGGTGGTGAGGTCGAGTGTGGCCGTGACACAGTGTGTAGAAGGTCTGCCTCACGATCCTATGGTGGTGAGGTCGAGTGTGGCCGTGACACAGTGTGTAGAAGGTCTGCCTCACGATCCTATGGTGGTGAGGTCGAGTGTGGCCGTGACACAGTGTGTAGAAGGTCTGCCTCACGATCCTATGGTTGTGAGGTCGAGTGTGGCCGTGACACAGTGTGTAGAAGGTCTGCCTCACGATCCTATGGTGGTGAGGTCGAGTGTGGCCGTGACACAGTGTGTAGAAGGTCTGCCTCACGATCGCATGGTTGTGAGGTCGAGTGTGGCCGTGACACAGTGTGTAGAAGGTCTGCCTCACGATCCTATGGTGGTGAGGTCGAGTGTGGCCGTGACACAGTGTGTAGAAGGTCTGCCTCACGATCCTATGGTGGTGAGGTCGAGTGTGGCTGTGACACAGTGTGTAGAAGGTCTGCCTCACGATCGCATGGTTGTGAGGTCGAGTGTGGCCGTGACACAGTGTGTAGAAGGTCTGCCTCACGATCGCATGGTGGTGAGGTCGAGTGTTCTCGTGTGACATGGTTGGCAGAAGTTGTTCTCTGTCCTTGAGTATGAACTTCACTCAAAGACCTCTCCTTTAATTGTCTTGCATAAAATTGTTCTTCCTTCTGTTAGTCTTTAATTGGAAGCTCTCTCCTGACTTTTGTTTTATTGACTGAAGTTTCAATGCGACAGTTTCGCTCGAGGCGCTTGTAGTTCAAACCAATTATGCCATTTCTTGCGGATTTGCTCGTATACTTGTTGTTTCGCTGTCAAATCTTCGACTCCGCCCATTTTCTCTGTCCTCAAATCAATCAGTCTATTCTCAAACTGTTCAATATGGGACAAGAGTGACTCACAACTCAACGAATATTTGCTCGCCTTTGAATAGACTTCTCAACTATTGTTTTCGCGGACAATCACTTGAATCAGCACTGAATCGGTGCAGTATTCTCCGCTGTTCCTGGGAGTTCGGCTCTCCTAAAATTTAATTAATCAAAATGAGTTGGGTGGAATATTCAGTAGTTGCCTTCTTCACATGAATCTTCCCCCGAATTCTGAATATTTCTACTTTACCCTTAATACGAAACATTCACAAATAAGTCAGCGAAAAACTATGAAGTGAAATTTTGCCTTTACCTTAACTAAAATTCACAACTATGCCGATAAGTGATGATTCTGAAACATCCCAATTCTATAATTTCATTTCGTCTGTCTTTGACAATAGAAGCGAGAAGTTCTAACTGAAAATGGCAAATGGAATGACAAATTTAGAAACATGGCAAAATATAATGATAAGCGTTATTGTGAGGATGGTCATTCAATGGTCTAAAATGTAACAGTAATCAATAATTCTATTTAACTAAGGAGTTCTCAACTCGCCATATTAACTGGGTGTGTGCGACTCGGAAAACCTGGAACTCCTGTGGCATAATGCCTCAGGCAACTCATAATATTCATCACGATCTTGGAATAATAGCGGTGTATCTTCCTTAAGCCCTACACACATCGTATTTTATTTGTATATTCATCACGAACATTAAACAATAACAGTATACATTCTTTAAGTCTCACACACCGTATTTTGCTGGTATATTCGTCTACAAACTTTGCATTCTGCACGCTCCACACTTCTTGTTTTTTCTATAGGCCTAACCACCACAAGCTTGGAATAATAACAGTATACATTCCTTAAAACCCCTCACACATCGGGTTCTTAAAACCCCTCACACATCGGGTTCTTGAAACCCCTCACACATAGGGTTGTTGAAACCCCTCACACATGGGGTTGTTGAAACCCCTCACACATGGGGTTTGTTTTGAAAACCGTTCACACTATGGGTTGTTTGAGAAAACCTCTCAAACATGGGTTTGTTGAACACCTCTCACACATGGTGTTTGTTTGAAACCCCTCACACATAGGGTTGTTAGAAACGCTCTACACACATGGGGTCTGTTGATAACACACCTCACACATGGAGGTGTGTTGAACAACCTCCTCACAACAATGGGGTTTGAGTATGATTACCCCTCACTACATGGGGTTGTTGAAACCCATGGGTTGTATGACATGTGAGGTTGTTTGTGAAAACCCCTCACACATCGGGTTCTTGAAACCCCTCACACATGGGGTTCTTGAAACCCCTCACACATGGGGTTGTTGAAACCCCTCACACATTGGGTTGTTGAAACCCCTCACACATGGGGTTGTTGAAACCCCTCACACATGGGGTTGTTGAAACCCCTCACACATGGGGTTGTTGAAACCCCTCACACATGGGGTTGTTGAAACCCCTCACACATGGGGTTGTTGAAACCCCTCACACATGGGGTTGTTGAAACCCCTCACACATCGGGTTCTTGAAACCCCTCACACATGGGTTTCTTGAAACCCCTCACACATAGGGTTGTTGAAACCCCTCACACATGGGGTTGTTGAAACCCCTCACACATGGGGTTGTTGAAAACCCTCACACATCAGGTTGTTGAAAACCTCTCACACATGGGGTTTTTTGAAACACCTCACACATGGGGTTGTTGAAACCCCACACACATGGGGTTGTTGAAACCCCTCACACATGGGGTTGTTGAAACCCCTCACACATGGGGTTGTTGAAACCCCTCACACATGGGGTTGTTGAAACCCCTCACACATGGGGTTGTTGAAACCCCTCACACATGGGGTTGTTGAAACCCCTCACACTTGGGGTTGTTGAAACCCCTCACACATGGGGTTGTTGAAACCCCTCTAACATGCTATTTAAAGTAACCAAATCTATCGAGCGTAAGACACCGTCATAATGTTCACTTCCTCATGCTGTCGAGAATTTCTCCAAGTTGAGATGACACTTCATTTGTTATTGCAGTCAATGGAATAGAATCTGGACATCCTGCGGAACTTCAGACAACAGAAATGAAATATTTCTTGACTGTCCAATAATTATGATCTGCAAATTCGCTGCTCTGTCACTATCGATGAATTGTCGGCTGTCAAAACAAGGAGTTTCTAGCCTCAAAGTAGGGGGAGACGACGATGTTTTTGGCGTCACCGAACCACTATTTCATTTTCTTCCTAACGTCCAGAAGAAGGTTGTCTGTTATCAAAGTTTGTCTCGGTGGTCCAGACGCACATGGCAAGTCGACACGCAGTTTTCTCCGTTTCTGAAAATTACTTATCTCCTGCCTGCGCCTGCCGCCGCTGCTGTGTAGTTGAGACGGAAAGTAAATAGTCGGGCCGCTCCCCAACCGACATCTGTTAGTTGCATTTCTGTGCGCTCGTTAGGAGTGTACCGATGTTGGCTCGCCGCTGCATATTCCGTCTATATTTGATCATTTCAATGTTTGTTCTCGTCCAGCTGTTTATTGTTGAAGTACGAATCGCAGACACGAGTCTTCAGCCGTGGTTCATCATTGGCATCGGTGATCCGGGGCCGTATTGACTCGGCGCAAATAGGAGGAGACGGAAGTGGAGGAGAGCAGGCCATTCTGCACAGGACTGTCCATAGTTGGAGGTCTCATCCAAGGCCCCAGACAACTTGATGACAGCTGTGGCAATCCGATGAGATATAGAAGCAGCGGAGGAGTGAATGAGTGCGATACATGGATATCGGAGGAGATTTCTATGAACACTCCATTGTCTACAGTCTACACGATGACGTTACATCAGGCAGGAATCTGAAGAAGAATACCACGTTTTATAGGCAGCTAGTGTGAAGGAATACAATCATCAGAGGGACAGACTGAATCAGCGTGTCGTGAGGACCCTTGCCCAGCAATAGAAATCTATGACAGTCTAGGATATCGGATTTCACCTTGAAAATCGATGTCTATGATCAGCGGAGTGTAGAAATCTATGACAGTGTAGGATATCGGATTTCACCTTGAAAATCGATGTCTACGATCAGCGGAGTGTAGAAATCTATGACAGTCTGGGATATCGGATTTCACCTTGAAAATCGATGTCTATGATCAGCGGAGTGTAGAAATCTATGACAGTCTGGGATATCGGATTTCACCTTGAAAATCGATGTCTATGATCAGCGGAGTGTAGAAATCTATGACAGTCTGGGATATCGGATTTCACCTTGAAAATCGATGTCTATGATCAGCGGAGTGTAGAAATCTATGACAGTGTAGGATATCGGATTTCACCTTGAAAATCGATGTCTATGATCAGCGGAGTGTAGAAATCTATGACAGTCTGGGATATCGGATTTCAACCTTGAAATCGATGTCTATGATCAGCGGAGTGTAGAAATCTATGACAGTGTAGGATATCGGATTTCACCTTGAAAATCGATGTCTATGATCAGCGGAGTGTAGAAATCTATGACAGTCTGGGATATCGGATTTCACCTTGAAAATCGATGTCTATGATCAGCGGAGTGTAGAAATCTATGACAGTCTGGGATATCGGATTTCACCTTGAAAATCGATGTCTATGATCAGCGGAGTGTAGAAATCTATGACAGTCTAGGACAGAGGTCTCCAAAGTACGGCCCGCGAGGGGTTTTAATCCGACCCGCCGATCTCTCTTTCAAAATTATAAAACAAATGTCGAAAGACTGTGAATGTACTGAATAAATAACATTTTTTAATTATTAATTCACTGTTTATTTACATTGCATGTATTTTGGTAAAATAAATAATTTAGAACCTTGGCCGCGAAGCTTTAAAAATTCAGCAATGTGGCCCTCCGCTGGAAAACTTTGGAGACCCCTGGTCTAGGATATCGGATTTCACCTTGAAAATCTTGCCGGTTGGGACAACATGGCATCCGCTCATTCCCTGCAAGTCGAAAGAGTCCGCCCTCCCATGTCCTCCACGTGTCGTCGTCGTCTTCGGCGCGCATTGACCGGATCGGGTTGACATTTTGGTGATGGATTCGTTTCGCTTGGTAATTGATGAATTTTAGGCGGTGATGCACTCTGTCCCAACCGTCCGCCTATAGCAGGAACTCCTGCGGTGAAGTGTTGATTCAAAATCATCAGGAGAGAAATTATCGGGCTTCACAAGATCATCTCCGTCGGAGCTGTCAGGAAGAGGAATGCGCACGGAGAGAAGAGACGGAATGAAGGCCTCAGTGTTCCGAATCCTGCTGGCGAGCACTGGTCCGGCAGACTGAAGGCCTCAGTGTTCCGAATCCTGCTGGCGAGCACTGGTCCGGCAGACTGAAGGCCTCAGTGTTCCGAATCCTGCTGGCGAGCACTGGTCCGGCAGACTGAAGGCCTCAGTGTTCCGAATCCTGCTGGCGAGCACTGGTCCGGCAGACTGAAGGTGTCAGTGTTCCGAATCCTGTCCTGCTGGCGAGCACTGGTCCCGGCAGACTGAAGGCCTCAGTGTTCCGAATCCTGTCTGGCGAGCACTGTCCGGCAGACTGAAGGTGTCATGTGTACCGAATCCTGCCTGGCGAGCACTGGTCCGGCAGACTGAAGCCTCAGTGTGTCCGAATCCTGCTGGCGAGCACTGGTCCTGGCAGACTGAAGGTGTCAGTGTTCCCGAATCCTGCTTGCGAGCACTGGTCCGGCAGACTGAAGGCCTCAGTGTTCCGAATCCTTCATGCTGGCGAGCACTGGTTCCGGCAGACTGAAAGGTGTCAGTGTTCCGAATCTCAGCTGCAGCTAGCACTGGGTCACGGCAGACTGAAGGTGTCTCAGTGTTCCGAATCCTTGCTGGCGCAGCAATGGTCCGGCAGACTGAAGGGTGTCAGTGTTCTCGAATCCTGCTTGGCTGAGCATCTGGTCCGGCAGTCTCTGAAGGCCTCAGTGTTTCGAAACCTGCTCCTAGCTGGCGAGCACTGTCCGGCAGAGACTGAAGTGCCCAGTTCGTTTGCCGAGAATCCTGCTGAGCGAGCGACTGGTCCCGACAGACTGATGGCATGTCAGGGTTCCCTGAGAATCCTGCTGGCGAGCACTGGGCCGGCAGACTGAATGCCTCAGGATCCGAATCCTGCTGGCGACACTGGTCCGGCAGACTGAAGGTGTCAGTGATCCGAAGCCTGCTGGCGACACTGGTCCGGCAGACTGAAGTCCTCAGTGTTATCCGAATTCCTGCTGCGAGCACTGGTCCGGCAGAACTGAAGGCCTCAGTGTTCCGAATCCTGCTGGCGAGCACTGGACCGCAGACTGAAGGCCTCATATGTTCAGACTCTCGCTGGCGAGCAAACTGGTCCGGCAGACTGAAGGCCTCAGTGTTCCGAATCCCTGCTGGCGCTCACTGGTCCGCAGACTGCAGGTGTCAGTGTTTCCGAATCCTCCTGGCGAGCACTGGTCCGGCAGACTGAAGGAGTCTGTGGTTCCGAATCCTGCTGGCGAGCACTGGTCCCGGCAGAACCTGAAGGTTGCTCAGTGTTCCGAAATCCTCCTGCTGGCGAGCACTGGTCCGGCAGACTGAAGGGCCTCAGTGTTCCGAATCCTGCTGGCGAGCACTGGCTCCGGCAGACTGAAGGTGTCAGTGTTCCGAATCCTGCTGGCGAGCACAGGTCCTGCAGGACTGTAGGTGTCAGTGTTCCGAATCCTCTGCTGGCGAGCACATGGTCCCGGCAGACTGAAGTGTCAGTGTTCCGAATCCTGCCTGTCGAGCACTGTCCCGCAGACTGAAGGCCTCAGTGTTCCGAATTCCTGCTGCGAGCACGGTCGGCAAGACTGAAGCTCAGTGTTTTCCAATCCTGCTGGCGAGCACTGGCCGGCAGAATGAAGGTTGTCCAGTGTTCCGGAATCCTGCTGGCGAGCACTGGTCCGGCAGACTGAAGCCTCAGTGTTCCGAATCCTGCTGGCGAGCACTGGTCCGGCAGACTGAAGGAGTCAGTGATTCCGAATCCTGCTGGCGAGCACCTGGTCCGGCAGACGAAAGGCCTCAGTGTTTCCGCAAAAAATCCTGCTGGCGAGCACTGGTCCGGCAGACTGAAGGCCTCAGTGTTCCGAAAATCCTGCTGCGAGCACTGGTCCACGACTGAAGCATCAGTGTTCCGAATCCCTGCGCTGGCGAGCACTGGTCCGGGCAGACTGAAGGTGTCAGTGTTCCGAATCCTGCTGGCGAGCACCACTGGTCCGGCAGAACTGAAGTGTCGAGTGTTCCGAATCCTGCTGCGAGCACTGGTCCCGGCAGACTGAAGGCCTCAGTAGTTTCCGAATCCTGCTGGACGAGCACTGGTCCGGCAGACTGAAGGCCTCCGTGTTCCGAATCCTGCTGGCGAGACACTGGTCCCGGCAGACTGCGAAGGCCTCAAGTGTTCCGAATACCTGCTGGCGAGGCAACTGGGTCCGGCCGATCTGAAGGTGACAGTGTTCCGAATCCTGCTAGGCGAGCACTGGTCCGGCAGACTAGAAGGCCTCAGTGTTTTCCAGAATCCTGCTGGCGAGCACTGGTCGGCAGACTGAAGGCCTCAGTGTACCGAAATCCCCCTGGGGGCTGGCGAGCACTGTCCCGGCAGAACTGAAGGTGTCCTGAATCTCCGATCCTGCTTTGGCCGAGCATCTGGTCCCGGCAGACCTGAAAGGCCTCAGTGTTCCCGAATCCTGCTGGCGAGCCACTTGTCCGGCAGACTGAAGGTATTCTCAGTGTTCCGAATCCTGCTGGCGAGCACTGATGTCCGGCAGACTGAAGGCCCTCAGTGTTCCGAATCCAGCTGGCGAGCACTGGTCCGGCAGACTGAAGGCCTCAGATGTTCCGAAATCCTGCTGGCGAGCACTCTGGTCCGGCAGACTGAAGGCCTCAGTGTTCCGAATCCTGCTGGCGAGTACTGGTCCGGCAGACTGACACGAGCTCGCAGTGTTCCGAATCCTGCTGGCGAGCACAGGTCCGGCAACTGAAGGTGTCAGTGTCCGAATCCTGCTGCGAGCACTGTCCGGCAGACTGAAGGCCTCAAGTGTTCCGAATCCTGCTGGCGAGCACTGGTCCGGCAGACCTGAGGCTCCTCAGTTCCGAATCCTGCTGGCGAGCACTGGTGACCGCAGACTGAAGGTGTCAGTGTTCCGAATCCTGCAGGCGAGCACTGGTCCGGCAGAACTGAAGGCCGTCCAGTGTTCCGAATCCTGCTGGCGAGCACTGGTCCGGCAGACTGAAGG
>CAJQUW010014112.1:0-10000 GCA_907163375.1 Prostheceraeus crozeri | reverse complement strand
GGGCCCGGATAACGTACCCTATGAATTTCTGCGGCACGCTCCGGACTCCCTGCTTCACCAGCTCGCGACGCTGTACAACGCCATCCTTGACACGGCACATTTTCCCAGTGCAATGAAGACCTCCACCATCAGTATGATTCCGAAGCCGGATCGAGATTTAACGGAACTCCGGAACTTCAGACCAATTACGCTCAGTAACACCATCATCAAGGTTCTTGAATTTTACCTAAATCGCCATTTGCTTCAGTTCCTGGAACGGTCTAGAGTCCTTTTGCCCACTCATTTGGCGTTCCGTACCGGGTAACTGGCACAGACCACCAGCTTGTCGATATCATTGTGCGTGGGATTCAGCCTTTAACCTCGGATGTACAACAGCGATCTACAGCCCTCGACTTAATGCAGGCATTTGACACAGTCCATGCCACCCCAAAACAAAACCGGCTACTTTTGCAACGACTCTCGGATGTCACCAACTGTCCCAGAACGGTCGCCATTATTCGGGGCCATCATCACCGCTCGCCGCTCCTGTGCTCGATTTCTGGTCATTGCGTTGATGCCTTACTCTCCAACTCGCGGCTACCACAGGGAAGTATCGCCGATTTCGCCGCTGCCTCTTCAAATTTGTTCATGTCCTCCGCAACCGCTCCCCGCATCTCGAAAGTTCGTCATTATTTCTACGCGGACGATGTTACCCGTGACGTCTGTCGCGGATCACACTGCTACCTGGTCACAAGGTCGCCGTGAGCATATGGACAATTTGTGTGACTGGTTTCAGAGGGGGGGGTCATGGAGCTTTCGTCTACAGCCAAAGCAAGACCACTTTATTGTATTGACTCGTCGGCCAGTGTCGCAGTCCCTTCGTTATCATTGATGGTCATCCCTGTGTCGCTTTCACCTACGGCTCACCATCCTGGGACTTAACCTTTGCACCCCGGCGTTATCTTTTTCTCGCCACACGTGATCGTGTTATCGATTCGTAAATGTGAACCACCGCTGCACACTCTCCGACGTCTACTTCAGTGTAAACCGTCGTGTTCACGCAACCGCGCTATATTGGTTCGGCTCCTCTTTTAACCCTCTTTAACGCGCTCCGTCTTGCCGTAAGACTTATACTACGCAGCACCCGCCCTCCTCTGGTGCACCCCCTTCGTCGTGGCGTCGACTACCCACAACTCGGCACCGCAAGGGGATTAGAGCCTACACTCATTCCACGGTACGTACCGCCTTTGGCTTGGAACTTGTACAGCCTCTTGCTGGTTCGCCGGCCGCTCGATACACTTATACAAGGAGCGTGCTACAGCTTTTGGGTCTTTTATCCCCCCGATGGGGTTTCTCTACCAAATAGCGCCCTTCCGGCAAACACTTTGCGCCCTCCAGGCCGGGCTTTTGCGACATCACGTTTACACTATCTCTCCTTTGTTGGCGACTTTTCTTTTGAATTTTTCTTCCCGCTCGCATCCAGGCGCTTTTGTGACCATGCTTGTGCTGCCTTTACGACACTATGCCTTTTCTCGCTGCCAAGTAAGAACACACGGTTGATTGTATATATTGTTATAATATTTCGTTTTTCGTTACAGCACACATATCATTGTAAATATTGTTTTTTTCTACTGCATACTAAATCGTTGTTGTACATAGTTTTACTTGATCTTTTAAACTTACTTAACCGGATTTTATGTTAGTTTTTCCTTTTTTGTAATGATCTCTTGTCTCGTTTTCTTTGCATGTCCGTCACTTGTCTGTCACCTCCCGTCACTCTTTCCGCGGAGGAGAGCGCGAATATGGCCTCGGTGGCGGCCGCCGGGGCCCTAGGCGGAAAACACTTAATTGAACATAATTTGGTGTTGTTATAGCAATAAGTTGATGTTACAGCATGCAATGATTTCCAAGCGATCGTCGAGTCTTTTTGACAGGCCGCTATGGCCTATTCTAAAAATAAAGAAAAGAAGTAAAGGAGGAACGGGGGAAATGGAAGCTACGTTACAGTGTTTCGAGAGCCGTTTTCTTTTTCTTGCAAACAGCAGCCAGCAGCAGTTTTGTGTTTGTAGGCTGGCTGGTGCGTCGCTCCCCCCGCCCCACCCAGGAGGCGGCTAGGCGGTAACGGCCGGTTTGTGTCTCTCCAGATTTTCTAGGTTTCTCGGGTTTTGCCAGCTGCTATACTGCCCGGTGGTTTGGGAAATATAAAAACAGGTGATAATACACGAATTAGAAGGATGTTCGTTCTGTCGCATATCATGGGAGTGTGATTGTCATTGTGTGTGGGGGGATATCTCTCGTTGAGTCATTAGAATGCTGACTCGTCATCCTCCAGACCACTCTGATTGATACTTGAAAAACGGATTTGTTTTCATTGATTGTGTGGCAACATGAAGTTGAAGTTGACTGCTTCCATGTCGCATATCATTGTCCCGCGGTTGAGATGTCTAGGTTACGTCATAGCTAGGTTGACTCGTTATCGGAAAACCGTTCTTTTCACATGGCATTAATTGAAAAAAAAAAGACCATATGTCTTTAGATTGATTGCTGGATCATGGAGATTTATTTTTATTTGAATATTGGGGGGTGTTTCCTCGCGGTACTGCAATACTGTGGTCAACCCGGGGGGAAGGGGCGTGGCAGGCCTCTCCGCCCTCCGGATAACAAAAAATCGGGATAATCTCCATGCAGTCCGTTGGACCTGCGTTCTAGAGATTTTAAAACTGGAAGAAACAGATACTCACACTTTTTGATCTTGAGCTCGAAGAGCCGAGAAGCGGATAACGTCGTGCTAAGGTTGGTGTGGCTTGTATTCGCTGTGGATAGTGTGTTTTGTATTGGTCTGTCATTTAAAATGAAAGGTTTGCTCAACATTATAATAATTGTCCCGATATGAAGTGATTCGATGATGTTTCAGGAACCATATGTTAAATCGGGAGGTTTCTAAAAATGCTTTGTGTCAATGTTTTAATTTATACGGAAGTAACTGATGGTCGATGAGGTTTTGCAATGACCCAAATATACAAGTTTGTTGGATACTTCTCGGAAATTACTACTGAAATCCTGTAAGGGTAGTTTGGTCTCGAAAAGACAAAAATGTTAGCAACTCCAGGTTATTCCCTGGCGGGTCACACATCCAAGTAACTATCCTGTGGCCGCCGCGTTGCTGAACTTCTTGGGATCGGACGGAAACAGGTGCTTGAACGTGGTGTCTTTTTGTCGCTCGTAACGACAGACTCATATTCATGGTGTTGTCTACTGTTAAAGTGTCATTATTATTTTCGCTCATGGTTGAATTAATTAAAGGATTTTATTTTGTATACTACGTTGTTAGTAGTCGAGAGGTGAATACTGACCTTGAGACATTCATGTGGAGAGTTGAAGCGAATGAAGGTATCAATCATGATGATAAAAATCGTAAATCATCATTTTGATATGTCGCATCATAAATTGTTTTCAATAAAAGGGCCAGTTGTCGTTTTTCGTATTTTGTATTCTTTAAATCTTGTTTTTTTAACAAAGCTTATTCGCCAATTTGAAGGAAGTTGACGAATATCGAATGGATAGCAGAGGGTCCGCCCGTGCTTCTTTGCCGTAAATATGGACGTCGGTCTCAAAATGGTATATATTGTATATTTGTTTTTGTACCGCACAATATCATTGTACTATTGTTTTTACAGCTATACATATCGTTGTATGTGTACATGTTTTACTTGATCTTTTAAACGTACTTACCGATATTATGTTTATTTTTCCTTTTTTGTATTGATCTCTTGTCTCGTTTTCTTTGCATGTCTGCTTCACGTGTCTGTCACTCAGTCACTCTTTCCGCGGATGAGCGAAGCGCCCCGGGGGGCCTCCCGGCCCCTAGGCGGAAATTGGAAATACACTTATTGACAAAAATTTTGCTTAAAATTTGCGAGGAGGAGACATTCACGTACCGGTCCTCTATTTTTCAATGTTTTATTGTGCCATGCGAAAACTTATTGTGTCCATTTACCATTTAAGTATTTTTACGATCAGTATTTTCCCTGCCAATGTCGGCTCGCCCCATCGTGAGTTTATTGTTTTTATATTCTCCGGAGTCTTTTGTTATCTGCGGCTGCGTTTTGCAGTGGCATCTGTGCGCGTGGTGATTTGCGCAAGTAAGCCTGTTTGTGTTGTTGGCGTAGCTGGGGACTGTCGCCGTTTGCAGCGAATCAGCAGATTCTATTGTTACCTGACGGGCTGGCGGCGGCCCCCCTATTTCTGTTGGTAGGACGGCTATTATCGACGGGCGGTTGCCGATGGCCTACGGCAAGTCTGTGTGGTTAGACACTGATGTAACAGCGCGATTCACGCAGGTTGTCGGCAGGCGGCGTGTTGGTGCGAGACGCAGCTTCGAGACCGCGAGACGCACGCAACATGAACGGCGCTATTTGAATCGTCAAACAATGAGCGGCAGCACCGATGCAGCCTATCAATAGTACTGTAAATGGGAAATGTGCGGGGTAAATCGTCCTGTAAATGTCTCGAACCTCCTACAGACCCAAACTTGTAAACGCTAACCCTCTCCGGTCCGTACTGTAAATGTTCTAACCTCCTTCCTGTCCATACGTATTTACTCCAACCTCTCCGTGTCCAACTGTAAATACCTCTGTCCTACAACACACCGTTGAACTTGACCCCCCCTGTCCCACAGTTTGTCTTCACCTCCAAAATCTTCCACTTACACTCCCTCCTTCTATTCACAAATCATACTTACACTCATTCCTCTTCAGCCAACACATCAACAAACGGCAAGCCACACCAACCATTTAATCACAGATTTCCCTACTTGATGACGATGACAGAGCTAATGAACTCCGAAAAATGACCTGCGACCTCGCCAATCGAAAATCAACTTCAGAGAAACAATCAACAGCATTCCACAGACCCTCACATTGCAATACAGACTTACCACAAACTCTTATCGACAACAACAGCCATCATATAAACCAACTCAACCTCAGGCAATTCAACCAACTTCTCTACACGGAAAAAATACCAAAAAAAAACCCAAAAAAAAATATAAAACACAGCATGAGATTAAAACAAGAAATAGAAGAGAATATACATATCCAATTCACAACTGTATACAGACTCCTCACACGCCTCTCCAAATTCTCCACTACATGACAGATTCATTACATTCCACAGTCAAATTAACAACAAACACAACCGATGCACACATTATGAAAAAAATATCAATTAATTCATTACAATACATAACAAAACGCTGCAGCATGGAACAACAAACTAATACATACATGCTATAACTGCTTTAATCACGGACACACTTCAACTACAGTGCACACAACACACTCAACCTGCATAGAGATGCGGGGGGCCGCTAAACCAAAAAAAAAAACACACACACAACTGTACAAAACAAAATCATAATCATTGCCAAACATTGCCAACAACACCATGTTCCCTCATACAAAGGATGCCCTTTTACAAATTCACTGAACAAAAGCATATTCCAACACAAGCAACACCATCAATCTTACGCGACATACTAAAAAAACAATCCATATCGACACTATACAACACTCAAGGACAATCAATTCAATATTTTTCCAACCTCCCAGTCACATACTTCACTTACCAGTTCCAAGGCATACGTGGCCATAGTCCCTACACCAAACCTTACACCAACACGTCCCAGAAGAGAACATCTTCATCCATCAAAATCCCCTGAAGCAAGACAACAAAAACCCCTTACAATCACAGCACAAATAACCAATTCAACAGCTGTCACCACTTCTTGCCAATATCAATCACAAACCTTACCATCTCGACATGTCATCTCTCTTTCAAATCACATTCCACACACACCCACCAGCCGACACACTGCAAACATTTAATAGACACCACAATGAAGCAAGTCAGCAAGCTGCAATCATGGCAACACGTCAATGAAACATACAAACCACAGAAAACACTTATAAAATCCTCATCATGATCCTTATCGACCAACTACAAAACATTACAAAATCAGAATAATGCCACACACAATAACACACATGAATGTCAACGGCATCAGAACACACAACAAGAAAAACAAAACACTCTTAGCACAAAGCACTCATCATTAACATACATGACACAAGACTCACAACACGGACAAAAATCATCTACACAGCATCTTTCCACAAGACACTATACATGAACTCAAGCACGAACAAAACACAGGCATAGCACTACTCATTCACAAAAACATCAAACACAACTTTCATCTCTTCACACAACCAAGACGGACACAAAGCAATCACATTAAAAATTCACAGACAGAAAAATTTTCCCCAATGACCTATTTATATACTTCCTACTACGTCCCTCCTCACAACTTCAAGACACAACACTTTATTAAATACAACAACAATACTTTACACGGCTTATCACACAAACATTCAATCATACACAGGAGATTTTAACGCCAGACCACACAGACATCGGATGTGCAGGTACAAACAGACACGGCAAACAATTACACTCAAATTTATTACAGATACAGCAAACCATATTATTTTAAATGGAACACCAGACAACCTACATTCATACACTCTGCACATATTTTACAGACTGCTTGGATTACATGATTTCAACGAAAGACCTTCTACCTTCAATCTCTTCCTGCTTCATTCAACCAGACACAGGATCAGACCATTTTCCCATCCACTCTCATACTCAAAAAACAGAACAATTATTTACCAAACAATCGATCTAACACACATAACTACAACAAAGGTCAACTGGGACAATTTCACAGACAATCTAAACAACAACATCACACAGGACAGCAACATATGGCCCCCACAAAATTATTCAAACACCACAAGAAATAGAAAACTGCACTTTCACACTTATCAAACATTTCACAGACACTATAGAACAGACTGTCCCCAAACACAGATCCCCCAATCCAAAAAGCCCCCGTCTACCCTCACACGTTTTAAGACTCATTCGATCACGCAGACAACTCAGAAAAGAACAATTAATACACAATTCAGATCATACACGCAAACAAATTAATGAACTAAACAAAGCCATCAAACAAGAAATCAAAGACATTAGTAGTAAGCAAATGACAAACACTCGACCGGCGCCCCCCCCCCCCTCTGGAACGGCAGAGTGTCGTGGTCGGCCGCCGTGGTGCTTCGGGTCTGAGTCCCCCCCCCTCTGGAACGATAGAGTGTCGTGGTGGACTTGGGCGACCGCCAGGATTAGTGTTGAGGCTATAGTGTGTGATGTTTTTGGTGCAATCTGCTGAATGTTGGGTTGTAAATGGGTTGTTTCGAGTGGAAGGAGTGGTTGGATGAGAAAACGGAGTCCAGATTCGGAATCTACGTGAAATTTTGGGTTAGGAAGGATGTTTCCAGCGAAATCGGAGAGAAAAAATTTTCGGCTGACGTCCCCCCCCCTTACACAGCTTGCTTCGATTTTGGCTTCTAGTGGACGGATTTTGTCGTGCCATAGCTCGTTTGAAAGCTAAGAGTGAGACAAATTCACTGAAAGAATCGGCTTGTTCCTATCTGTCTTCGTTTAGATGTGAGACGCCATGTAAGATTTTGGGACATTGGCGAAAAACGACAGAGTTAGAATTTGGGACGTTTTGGGCTCTAGCTTCAAAACGAAGCATCGGATTGGAAAACGGATTTCTGATTTGGAATCAGCGTGAAATTCTCTATCTGTATGGTGAGTTTCAAGTCAATCGGAGAGAAAAAATTTTCAACATTTTTCGAAAAAACGACAGAGTTAGAATTTGGGATGTTTTGGTGTGTAGCGCCCAAACGAAGCATCGGATGAGAAAACGGAGGCCAGATTCGGAATCTACGTGAAATTTTGGGTTAGGAAGGATGTTTCCAGCGAAATCGGAGAGAAAAAATTTTCACTGACGTCCCCCCCCCTCTGGACAGCTTGCTTCGATTTTGGCTTCCAGTGGACGGATTTTGTCGGGCGATAGCTCGTTTGAAAGCTAAGAGTGAGACAAATTCAGTGAAAGAATCGGCTTGTTCCTATCTGTCTTCGTTCAAAAGTTAGAGCGGTTACAAGATTTTAGGTCGGAGCTCACTTACCTGAAAAAATCCTAAGTGTCAGAGTGACTTTGTATGGGTAAAATTTTGAAAATTTTCCAAAGTGTGGAATTTCGACCTGGGACCGTCACCAAAACATTTTTCATCAAATTCTGAAATTTCACTGACGTCCCCCCCCCC
Source organism: Prostheceraeus crozeri (assembly GCA_907163375.1). Lineage (NCBI taxonomy): Eukaryota > Metazoa > Platyhelminthes > Polycladida > Euryleptidae > Prostheceraeus > Prostheceraeus crozeri. The sequence continues at coordinate 1,787 of CAJQUW010014112.1, read as the reverse complement.
CCCCCTGGAGCAGCTTGCTTCGATTTATTTGGCCTTCCAGTGGACGGATTTTGTCGTGCGATAGCTCGTTTGAAAGCTAAGAGTGAGACAAATTCAGTGAAACCATCGGCTTGTTCCTATCTGTCTTCGTTCAAAAGTTAGAGCGGTTACAAGATTTTAGGTCGGAGCTCGCTTACCTGAAAAAATCCTAAGTGTCAGAGTGACTTTGTATGGGTAAAATTTTGAAAATTTTCCAACGTGTGGGAATTTCTACCTGTGCCCGTCCCCCAAACATTTTCATCCAAACTTTTGAAATTTCACTGACGATCCCCCTCCCCCCCTCGGACAGCTATTTCTTCGATATTTGGCTTCCGAGGACGGATTTTGTCGTGCGATAGCTCGTTTGAAAGCTAAGAGTGAGACAAATTCAGTGAAACAATCGGCTTGTTCCTATCTGTCTTCGTTCAAAAGTTAGAGCGGTTACAAGATTTTAGGTCGGAGCTCGCTTACCTGAAAAAATCCTAAGTGTCAGAGTGACTTTGTATGGGTAAAAATTTGAAAATTTTCCAAAGTGTGGAATTTCGACCTGGGACCGTCACCAAAACATTTTTCATCAAATTTTGAAATTTCACTGACGTCCCCCCCCCCCTCTGGACAGCTTGCTTCGATTTTGGCTTCCAGTGGACGGATTTTGTCGTGCGATAGCTCGTTTGAAAGCTAAGAGTGAGACAAATTCAGTGAAACAATCGGCTTGTTCCTATCTGTCTTCGTTCAAAAGTTAGAGCGGTTACAAGATTTTAGGTCGGAGCTCGCTTACCTGAAAAAATCCTAAGTGTCAGAGTGACTTTGTATGGGTAAAAATTTGAAAATTTTCCAAAGTGTGGAATTTCGACCTGGGACCGTCACCAAAACATTTTTCATCAAATTTTGAAATTTCACTGACGTCCCCCCCCCTCTGGACAGCTTGCTTCGATTTTGGCTTCCAGTGGACGGATTTTGTCGTGCGATAGCTCGTTTGAAAGCTAAGAGTGAGACAAATTCAGTGAAACAATCGGCTTGTTCCTATCTGTCTTCGTTCAAAAGTTAGAGCGGTTACAAGATTTTAGGTTGGAGCTCGCTTACCTGAAAAAATCCTAAGTGTCAGAGTGACTTTGTATGGGTAAAAATTTGAAAATTTTCCAAAGTGTGGAATTTCGACCTGGGACCGTCACCAAAACATTTTTCATCAAATTTTGAAATTTCACTGACGTCCCCCCCCCCTCTTATCGATTGCATATTCACAGGGTATATAAGAACGGGATCGGGAGAGGAATTTCACTAAGTTGAGAAACTGACTACAGGTAAGTCGTTTCTCTTGAGGTCCGATATCGGACTTCTGACTTTACATTGCTGATATCAGCTAAGGTGTCAGACTTATAGGTTAGTCAGTATAGCATGACTGACCATTTGATGATAGTAGGCCGAAATCTTCAAACGGCTATAACTTTGCTTCTACAAGTCCTTTAGACTTGATTCAAAAAACATTCGACAGCGTTTGCTATGCTGAAGGTGACAGACTACTTATAAACGTTTTATGAGTAGTACTAAAATACTGAAAAATTTAAATTCATATTTAATGATAATAATTAAAGTTTTTGAATAAAAAGCAGTCGTTTATGAGTCTCTGTGACTTGGGTCGTTTCCTCTTGTAAATAACTCCACCGGTTTTCATGTCAAAACTGGGGCCCGGATACCAACACAGTGATATGACGCACGCTCTGTCCGATCGAGGTTGGATTTGTGGGTCGAGGCCTTGGAGCTGGGATAAG
>CAJQUW010014111.1:0-40216 GCA_907163375.1 Prostheceraeus crozeri | reverse complement strand
ACTACTCACATACCAAATGGGATACCAGATGCATACGAATAAGGAAGGAAATTCTTTGCAGCGGTCCTCGTATATAAAACATACCAACAATTCGTTATTTCAGTGTAAAACATCCAATCACAGATAGAATAATTCGGATCGCTACGATACCAATCACAGACCAATCACATACGAAGGTAAATGAGATTTGGTATGAAAACATGATACCAGATCTCTGCATAACATACGAGAATCTCGTATTCAGATATTAGTTTCAAATTGTATTGCAATGTTTTGGTATACTGATTTTTTGTATGTAAATTTTCGTATCCAAGCGATGTCTACAGTGTAGGCAACATCGAGGTCTGGTAGCTTTTCTGCCAAACAGTAAAAAACTCTATCAAAATGAAATGCAATGAAGCTTTGATAGCAGGCTTTTCATCGGTTTAGTAGCGTTCGGTTTACAGTGTAGACAACGAAGCAGTTGATATTAGCCAAATCGTACCATTGTGATGAAGTGACATAACAAATGTCAGACGAGGTCATCTCGCTGAAACGGTATGGTACATTTTGACATAGCCTATCCTATACGGACGTGGAAAAAAGTTTATGATAATTTATGATAAATTTATCAAATCTCAACAGATGCAACCACGAGAAATGTTTCGGCCTGTTGGGCCTCATCAGCCGTGGGTAGGTTTGAACCAGCGACGTTGGAGCTAGAGGACGTGCAAGCATACCCTCTAACCACAAGGCCACCGGACCATCTGTTGAGAGCGTGAATTAGCCAGGAAGGCACTGCGTTAACGCAGGCACGTGGAGGGCGGACTGCATTCTGCAATCACTTAATATCGCATCCGAGATTGAGGCGCTTCACGCAGGCGCTACTCATTACATGTTTAGACAAGTAACCTGGCAATTGATAAATTTATCAAATCTCAACAGATGTAACCGCCACGAGACATGTTTCGGCCTGTTGGGCCTCATCAGTCGTGGGTAGGTTTGAACCAGCGACGTTGGAGCTAGAGTCGTGCAAAGCATACCCTCTAACCACAATGCCACCGGACCATCTGTTGAGAGCGTGAATTAGCCAGGAAGGCACTGCGTTAGCGCAGGCACGTGGAGGGCGGACTGCATTCTGCAGTCACTTAATATCGCATCCGAGATTGAGGCGCTTCACGCAGGCGTTACTCATTACATGTTTAGACAAGTAACCTGGCAATTGATAAATTTATCAATTGCCAGGTTACTTTTCTAAAATTTATGATTAGTTGCATAAACAAGAGTTTCGTCGATGTGCCTGTTATACTTTTCATTTTTAGCTACGATGGCTACCCACCGTCTGAAATGTAGAAGTGAAGATTAATATATGCCGGTCAATTTTGACCGCTTTGGTCCTTCTAGGTAGTGAAATTTCTCGGTCTTCTATTGTTAAAAGGAGATTCAGAAAAGCAGCTCACACTCCTGGGCTGAGGTGAAGTTCAACGGTCAAAAAACGCCAATTTTATCAAGTTTTTAATCTAATGGAGATTTAAAGATTACTATTTGAATGGAAAATGTCAACAAAAAGTTAATAGACCATTAAACTAATTCGAAAGATCTGGTCAAGACGGTTAATATAATGATGATTGTTAATTGCAATGAGATCACATCACTGTCATTAGTTCAAGTTAAGGGCCAAATAATTCAAGCTTTTATTTCAACTCAAATCGCACAAAAATTCATTTTCTGAATACGCTTTCCATCTTCACTAGTTCATCTGTTTAACTGAGGCTGAAGGTCAGTGATTATGAAAATTTTCTACAATTGCCGATTAGATGCCGAAATAAAAAGTACAAAAACAATATCAAAAAACACATTTGAAATTTGAATATAGCAGATAAATTCAAATTCAAAGTTTTTGCATTGGTGAATATCTTTATATTTATAGAAATAATACCTTTATGTAATCTCAACCTATTTTATCAAGAACTGATACTGCCATATAACATTACTAAGTAAATACACCGAAATCAGCCGAAATATTCCAAACATTCACATTTTAAAATATATCTCACGCCAAAAGTTTAGTGCCAAATTTACTTTCCTTCAGTCCACAGCTGCATAATACGTAGGAAGTAAACTATTTGAAATCTGGTGGCTATAGCTGAAAAATTGGATCTTTTGTAACACAAATGTTGGCTGGCCTGATCATGTAGAAAATGATTTCAAATTTAGATCATTTTTCTGTGCACATAAATTTAGAAGTCTACGATTTAGGTATCAAGTGATTGAAATTTCCATGATTGTCAAGAATATTTGAATATAAATTTTCTTGACCAATACCACAAACAGCTATTCTCAGATCTTATCTCTTGCATGCTAAGGCAAGAGCATTGCCTTCCAGTGCATTGGACAGATTATAATCATAGATTCCATGTAGTATTCTATGTGGGGATGAGACACTATCGATATCTACATACATTACTAGTCCTATTATAGAGCATCAGGAAGCAATGTATGAAAAACTTTAATTGAGGATAAAATAAAATGTAATTTACTTTTGTTTTGATGGAAAATGCTTAGGCTTGTGTATTATTCAATTGAATGAAGCTGTAGATTTTTCTGGAGGGCACACATTTTTGTCGCAATGACCAGCCATGTATACATCGATTGCACATTTCAAGAAAAAGACAACAGAAGGGCGAACTTACTATTTGCTTGTCACTTGTTTATTCACTCCTCCACCTTATGACTACAAAGGTGGGCAGATATTCAGTCAGCAATTGAGGAATTTCTCCAATACACAAAGCTGAAATGCCTGATCATTTTCACAGCATCGCGGTAAAAATGCCTACAAAAGAATGCAAAAACGTTTTGAAAAATATTATATTGGTTCGCATGGAAAAGAAATTTGTTACTGACTTTCTCTATGAGGATTTTCAATAATTTCCATACTTTTATGCACATACGAGGGTCATCCTAAAAAATCTCTGTTTTGTTGTTTAATTCATAAAGTACGTCAGATATTGCAACGTATTGATTGTGGTATGTCAGGCTGTGTATATTGATTGAAATTGGAAACTGTTAATTGTTGTAACCTCGCGATCATTGCTAAGAAATTTAGTGGTTCGCTAGAACATCGTTTATTGTCTGACTGGACTGTCATTTGATCATTGAAATGATTAGAGAAGAGATGCGAGAAAGCTTTTGCAAAACTGACATTCGTCAGTTAATCAAATTTCATGTTCTTTTGAATAAGTCGCCAGTAGAAAGCATGGTATCCTACAAGAAGATTTGCAAGAACATTGTCATTTGTATGAGACTGTGAGGAAGGACTGTGAAACATGGGCCAGAAGTTTTGAGCCTGAGCTCAAGCGCCAGCCAGCTCAATGGATTGGCCATGACGACCCACGTCCAGCAAAGGCAATCAGAAGTCCGTCCGGCATCAAGTCAATGCGCATTCTTTTTTGGACGTTCATGGGCTCCTTATTGATCATGCTGTACCAACTGGCACAACTGTGAACGGAGAATATTATAAATACTTTATCCGCAATCATCTTCGACCGGCCATCCGCAGAAAAAGACCAGGTTTACTGGAAGACGGTCCGATAATCCTCCATGACAATGCACCATCTCACACGAAAAGAGACGTGGTGCAACTTCTGAATGATGAGTACGACTGGGAGATCCTTCAGCATCCACCATACTCGCCACATTTACCACCGTGTGACTTTTACTTCTTCCCGTTGGTGAAGAACGAACTTCTTGGTCGTCGATTTTCCACCGTGGAAGAAGTCAATCATGAATTTCCCCGTGAATGTGTTGCCCGGGCATCTGGTGGTTGCAGTGATGGTATTGATGGGATGGTGAAACGCTGGAAGAAGTGTGTGGACCTGGAAGGACATTATACTGAGTAATGACACCCATGAGTGTTAAATAAAAGTAATTTTGGATTACAGATGCATATTTTTATTTTTTCATAATGCAATACAGAGAACTTTTAGGATGACCATGATATTCATCAGGTAATTCGTTGGGACAATCAACCCACCTCGAGAAGTGTATAGCATGATGGTCGGCAATCACCTATATCTTCAAAAACTGTAGGACTACTAGTGCATGTAGATATCAATAGCGTCACATCACGATATACTATACTATGTAGAAATCCATGACATTATCCTCTAAATCTGTGAAGGTAGTCTGCCATGCTATGAAAACTGTCGCGGGGCAGTATTTTACTATCTTCCGCTTTTGGGAGGGGCAGGATAAAATTTCATGGATATATTCGCATTATCACATTGGTTGTTTGACACTTGGAAAAAATCTAGAGGATCAGCTGCTCTATGAATCTATCGGGCAAGAAAATCGCAGAAATCCCCGTCCGCTTCGAGATTTTTACATTTTCTTGCTCTTGTAGCTTCAAAGAATTCCGATTATCTCCCGCGCGGACAATAATCTGCTCAGGTCAAATATTTTCACTGAAATAAATGCGGAGAATCGCAGCTGTATCTTGACTTAGATTTGATTAACGAGTTGACGTTCGTGAATAGATTTTAGATAGATCTGATGAGGATGCACGGCGGTCTTGAAACGTTTTGAGTTTTTCTGATTCGTGTTATTCTATTACCGACCGATGACCACCTTCGTTGAATCAATGAAATTCGCAACTAATTGGAAAACAGACAACAACAGAAGTCTCAGTTAGAAAAGAACTTTTCCTCAAATGTTTGAAAGTTCACTTCTGTGTTGAAGGATGAAGAGAATTTGATATTTTGAAAATAAGGAAATGTGAAATTGATTGAAAATGAAGTTGTCTGAGGGATTTCCCTTCTGTTTCAGTTGTCAAGTTGTTGGTTATCAATCCGAAAAGCTTCGTCACTGTCAACATGACGAACAGCCACGTGGAGGATGTTATCGGCGAGGAAGTGAGATTACAGGACATTGACTTGGACCCCGGATTAAACAACTTCTCAGCTCTCGTTGACAAAATACGCTGGATTTTCCCGGGTTGGACGATCACAGACATGGAGCAGTATAGGGGAACAGTGGGAGGAAAAAAGGTCGTTAAGGTGACGGACGAGCACACTGACCAGATGATGATGAAGTATTGTGACGCTGACGGGAATGAATACACTTACTTTGAAGCAAAGGCGCGTCGGATGAAGTCCTCTGAGGATGGTCGAATCATGATCGCTGGAGGGCAGAGGCGGACGGTCATGAAGATATTATCATTCCTTCGTCCCTCTTAGTCTTCCTGAACTTCACTTCATCTTCATGCAGACATTTTGAACTTCTGGTGTCGGTTCCCTCCCGAACATTGCAAATGCATCCCTCATCTCCCTGCTCATTGAACTTGTCATTAAATTTTCATTATCAAATATTTGTTGTTCTTCCTCGAAGTCACTTTACTTTTCATTGGGGAATCATCTCATTCAATAATGGAACACTTTAGAATGATAAAATGCATTCCAGAGCAACAGGGAACCAGATGTATATTCATTAAATTGAATACATTGCATTTTATTGCATCACAAATGCCATGGAGCAACATAGAGTTCTGTTGATCTGCAATGTATCATTTCACAGGCTTATTTTGCAATGGGGAAACTACCTATTATGACGGCACATCATTCAAACTAAGTCTGCAAAGGAAAGATGGAAGAAAGGATCTGCTAGCTTTATCGCCTAGTTTCCATTAAAATCAGTTTAATTGTTTTATAATTTGTTTCTCCAGCAGATTCATTTGATAATTGCACTCTACTCATTACTCTCAGATCAGTAGTGTTACATTCCATGGAAGCGTGCGGGAAGAAAAATCAGACAACTTTATCGCACCCATCCAGCAAAGTCGGATAGTGCCAGCAGAGTCCATCTAGTAAGAAAGTTTTCCCTGTTTTGGGCGATAATTTTGATTTATAGCGATGACGTTGTTTCCATTGTAAAAAGCTCATCATGTCTAGCAGAATAGCACAGCATTTTGCTTTCGCTTACATTCAGTGTATTGCCATATTCATTGGCACTTGGTAAAAAAATGAGTAGAGCAGATTTAGGATCTATAGTGGATATGCGGTGGAGAGAGCGATGTAGAAAAGGTCAAGCCGAAGCTAAACGTATCAGGAACGGAGGGACCTTATCAACTTCTTTTTATATCTTTTATTATAAGTCAGATTTAAAAAGTTCATTATAAAAAGTTCATTTTTGTGACTTTTAATTTCTGTATATGTTGAACTCTCAGCAAAAAATGGGCAAAATTAATCTACTGGAAAGTCAGTTTTAATGGTCATTTCTAAAAGAACTTTTTAGAAAATGGATGCTTTTCATTTAGAGTAGCATTGATTATTGATATAATGCTTCTGTATCATATTTGCATGATATTTATGCATGCACAATTCAAGATTGATGAAATACACATTCATCTATCCCCCAAAATGAGTACGAATGAGTAAATGTGAAAACATGTGAATTTTTAAATATGAAATCCACAGAATAATGCAAAATACACATCATCACCATCCGAAAGATTGCATTCAGCATGTATCATTCCCTTGTCAATATAGCGAATAAGTCATTAGACATTTTGTAAAGAAAGAAAAATGCAATAATACAAGAAAAGACATTATTTACATTCAAATTGTTATTTATAGTACTAAAATTAACACAGAGTAATATACCCAAAAGTCAAAACGTCTATTTCCAACTTGGAAAACGTAGTACAAATATACATAACATTGATGTGATGAGTGATGAAATGATAAAAATGTCCATATACAATGAATGATGATGGAGGATGAGATGTACAAGTAAGTGAAATGGAGAAAAAGTGAATCGGAAGAAAAGGCCATGCGTAAATCATTACATGCATTACAACTCAAATGTCAAAATTGATCATGAATTATCTGTATATTGAAAAACATGCATGTTCAATAATATTAACATTATCTCACGTCTTAGTATTCTTATGAATGAATAAATCTTAGCTGTGATTTTGTATCTTTTCTGGATTAATTTCTTGTTTTATATAATAACCACAATTTGTTTATAAGTTTTATTAATAAGTTTTGGAGAGCCGGTCAATATATAATGCAAGGACAAATATACAGTAGCAAGCATTTAATCAGATAAAAATGAAGTTATCAAGCAACTCACCTGTAATCAAATTGACATTGATTGAGAGATATTTTTAATATTCCGTAGCAATGACCGGCTCTCCGTGTATTTCTTCCGTTAGTATTGACTGGGTAGAGATTTGGTTTTCAATCTACTTTATCAATCGGCATGAATTCTTCTGTACAACTTATGTTTCTCAAGAATGGTGCAAATTTCTTTCTAATTTGGTCATATGCAGGACATTCAACAAAGAAATGATATATTGTTTCAACTTTTTGATTGTTACAGGTTTCGCATAAACGTTCATCATATAATTTCTTACTTTTGTATATACCAGTCCTTACCATAAGGTCATGGTTATTAGCTCTATATTTTATCAACGTATTTATTTCCATTGGTACGTCTAAATCTAGATAAGGCTTCAAATTCATTTCGAAGTTTGCTAATTCCAAATAGTTTCTGCCAGTATTACTCTCTTTGGCACTATCGATCCATTGAGTGCAAAAGTATTCAAACAGAGTACTACGTGTACATTTCTCCATCATTTTTTTATCTACAGCATTTTGATTTTGTCATAACTGTAATAGGTTGACTTCTCCCAGTAACATCTTCACTTTGGCTGTCCATGTGTAGGAATATTGAGAGTTATTCATACGGTTATAAATTTCAGTATATATTTCACTAGCTAAATTATTATCTTTACTATTATTAATTTCATCCAGAAAGTGATCGCCGCCTTATAGAAATAGAATTCTATTGGAAAAAGTCCGAATTCTCCGATCAAACAAAAGTTTGGGGTTGATTTTACCAAATGATAGTGATTCTTATAAAATTGCTACTGAATCTTATTCATACAATTTAGATTGTTGTCACAACAAAATTCAGCACAGTATTTCATTTTAGACAATGTTAACATTTCAAGTGTTCCTCACTATACTTCCATTTACATGGCCGAATTCTCTTAACTTCTTTTCAGTCACATATGAAGCACGTTTACCTTTTTTATCAAGTATTCAATATGTTTTTTATTGTTTTTAGATATCCACATTCCAAGGTATCTAAATTCATCAATTATATTTATATCGTATTTCATATTATCAATTTTTATTTCGATGCTATCATTGCTATGAATTTTGTTAAATATCATTGCTTTTGTTTTATCGAAATTAATTGTTAATCCATTTTCTGTACAAAAGTTTCCAACTAATTTCAGTTGATGCATCAACCCTGTCTCACTTTCACTCAACAGGAGAATATCGTCTGCGTACGCAAGACATGCGATTTGAATATTACCTATCTTAATGGGTCGTATGAAATCACTATCAACATTTATTTTGATGAGTAGGGCATTCATATATATGCAAGAAAGAGTTGGAGAGAGACTATCTCCTTGAGGTATACCATTTTGTAATTGAAATGGATTTGTCTCTTTTCCTTTATATAATACTTGAAATTGTTTTACTGTCAGTAAATTAGTTATCGTGGTTAAAATTTTGCTGTCAGGTAAAACATAATTCAGTTTGTTGATCAACAATTTCTACGGTATTGAATCGAATGCCTTGGACAAATCTACAAAGCATATATATAGCGGCATCTTTGTGTCCTTATATATTTGAATCGATTCTTTCAGTATAAATAAATTATCCAATGTTGAATTGCCTTTTCTAAATCCCGTTTGACATGGGTGAATAATTTGATTATTATCCAACCATGTATTCAGTCTTTCATTTAAAATGTTTGTAAACAGTTTTTCTAAACATGAGGATAAGGTGATGCAGCGATACGAGGTTGTGTTTGCCTTTTCTCCTTTTTTATATATATAGGAATAATCCAGTTTCGATTCTATGGTATTTCATTATAAGTTAAAATTCTATCAAACATTTCTTGAGGGATGTCTACGGTTTCAGTTGCATTTTTTTAACATTTCATATACAAAGCCATCTGGTATATATATATATATACATGTATATATATATATATATATATATATAGTAAAATAAGATGAGAACTCAAAGAAAAACTCCAGAATTGCAAGCACAAGCGCTTTCTTATCTTCAGGTGCTTCGCTGAACAAGGAACAATATCAATTAAGCCTTAGAGGCAGGGATATATCAATTTACGATATTCAAATTTAACAGGAAATAGAAGGAATAGAAATCAAGGTATATGTACATGTAAGTGGTTATCAAAGTTTCATAGTTTGGAGACAGTATATATACATGTATGGAGATATCAAAAGACAAGGAGGATCATAGTAAGTTAGTCACAGGTTATTCAATGTGGGGTGACATTTATCTATAAAAAATCGTTCTTTACAACGTCGAAGTATGCTGTCATCACACCTTACTTTGTAGAATGGAAAGATTTTAAATTTTCTTTTTCCACACGTATCAATATGTTCACTAACGCGTATTTTCCTGTATTGCGGGTGACAAATTTGCTCTTTATGGATTCGAGTACGTTCGCGTAGTGTGTTGCCTGTTTCTCCAATGTAAAATTGATTGCATCCCATGCAGGTAAGTACATATATCACATTTTGTGTTGAGCATGTCATTGAGGTTTGTATTTTAAAAATAGTTCCATTGAAATTATATTCACAGCCTTCAAGCAAAACTTCGCATGTTCCACACCGGGAATCCTTACACCTTTTAACCATGGGAATTTCTTGGCGTGTGATAAATTTTGAAGGACATAAAATATGTTTGAGATTTTTTGATTGTCTGCGGCTATTAACAAATTTGTTGTCTCTGAAAATGTCTTTAGTTTTTTCATCATTTTGCAGATTGAGTTGGTATGTGATAGGACAGGTAAGACATTCGTGTTTCTCGGGTTATATGTATGTACAAACGAATTATAGAATCACTGTCACTTTTCGATTTGTGTTTGGTCTGCAAAAGTAATGAACGATTTAATTTTAAGGCATTGGAAATTCCATCATTAACTAGTGAGACTGGATAGCCTTGCTTTGATAGAATGGTTTTCAATTCTTCCAGTCGATTTAGTCTCGTCGATAAATCACTACAAATAACGCATATCCGTCGCGCAAGGTTATATGGTATAGCGCGTTTTACAGCACGTGGATGACACGATGAAAAGTTCAAATATTGGTGACTATCTGTAGGTTTGTAACATATATCGTATATATCTTCTCTTCCCTTTTTATTATAAGGACATCTAAAAATGAAATTTGCTCATTGCTTACTTCCATAGTGAAAGTAATATTTACATCCAGGCTGTTGAGAATTGTTTTGAATTGATTTAATTTTTCCGCATTCCATCTCCAAATAATAAATCCATCATCTAAATAACGTTTCCAATTATCCATTATTTGATTGGTAATATCATTTCCCCAAAGTTCGTATAATTGCTTCTTTAATTGTATCTCAAGATAGCCTAAGGTCAAATTTGCGTAGGTGGGGGCCACCTTCGTCCCCATAGCGGTTCCTTTTATTTGTTTATAGTTGTTGTCACCAAATGTAAAAGTGTTATTGCATAAGACCATCTTCAGACATTCCAATATAAAATTATGATTAAAGCGAGAATCAATAATATTCGGACAATTTTCAAGCCAAAATTTCACTGCTAGTAGTCCCAAGTCGTGGGGAATGTTAGTGTATAGGCTCACCACATCAAAAGTTACGAGCTTTGCGTCGATAGGTACGTGGTCAGGCAAATTGGACAAAAAATCATACGTGTCACGTATGTAACTCTGTATGTGAAGGCAAAAAGGTTTTAGAAGTATGTCCAGAAAGTTACTAAGGCGTTGAGTAGGGGCATTTGGGCTCCCTACAATTGGTCTGAAAGGTAAGTCAATGGGCTGATGGACGGAAACATAATCTGAATTTTGTTCAGATATTGCTTTTTTGATAGTGTCCGATTTGTGAACTTTTGGCAGTCCATAAAAATTGCTGCTTGTATATTCAAATTTTATCAAATAATCTTTCTCTTTCTTGGTTAAATTTGACCCAAATGATTGAATTGTTCTCTTTATTTTATTCAAGATTTTATTATCATCATTGGTTTCTAATTTCATATAAAATTCTTCATTACTTAACATTTCAAGAATCTTGCTTTCATAATATAATTTGTCCATTATTATAATGGTGCCACCTTTGTCAGCTTGCTTGATAATCAGGTTAGGATTATTCCTGAGTGATTGTAAAGCCATAAGTTCGTTGTATGTAAGATTTGCACTAGTATGCATTGGTTTTACATCAGTGAGATCAATGTTTTCAAGAGTTTCGCATACATTATCCAAAACCGGATTTCTACCTTTTGGCGGATTAAATGATGATTTGTTTTGTACTAAATTATTAGGTTCTGTACGTGTTTGTTGTTCAGTAGTATGAAAATATTCGGTTAATCTTAATCTCCTCGAGTATCTCCTCTAAATAATACGCTTTTTTCACATTCAGTCAATTTTTCAGTAGACAGATTTATAATTTTGACATCCTTTTGGGACAATTGTTTATTTTCATTTTCATTTTTACCAATATTTTGGTTTAATTGAACTTCAGAAGGGGGTAGCTCTTGAAGATTCTCTACATCATTTTCTATAATTGGTGCACATATTTCGTGTTCCTGTAAGTGTTTCGATGATGTCCATAGAGTGGCTTGCCTCCTCCTAAAAAAGAATTTGTATTTCCACTATTTCGATCATTACGGTTCCTTTCGTGAGAGAATGTTTGCTTATGGTTTACATAGTGTTCATTCTTTTGTTTTGATTCATATCCATTTCGATATGGTTGGGAATTTGTGCTATATTTGTGGATTGTGTTGTATTTATTCGTCCTGTTCTGATTAGTTGAACGTTTGAAATGGAAATGGTTGGAAGTGTTTCTTTGTGTCGAGAAATTTTCTGAATTGTTGCTTCCTCGTGTCACAGAAGCATAAGTTCTCCTCCTTATTTCTGGTTGTGATGCGTACTTTCTAGTCGGGGTACGATATTGTCTGTTTCTGAATTGATTTCCGTTTTTATTATCATTTTGATAATTGGAATAATTTCTGTACCTTTGTTTGTTGAAATAATTTGAATACTTTTCATTATAGGAATAATTTGTGTTGTTTTGATCATTAGTTTCCTTGAACATTAGTGGACATATTGATACGTGTGGAAAAAGAAAATTTAAAATCTTTCCATTCTACAAAGTAAGGTGTGATGACAGCATACTTCGACGTTGTAAAGAACGATTTTTTATAGATAAATTTCACCCCACATTGAATAACCTGTGACTAACTTACTATGATCCTCCTTGTCTTTTGATATCTCCATACATGTATATATACCGTCTCCAAACTATGAAACTTTGATAACCACTTACATGTACATATACATTGATTTCTATATTATTATTATTGATTATATTATTATTGATTGATTTATTCTATTTCCTGTTAAAAATTGAATATCGTAAATTGATATATCTCTGCCTCTAAGGCTTAATTGATATTGTTCCTTGTTCAGCGAAGCACCTGAAGATAAGAAAACGCTTGTGCTTGCAATTCTGGAGTTTTTCTTTGAGTTCTCATCTTATTTTACTATATTTTACCGATTACTGAGTTCACTTTTTTCTAATTATATTTATTACCAGTAATTGTGATGGAAACTCGTGGAAATTTTCAAAAAACTGATGACATTGTAGATGATTCAAAAAAAAGGAAAGATGAAAGACTTACTTGAAAATTTGCTTGAAAACTTAACCGAAAAGTTGAACATTCTTATTGACAAAACTATAACGACGAACGATTTAATTCAAGAACTTATTGATGTAAATAAACAGTTGACGTTGACGAAGGAAGCGATTTATCCAAATGTACATGTAAGTGAAGAAAATACTACTCAACAAGAAATTAATGAAATAACTCTAAAGAATGAGGCGATGAAATTGAAAAGAAAAATCGGCATAATCTGGAATGATATGTGAAAAAGAGAAAAATGGCATATTGGGCATACCTACGTAATAAAAGTCTTGCCGAATTGTACGACAAGTGGATTGAGTTGGATGTTCCCGTCTTACCAAGAAAATATCGAATAAAGAAAATCCGTGATGAACAAGAAACCGAAACAGACATTAGAATAGAAATGGCATTGAACAGAATGAAAGGTGAAATCGAACTCCTGAAGGTCCGGTCGAATGCTGCATATGAAAACTTCCTTGAATTTGACAATGCGATAGAATCAGAAATTTACAAATGCTCCTCTGGGAAACTGAGTGAAACATTATTGGATCTATGGATCTCAGAGTGTGAACAACAAGAGAATATTTCTTACAATAGATGGAGACACTCAGAGACTTGGTTATTGGACTACGAGAAAAACTACGGCAATAGTGTGTTCAAGGAAACTAATGATCAAAACAACACAAATTATTCCTATAATGAAAAGTATTCAAATTATTTCAACAAACAAAGGTACAGAAATTATTCCAATTATCAAAATGATAATAAAAACGGAAATCAATTCAGAAACAGACAATATCGTACCCCGACTAGAAAGTACGCATCACAACCAGAAATAAGGAGGAGAACTTATGCTTCTGTGACACGAGGAAGCAACAATTCAGAAAATTTCTCGCCTCAAAGAAACACTTCCAACCATTTCCATTTCAAACGGTCAACTAATCAGAACAGGACGAATAAATACAACACAATCCACAAATATAGCACAAATTCCCAACCATATCGAAATGGATATGAATCAAAACAAAAGAATGAACACTATGTAAACCATAAGCAAACATTCTCTCACGAAAGGAACCGTAATGATCGAAATAGTGGAAATACAAATTCTTTTTTAGGAGGAGGCAAGTCACTCTATGGACATCATCGAAACACTTACAGGAACACGAAATATGTGCACCAATTATAAAAAATGATGTAGAGAATCTTCAAGAGCTACCCCCTTCTGAAGTTCAATTAAACCAAAATATTGGTAAAAATGAAAATGAAAATAAACAATTGTCCCAAAAGGATGTCAAA
Source organism: Prostheceraeus crozeri (assembly GCA_907163375.1). Classification (NCBI taxonomy): domain Eukaryota; kingdom Metazoa; phylum Platyhelminthes; order Polycladida; family Euryleptidae; genus Prostheceraeus; species Prostheceraeus crozeri. The sequence continues at coordinate 26,167 of CAJQUW010014111.1, read as the reverse complement.
ATTATAAATCTGTCTACTGAAAAATTAACTGAATGTGAAAAAAGCGTATTATTTAGAGGACTGAAATTCACTCCGACACCCAACAGAAACAACCAGGAACTCGCGGTTGATTTGAAATATTACTCGAGGAGATTAAGATTAACCGAATATTTTCATACTACTGAACAACAAACACGTACAGAACCTAATAATTTAGTACAAAACAAATCATCATTTAATCCGCCAAAAGGTAGAAATCCGGTTTTGGATAATGTATGCGAAACTCTTGAAAACATTGATCTCACTGATGTAAAACCAATGCATACTAGTGCAAATCTTACATACAACGAACTTATGGCTTTACAATCACTCAGGAATAATCCTAACCTGATTATCAAGCAAGCTGACAAAGGTGGCACCATTATAATAATGGACAAATATATTATGAAAGCAAGATTCTTGAAATGTTAAGTAATGAAGAATTTTATATGAAATTAGAAACCAATGATGATAATAAAATCTTGAATAAAATAAAGAGAACAATTCAATCATTTGGGTCAAATTTAACCAAGAAAGAGAAAGATTATTTGATAAAATTTGAATATACAAGCAGCAATTTTTATGGACTGCCAAAAGTTCACAAATCGGACACTATCAAAAAAGCAATATCTGAACAAAATTCAGATTATGTTTCCGTCCATCAGCCCATTGACTTACCTTTCAGACCAATTGTAGGGAGCCCAAATGCCCCTACTCAACGCCTTAGTAACTTTCTGGACATACTTCTAAAACCTTTTTGCCTTCACATACAGAGTTACATACGTGACACGTATGATTTTTTGTCCAATTTGCCTGACCACGTACCTATCGACGCAAAGCTCGTAACTTTTGATGTGGTGAGCCTATACACTAACATTCCCCACGACTTGGGACTACTAGCAGTGAAATTTTGGCTTGAAAATTGTCCGAATATTATTGATTCTCGCTTTAATCATAATTTTTATATTGGAATGTCTGAAGATGGTCTTATGCAATAACACTTTTACATTTGGTGACAACAACTATAAACAAATAAAAGGAACCGCTATGGGGACGAAGGTGGCCCCCACCTACGCAAATTTGACCTTAGGCTATCTTGAGATACAATTAAAGAAGCAATTATACGAACTTTGGGGAAATGATATTACCAATCAAATAATGGATAATTGGAAACGTTATTTAGATGATGGATTTATTATTTGGAGATGGAATGCGGAAAAATTAAATCAATTCAAAACAATTCTCAACAGCCTGGATGTAAATATTACTTTCACTATGGAAGTAAGCAATGAGCAAATTTCATTTTTAGATGTCCTTATAATAAAAAGGGAAGAGAAGATATATACGGATATATATTACAAACCTACAGATAGTCACCAATATTTGAACTTTTCATCGTGTCATCCACGTGCTGTAAAACGCGCTATACCATATAACCTTGCGCGACGGATATGCGTTATTTGTAGTGATTTATCGACGAGACTAAATCGACTGGAAGAATTGAAAACCATTCTATCAAAGCAAGGCTATCCAGTCTCACTAGTTAATGATGGAATTTCCAATGCCTTAAAATTAAATCGTTCATTACTTTTGCAGACCAAACACAAATCGAAAAGTGACAGTGATTCTATAATTCCGTTTGTACATACATATAACCCGAGAAACACGAATGTCTTACCTGTCCTAATCACATACCAACTCAATTCTGCAAAATGATGAAAAAACTAAAGACATTTTCAGAGACAACAAATTTGTTAATAGCCGCAGACAATCAAAAAATCTCAAACATATTTATGTCCTTCAAAATTTATCACACGCCAAGAAATTCCCATGGTTAAAAGGTGTAAGGATTCCCGGTGTGGAACATGCGAAGTTTTGCTTGAAGGCTGTGAATATAATTTCAATGGAACTATTTTTAAAATACAAACTTCAATGACATGCTCAACACAAAATGTGATATATGTACTTACCTGCATGGGATGCAATCAATTTTACATTGGAGAAACAGGCAACACACTACGCGAACGTACTCGAATCCATAAAGAGCAAATTTGTCACCCGCAATACAGGAAAATACGCGTTAGTGGACATATTGATACGTGTGGAAAAAGAAAATTTAAAATCTTTCCATTCTACAAAGTAAGGTGTGATGACAGCATACTTCGACGTTGTAAAGAACGATTTTTTATAGATAAATGTCACCCCACATTGAATAACCTGTGACTAACTTACTATGATCCTCCTTGTCTTTTGATATCTCCATACATGTATATATACTGTCTCCAAACTATGAAACTTTGATAACCACTTACATGTACATATACATTGATTTCTATTCCTTCTATTTCCTGTTAAAATTTGAATATCGTAAATTGTTATATTCCCGCCTCTGAGGCTTAATTGATATTGTTCCTTGTTCAGCGAAGCACCTGAAGATAAGAAAGCGCTTGTGCTTGCAATTCTGGAGTTTTTCTTTGAGTTCTCATCTTATTTTACTATATTTTACCGATTACTGATTTCACTTTTTTCTAATTATATATATATTAGTATGTGTAATTCCTACACATCTAATCTCGCTCTTTGGCTTGATAATATTTTAAAAAAATTCATTCCTATGAAATACAATCTCAAGGATACTTTTCAATTTGTTGACAGCCTGAAATGTCTTTACTTGCCTGATGAGAACTTTCAGCTGTTCAGTTTAGATGTTAAGAACCTTTTCACAAGCATTCCTGTGAAAAGAACGATTAAACACATTGCCTCGCTGATTGACTTCGACAATTTTCCTATTTCAAAACATGCTTTAACAGCTTTGTTAGATCTGGCTTGCACGAATGTCTTATTTAGTTTTAATAATGATCTTTTTCATCAGGTGGACGGTATGGCCATGGGTTCAAACCTTGGCCCTACCATGGCTGCCTTCGCTCTAGATATGATCGAAAGCAATTTTTGTAAGTACGACGGCACATTGCCATTCTTCTATCGTCGATTTGTTGACGATTGTTTTGTCATTTTTCGCAACAGTAATGAAGCCAAAAGCTTTTTGAACTTTGTCAATAGTTTGGATGATAACATCCAATTTACCATGGAAGAGAGTATTAATAATTGTATCACATTTTTGGATACCGAAGTGACTCTCCAATCAAAAATTTCAAGATAGATTTTCACATAAAATCGACCAATACAGGAGTTTATACTCCATACTTTGCCTATGCTCCAGACAAATACAAATTGTCTGCCATTCGGTCTTTATTTTTTCGCGCTTCTAAAATCTGTTTCTGATGAGACTCTTTTTCAGTCTGCATCTAAAAAGATTTCTGATATTTCATAAGTAATGGTCTCCCTGATGAAAAAATAAATCAGATAAAGAAAGAAATTGATAAAAAGAGGACAGTCGTGCAACAAGAGATCCCTGACAAAGACAGAAGCAAAAATATTATTTATTGGCCAGTTCCGTTCATTCGAGAGGGCGTCAAAGAATTAAATAACAGAATTCACAACATCAACCAAAGTCTCTCAAATACAGAGATCAGACCCGCGTACAAAACTTTCAAACTTCAAAACTTTTTTCAAAATAAAGATAGTATTTCTGATGGATTGAAAGCCAACATTGTTTACCAATACAGTTATGACCGCTGTTTCGATGCGGTATATTGGCGCATCCAAAGACATTTAAATACCCGTATTAGCGAGCATCTTAGAGGCTACCCAACTCCCACTGAAGTTTCGATGCATGAACATGCACCGAAATATGAAAACTTTAGAATTCTAGGTCGTTACAAAATTCCATTCATTCTTGAAACTATAATCATGAATCAAAACAAAGATTGCCTCTCGAATGAACGAAATGGTTCATATCAATTGTCTCTAGATTTATGAAATTACATGAAAGGTGACGAAGTGACATGCATGACGTCAGTGGCATGTGACATGCAATTAATGACGTATTTTATCGTGTTTTAGTTGTGTTAATGTTGAAAATGAATTGTAGATAGCAAGTATGTAAATGATGTGTACAGATGTTTGTAACTCTTTTTACCGCTGAAGATGATGTGATAAAAAACATCGAAACTAGTCCGGAAAGCTGTGCTTTTTCTTTTACATGATATATATATATATATATATATATATATATACATACATAGCCACCCAACATACCATATAGACATACTAGAGTAAATGTCTGCACAAATACTTTGGTTGTAATGAACAATTTTTGAAGAGTCAAAAAATACATAGTTTCGTGAAAAATGGAAAAAAATGAAAATACAAATTTTAGATTTGAATTTTTGGTAAGAAGGTCTTCGATCATGAAAAATAGGTTCTACCATTCGAAAAAGGAGACTCGAGATATTCTAGTAACCCTGTTTTCGAAAAGTTATCAGAATATGGAAGATGTGAGGGGAGGGAACTTTCTTGCGACGCCAAAAATCGCCTGATCCTGATAGGGTTAATGAAATTATTGAAATCTGCAATTTGCAATTCGACTGTCTTTTAGAATGCTCTCATCTAACTGCCATTAACAGAGAAGCACAAAAGCTTCTATTCAGATTGTCGCGTGTGACGGGATTTCATGATGTCATTTTGACGCATTCTGACATCATAAGATAGAAAATCGTTACATTTATTGTCATCGTAGTAAAAGATGACCTCGTTTCCCTTCCAACACCAAGGATTTCATTCATTAATGATGTAAATAACTTTTTATTCGGAAGAAAGCAATCTATGGACATCGACACAATGAATAAAGAAAGGTCTTGTACGGTAGACTGAAATTAAGCAAAATAAATGACGCGTCTATAGGACAATCCCAGTATCTCGAAAAATTGCGGAAAAAATTAAGTTTCCGACACAAGTCGTATCACTGTAAACCAAACTGCGCCCAACACATGTGACGTTTGTCACTGCATTTATGTGACCAAATCGGTCACATTCAACACGGCAGATATGTGACTTAATGTGATCAATAATTAACCCTCAGAGACCTGATGGGGTCCAGTGGACCCCGGAGCCACATTTTTCGATTGGATTTTTTACGCTGGCGATATATCAACCACTCAAGCCCATACAAAATCATCATTTCTGACAGTGAATCTGCATGTGTTATTTCATTTCAATTGAATCAGTAGAAGTGTGGTAGATAGGCCAACGGGGTACACTGGACCCCCCTCAGGTCTCAGAGGCTGTAGAAATTCCATCACAAAATTTTTGGAATTAGATGAAAAATGATTTCAAACATGTCCACGATGGTGTATAAAGAGTGAAAGTCATTTATTCATTGTTTGCATCATGCTCGTAGATGTTCAATGTGTTGGAAGATCGCAAAATGTGAATAGTTTGCTTTCGCACATGATCTCGCGTGACTGGTTAGCCTATATGAACAACTCGACATAAATCGATGTCCGAAATGAAAGCTATCATTATATTCATAGTTGAGCACCAAAAACTGATTGATGACAAACTTTTCACAGCAGTAATGATAAGTTTGAGATCTCCACAGCTGTTTTTGGTTCTAGAAGTACAGCAATTTTGACTCATTTTAGGTCAATTTCTGATAGCTTTGGATAAATTTGAAGGAATGTACAAATGGAAAGGATTAGCTGCATGAATTAAATCAATTTCATCAAAATCAACTATCTGAGGCTTTATGGACTTACATAAGGCCTTATGGCTTTATTATTTACACAAAATATCGTAAAGCCGCCTCCTAGTACAAATGATGCTGTACTAAATGTGGTTGACTTACAAAAACACCATATTTTCGCACGTGTTTACTGAGAAGGCTGAAAGTCACTCAAGGGATTCGTTATACCGACCTGCTATACGCAAACATCATTGTTTTACTTAAAATCAACTTTCCTAATGTTTTGATATCGATTTAAGCAGGTAAACTAAGAATATGTCAACTGGACCCTTCAGGTCTCAGCAGGTCTTTGACGGTTAAATTAATAATTAATGATTAATTAAATGACTTAATATGTGCTCGACCGACCATGATTATCGCTTCTTCCACTTATTGTGATAATTAAACCCCACTACTTGTCTAGGTTTTGGAGAGTAGAAGTACTGCTTCTAAATTAAATTGAGCTATAAATTATGGATTAAATGATTCCACTTTCTGGTGGGAAGAAAAGACCATACTTTCAAATAGGAACTTATGGAAAGAGCAACAAATATTTGCAAATCATTAGATGCATATTCTACCTTCCATTTACTTTTGAATTAACCATCCATCAATGCTTAATTCAGAATGTCTTAATCAGTGTGTTGTTCAACGCCAACCGCCACTGATGTTCAAAAACAAATAGATCCCGATTAACCAAATTCAATGGCACTCTATGGTATTCTATGACACGCAATGGGAGTGCCATAGCACACCTTAACGTTCAATCGAACTCTATTGGATCCAATTGCACTGGAAGTGGGAAAATATGAGTGCCATAGAAGCTATCCAAAAGAAGCAAACGCGCAGCGACAGTTTTGACTCCGTAATCTGACTTTGTCCAATGATATTGCAACATTTGCATGCTCAGTATAATTTCAGATGCTTTTGGCATGTGCAACAGTCATTGTTAATCACATCCTTTGGTCGTGTCTCAGTGTCTCGTATTTTTATGAAAATCCGTCGTTTGTTGAATTAATCATCTTATCCGGTTTGTCTCAACCATCACACCAATGGAGTAAGTTCAATTGAAACGAATTTATCATTTGTATAGTCCATCAGTCAAATCATCAAGTCCTCATTGTTTCAGCAATTCATTCACGCACTGTTTTATTGAATTATGCAATTATTCAGATTTTTTGAGGTAGGAACTAGAACTACTGTATTATAAGTTTATGTAGACAGTCTTATCTATTCCTCGTTCTATTGTCGTATGTGTAAAGTAGCCAGTTCAACAATACGTTCAAGTGCTATGCGATGTGTGCTATCACAGCACAAAAATTATTGCAAATTTGAATATTTTATTTAGATTTAATTATTCAGGATATTGATTAAAAAATCGTAGAACTTTCTAAGCGAAGACCTACGCATACATTTATGCTATAAGTCTTGAAGATACGTAATCACTTAAATGATGCAGCAGTTAGTTACATCGAAATTATAACAGAATTTTTCTTATTTTATATTCCGGGTATATCTTTTGATTCCGCTTGTTTTATAGCTTTCTCACTGGCCCAAGCATATCATCGTAAGTTATCTAGGGGTCTAGCAGTTACTTCAAACAGCTGTGCAAATATCATCCAATGCTATACGCAAAGTTTTTAAGTAAACAATTTTGATTATGTTTTTAAATTTCAGTTAGGGTTGATCGGGTTCTTTCAACGAGTCTGCTGCGTCTTCTGAGAAATCCACGTTTGGTGAAATCCTCGAATCATGAAGTAAGTTATCAAGTCCTCGGTGTTCTAACAATTTATACACTACTATCTGAAAGAATTGTAGTTCAATTATTTTTGGTCTTTTAGCTGTCATTTAGAAAATCGTTATTTAATTTCACTTTCAAAGGCTTTGATATGTATTCTATGAGGTTGACTCCACTGTTAATTCCAAAGATTCTAAAGATTCTAAGATTTCCAAATAGCAAGTTAGTGAAATTTCGACGGGCATTCATAAAATATCACTTTAAACACACTGCTGCTGGCAAATTGCCTAAGTTACTGCACCTGTAATAATTGATATGATAATATAAAATTTAATATTTAAAAAAATAAAAATTTAATATAAAAACTGCTTTTTGCAAACACAATGCACATGGAATAAGTAAACATTGTTTTCAATATTAAAAATCAAATAGGCCTATTTAATTATTCTATTTACATTGTGTATGCAAAACGAAGTTATTATTAATTATTGCAGGCGCACTTACTTAGGCGATTTGCCAGCAGTGTGTTTAAAGTGATATTTAATGAATCGAAATTTCACTAACTGCTAATTGCAAATCCCAAATTTACCCAGGCATGGCTGCAACCTTAAATAGGAGTTGTGTCGATCTTGAGAGATGTGAACTAGGCCTGCTGATGATTCCTGATTTTGGATGAAATAGCAGCTATTCAGAGTATCTGTTTCAATTATTTTCAACTGAGGATGCAACTCAATATTTAATTATTCTACCTCCCAACTTTAGGTAGATTATTATTGTTGTCATTATTCCAGTTCAGTCATAACATTTTGCGATAGATAGTGTGTTATAGTCATATTTCTCTGTTACAACACTAATTCGTACATGTATTCATCTCAGATCGACTAATTTCAACAATCTTTTTTTAATAGCATGATTAAAGATCAGACATGTCTCTCTTTCATATAAAAGTAACAAATTTTTTTAAGCACCGGTGATAGAGTTGTCAATGCGGGTGCGTATCAGCAAATCCAATATGCTAAATCAATGTATTTTTCTGAGAATTTAGTTTTAATGAGTATTGGAAATAGTAAAAGAATTATTCAAAAGTGTGTTTATATTTTGATTTATTCTCAAGAGCTAATTTCATTTCATAAAGATCAATCAATCATTTCAAGAGCTAGATGCAAAAGATATGGTGATTAGTGTCTAAGGCTTTGCCTTTCGACTCAGGTATTGACTGCAGGCTTTAAATTTCAAATCAAGATATTAATCTTTGTGTTATATTTAGTTTGGCTCGTTTTTGCCATAGCTAATGTTTTTAGATCAAATTTGTTGCTTGACATGTTTGGTGCTTGTAGATAGCTAATTGAGAAGTGTTTCAATTTTTTTGTTCTGATGTCCCGATTAACCAAAATCTATGGCACTCCTATAGGAAACGTCCTACGGAATTATTGTAATTTTCCTATAGCAGGTAGTGCTATTGCTATGGAACTCTATTCTATGGCACTGTTGGAATGTTTTGTCCCATTGAATTTTGGGGAACTTTGATCCTATTGCCTGTGGGACTAATTTGTGCCATAGACTTGTGGGAAATTCTGTCCTATCGAATTTCGGGAAATCCTGTTCTATCGAACTTCTGTCCCATAGAATTTTGGGAAATTCAGTTTTCATGGCAGCTCCTAATGCTACAGCGTGTCTAAACCTTTCCGCGACATACTGACGCTTTATGTGATCATGATTGTAAAGAATAATCAGTTTAGTTTAGCAATTGTGATAATGTCAATTTAAAGACAACATGCATGAGGTATTTGCACTTTTCACTTTCGATCCCCTTGACATGTCGGTGAAAGTCCGGCCCAGATTTAAAAAAAAAAATTTGAGAATCAATCACACTATGGAGCATTATTTTTTAGCTAATTTCATGATCATTCACAAAACGCCATTAATTCAAAAAACAGCCAATAATAATAATAATAATAATAATATTTTATTGCAGAAATATCTACAAATGGCACCACTGGTTAAATAACTCTTACGTGTAGCCATAATTATCAGAACAATTTACAAAATGGTGTTAAGTCGACAGATGATAATCTTCTCTTGAATTCGATAACGTTTCTTGATAACACAACCTCCTCCGGCAGGGAATTCCACACATTTATAATTCGGTGACTAAAAAAATACTGGCGAGCATTGCACTGAGGTCATCCGATTGCTTTAAGTTTGAGGGGGTGACCACGTGTGACAGTATGGGCATGTAAAGTGAAAAAGTCCGTCAAAGGCAAATCGATGAGTTTAGTGCACATTTTAAAAGTCAATGATTTTTAATATCTTCTCTTTTTAGCCGTTTGAACACTTGCTTCGATGAAAAGTTTCTCAGAAATCATTCATCATATTTCTTTCTCTTCCATTTGGAAATGTAGTAGGAGTTGATCTGCAACAAACAGGAAATACATTATAAATATGCGATAAATGATAAGTTGATGATGGAACATAGACGTTCTGCATATAGGCAGATAAACTTCATTTAAATGAAAAATAATGCAAAATATTGCAATTGAAGAGTATTTGATAATTGCTATGTTTCTTGTATTGGAGATTTATATTATTAATATAGGATTATAACATAATAATGCAAATGCGCCCCGCTGTAATCTAGCGGATGAAAAATATCGCCAGAAGTTTCATTTTACTTGTTTGTTGTCACAACTGCGTTTCGTCTGCTCTCAGTAGTTGTGACACGCAGAATGAATCAAACTGATTGAAACATGATTCCTGCTAGAATATCGATCAGACAATGGTCCTTTCTTTTTATTCAAGTTGTCGATGCACTTCTTTTCCTATTAGTAATTTTTCTGCATATGTACTTTTTAGCTACTACTTATTCATTTCGTGATTGCTTGTCCAGTGACTGTCCATTGCTTGATCGATACTCTAGCAGGAATCATGTTTCAATTAGTTTGATTCAGTCTGCGTGTCACACCTAGTGAGAGCAGACAAATAAACTTTTGACAATAAGTAAGTAAAATGAAACTTTATGGAACATTAGACTATATTGGTTTCCATGCATGCATGCATGCGTATATTCAAGGTGTAAGTATGTAAAGTTATTGTCTTTTCTAACTTTTTATAAGCATCTTGCGATACTGGTAGAATTTTAGATTTGAAAGCACTGCTATTATTAGAGATAAGATTTATGCTCTTATGCTTTCACCTACTAAAACCGCATCAGATAAAAAGGAAAGAGGTTAAACTTATTAGGGTGATTATCATGTTTGTATTAAAATTCAAGTGTGAATTTTAATTTTAACACATAATTAAAATAATTTCAAATATTATGGACCATGGATTCAAGCTTCATAGATAATTAAAATACTGTGGTGGCGGTGATATTAGATTTCTGTCATTACATTTGGTCCATAGTAGGCCTACATGCTTATTTAGAGAGCAACTCATCATCCTTATGAATAGATTCTCTTCTTTGTTTCTTTGAAAAGTCGGTCACCTCAGTTTGATGGGAATTGTAGCATGGGAATAACAAAGAAAGGGTAATCATGGCTAGTACATATTTAATCTCAATAATAAATTAATGGATCATGCATACTTAATAATGTACATTCATAAAGACAAATATAGGAAGCATCACTTATTTGCTGGCGATCGACACACACTCTCAATTGTAGAGTCTCTCGTTTTAACGATCTATTTCTTCACTTATTCAATTAATCAATTAATAAGATTTGATGATGTAAAACCGAAATATAATTATAAGTACAAAGTGGAACAGAAGTATCTGTCGAATGTGCTAACTTATAAGCTAAGATAAGCTCGTAGTATTCACTGCTTTGATGTGTTTTATATCATTATTCATCATGCGCTATTCCCACAATGACCTCCACAGTGGGAAATTTTTAACATCTATTTCAAGATCGCATCCAGATTCCCGACAATGCTGTTAATTTCAATTCCGGTCTCACCAATATAAATAAATACCAATTTTGTAATCTCGTTCGCGGTGCTTGAATGTTTTATCATGAATGCCAATCCCTCCCTATGTCGGCGCGCTCTGTTCTTATCTTACCTGTTAACTTCTTCATTTTTATCTTTCAGTGACACGTGTAAATGCCTGCTCAATTTGATTCATTTCATGATTATAAAAATCTGAAGGAAGGTGGAAAGATCGATTAGCTTTCTCTCATTACTAGTGTGACTTTTACTATATTCGAAAAAAGAATACTTTCTCGTAATTATTTCCTTCCTTCTAAGAGAATTTCAAATAAAATATTTATCTGCTTTATCATTTAAAAGTTCTTAGATGCAAAGCGACATTTTCCCATCACACACGGAAAGGGGCGGTCACAGAAAATTCCAGAGGGGGAATTAAATTTAATTGTTCCAATCCTCAAACAGAATAAAATATGAAATAATCAGCAAATGTCATAAGTTATATTGAATTGCCTGTTTTAAATTACATTTTCATGTATATGTTCATTTAAATGAGATGCCATCATTTGAATTATCAGAAAGTTAGGAAAACGAAATCCGTTAATTAAGCACGATAGAATATGTGTTAGGTGATCCATCGGCACAACATTTAAGAAATATTGAGAACGAATCGAATGACAGATACATGTTATAGTCGTTCCAATTGTCAAACCACCACACATGTGGGTGGAAAGTCCGTGGGTCGAACGGATTTGAAAGCACTTGGTCAACTTTCTTGCATCACAGAGCTGATGGGCAAAACATCTGTTAATTCAAGTGCATCATGTAGGATACGCAATGTCACAGCGGGTCATCAACATCTGAGATGCCTAGGATAAACAAACCTATTGCGGAGGCCGCTACATTCCTTGGTTTTACATGTCTCTAAGTTGATAAGCTCTAAATCAGTGATACAAGCGGAAATGATGTAACGAGATAGAGTTCGTTTCGCCGTCCGACTTTTGTACTATTTCAGTGCAAATACATTGCCAAATTATTGCTGGGAAGCTAAAATGTAGAATTTGCTGATGTTAAATTGATAAATTGAATGTTCATATTTTATATCACAATACTTTGGGCTGGTGGGGGGATGCATCCCGGCATCCCCCCCCTTCTGACCACCACTGCACACGTAAAACGCTGCTTGATAGTGATCTATTTCCTATCAGAACAACTAAATGTCGGAATTTACACTCCTTCATTTAAAGCGGCCGTCTTGAAATGTATTAATAGATGAAAAGTATTGATTTAATATTTGCAGGATCACATAACTGAATCCTAGTTCTGATCTTATTAGTGATATTCATGTGGAAAGATATCTTTCATCAGACTGCTGGAGCAGGATATTAAATATGAAAATCCGCAAAATCTGAACCATCCAGAAAAGTGCATGAAAATATGAAATTCTTTCAAAATTATGTCTGAAAGCAACTAAATGAAATTAAATAATTTTGGGTCCCAAAGTCCTGGGAGACTTCAAGCCATGTGCTGCTGACTTCGCAACTCTCCCCAACTCCCAGTCAAAATATTGCGTAACACATACTCGTATAAAATTAGTTCAAGCCCTTCACAATTGATCTGACAATTGACTACAGGTTTTAATTTTCGAACTAAAATGGATCCATTTGTCTTCAGTTTTGATAATATTTTTTACAGAGGTCAATATTTTGATGAAGAACATTTTTTTAAACATGGAGTTATTCATATCGATATGTGATTGATATAGATGTGAATCATTGCTTAATCGCAATATTTTTAACAAGTAGGTACACAGAACTGATTTTTAACACATAATTTCCATGCTTGCAAATATCATTTCCTCTTCGTTTTTCCTTCTTCATTTCTATGAAGAAAAATGTGATTTTTTTCAAGACTTCGATTGGCAGTATAAAGCGGCCTCGTTCACATCAGAACAAAGAAATTGAAACACTTCTCAATTAGCTATCTACAAGCACCAAACATGTCAAGCAACAAATTTGATCTAAAAACATTAGCTATGGCAAAAACGAGCCAAACTAAATATAACACAAAGATTAATATCTTGATTTGAAATCTAAAGCCTGCAGTCAATACCTGAGTCGAAAGGCAAGGCCTCAGACACTAATCACCATATCTTTTGCATCTAGCTCTTGAAATGATTGATTGATCTTTATGAAATGAAATTAGCTCTTGAGAATAAAATCGAAATATAAACACACTTTTGAATAATTCTTTTACTATTTCCAATACTCATTAAAAGTAAATTCTCAGAAAAATACATTGATTTACCACATTGGATTTGCTGATACGCACCCGCATTGACAACTCTATCACCGGTGCTTAAAAAAAATTTGTTACTTTTATATGAAAGAAAGACATGTCTGATCTTTAATCATGCTATTAAAAAAAGACTGTTGAAATTAGTCGATCTGAGATGAATACAGGTACGAATTGCGAACAGCTTATGTTAAAATACTGTTAATGTTGCAACAGAGAAATATGACTATAACACACTACTATCTATCGCAAAATGTTATGACTGAACTGGAATAATGACAACAATAATAATCTACCTAAAGTTGGGAGGTAAAATAATTAAATATTGAGTTGCATCCTCAGTTGAAAATAATTGAAACAGATACTCTGAATAGCTGCTTTTTCATCCAAAATCAGGAATCATCAGCAAGCCTAGTTCACATCTCTCAAGATCGACACAACTCCCTATTTAAGGTTGCAGCCATGCCTGGGTAAATTTGGGATTTGCAATTAGCCAGTTAGTGAAATTTCGATTCATTAAATATCACTTTAAACACACTGCTGGCAAATCGCCTAAGTAAGTGCGCCTGCAATAATTAATAATAACTTCTTTTTGCATACACAATGTAAATAGAATAATTAAATAGTCCTATTTGATTTTTAATATTGAAAACAATGTTTTCTTATTCCATTTACATTGTGTTTACAAAAAGCAGTTTTTATATTAATTATTGCAGGTGCAGTAACTTAGGCAATTTGCCAGCATCAGTGTGTTTAAAGTGATATTTTATGAATGCCCGTCGAAATTTCACTAACTTGCTATTTGGAAATCTTAGAATCTTTAGAATCTTTAGAATCTTTAGAATTAACAGTGGAGTCAACCTGATAGAATACATATCAAAGGTTTTGAAAGTGAAATTAAATAACGATTTTCTAAATGATAGCTAAAAGACCAAAAATAATTGGACTACAATTCTTTCGGATAGTAGTGTATAAATTGTTAGAACACCGGGGACTTGATAACTTACTTCATGGCTTAAAACACCGATTCGAGGATTTCACCAAACATGGATTTCTCAGAAGATGCAGCAGACTCGTTGAAAGAACCCGATCAACCTGAACTGAAAATTAAAAACATAATCAAAATTGTTTACCTAAAAACTTTGCGTATAGCATTGGATGATATTTGCACAGCTGTTTGAACTAACTGCTAGACCCCTAGATAACTTACGATGATATGCTTGGGCCAGTGAGAAAGCTATGAAACAAGCGGAATCAAAAGATATACCCGGAATATAAATTAAGAGAAATTCTGTTATAATTTCGATGCAACTAACTGCTGCATCATTTAAGTGATTACAGCGTATCTCAAGACTTATAGCAGAAATGTATGCGTAGGTCTTCGCTTAGAAAGTTCTACGATTTTTTAGTTAATATCCTGAATAATTAAATTTAAATAAAATATTCAAATTTGCAATAATTTTTGTGCTGTGATAGCACACATGGCATAGCACTTGAACGTATTGTTGAACTGTCTACTTTACGCATACGACAATAGAACGAGGAATAGATAAGACTGTCTACATAAATCTTATAATACAGTAGTTCTAGTTCCTACCTCAAAAAATCTAAATAATTGCATAATTCAATAAAACAGTGCGCGAATGAATTGCTGAAACAGTGAGGACTTGATGATTTGACTGATGGACTATACAAATAATAAATTCGTTTCAATTGAACTTACTCCATTGGTGTGATGGTTGAGACAAGCCGGATAAGATGATTAATTCAACAAACGACGGATTTTCATAAAAATACGAGACACTGAGACACGACCAAAGGATGTGATTAACAATGACTGTTGCACATGCCAAAAGCATCTGAAATTATACTGAACATGCAAATGTTGCAATATCATTGGACAAAGTCAGATTACGGAGTCAAAACTGTCGCTGCGCGTTTGCTTCTTTGGATAGCTTCTATGGCACTCATATTTTCCCACTTCCAGTGCAATTGGATCCAATAGAGTTCGATTGAACGTTAAGGTGTGCTATGGCACTCCCATTGCGTGTCATAGAATACCATAGAGTGCCATTGAATTTGGTTAATCGGGGTGAACGAGGCCGCTTTATACTGCCAATCCAAGTTTTGAAAAAATCACATTTTTCTTCATAGAAATGAAGAAGGAAAAAACGAAGAGGAAATGATATTTGCAAGCATGGAAATTATGTGTTAAAAATCAGTTCTGTGTACCTACTTGTTAAAAACATTGAGATTAAGCAATGATTCACATCTATATCAATCACATATCGATATGAATGACTCCACGTTTAAAAAATGTTCTTTATCAAAATATTGACCTCTGTAAAAAATATTATCAAAACTGAAGACAAATGGATCCATTTTAGTTCGAAAATTAAAACCTGTAGTCAATGGTCAGATCAATTGTGAGGGGCTTGAACTAATTTTATACGAGTATGTGTAACGCAATTTTTTTAACTGGAAGTTGGGGAGAGTTGCGAAGTCAGCAACACATGGCTTGAAGTCTCCCAGGACTTTGGGACCCAAAATTATTTAATTTCATTTAGTTGCTTTCAGACATAATTTTGAAAGAATTTCATATTTTCATGCACTTTTCTGGATGGTTCAGATTTTGCGGATTTTCATATTTAATATCCTGCTCCAGAGTCTGATGAAAGATATCTTTCCAAATGAATATCACTAATAAGATCAGGACTAGGATTCAGTTATGTGATCCTGTAATTATTAAATCAATACTTTTCATCTATTAATACATTTCAAGGCGGCCGCCTTAAATAAAGGAGTGTAAATTCCGACATTTAGTTCCTCTGATAGGAAATATATCACTATCAAGCAGCGTTTTACGTGTGCAGTGGTGGTCCAGAAGGGGGATGCCGGATGCATCCCCCCACCAGCCCAAAGTATTGTGATATAAAATATGAACATTCAATTTATCAATTTAACATCACAAATTCTACATTTTAGCTTCCAAGCAATAATTTGGCAATGTATCTGCACTGAAATAGTACAAAAGTCGGACGGCGAAACGAACTCTATCTCGGTACATCATTTCCGCTTATATCACTGACTTAGAGCTTATCAACTTAGAGACATGTAAAACCAAGGAATGTACGGCCTCCGCAATAGGTTTGTTTATCCTAGGCAGTTTCAGATGTTGATGACCCGCTGTGATATTGCGTATCCTACATGATGCACTTGAATTAACAGATGTTCTGCCCATCAGCTCTGTGATGCAAGAAAGTTGACCAAGTGCTTTGCACATATTCTATCGTGCTTAATTAACGGATTTCGTTTTCCTAACTCTCTGATAATTCAAATGATGGCATCTCATTTAATTGAACATATACATGCAAATGTAATTTAAAACAGGCAATTCAATATAACTTATGACATTTGCTGATTATTTCACATTTTATTCTGTTTGAGGATTCGAACAATTAAATTTAATCCCCCCCACTGGAATTTTCTGTGACCGCCCCTTTCCGTGTATGATAGGAAAATGTCGCTTTGCATCTAAGAACTTTTAAATTATAAAGAAGATAAATATTTTTTTGAAATTCTCTTAGAAGGAAGGAAATAATTACGAGAAAGTATTCATTCTTCGAATATAGTAAAAGTCACACTAGTAATGAGAGAAAGCTAATCGAGCTTTCCACCTTCCTTCAGATTTTTATAATCATGAAATGAATCAAATTGAGCTGGCATTTGCACGTGTCACTGAAAGATAAAAATGAAGAAGTTAACAGGTAAGATAAGAACAGAGCGCGCCGACATAGGGAGGGATTGGCATTCATGATAAAACATTCAAGCACCGCGAACGCGATTACAAAATTGGTATTTATTTATATTGGTGAGACCGGAATTGAAATTAACAGCATTGTCGGGAATCTGGATGCGATCTTGAAATAGATGTTAAAAATTTCCCACTGTGGAGGTCATTGTGGGAATAGCGCATGATGAATAATGATATAAAGCACATCAAAGCATGAATACTACGAGCTTATCTTAGCTTATAAGCTAGCACATTCGACAGATACTTCTGTCCCACTTGTGCTTATAATTATATTCGGTTTTACATCATCAAATCTTATTAATTGATTAATTGAATAAGTGAAGAAATAGATCGTTAAAACGAGAGACTCTACAATTGAGAGTGTGTGTCGATCGCCAGCAAATAAGTGATGCTTTCTATATTTGTCTTTATGCATTAATGTAATTAAGTATGCATGATCCACTAATGTATTATTGAATTAAATATTACTACCATGATTCCCCTTTCTTTGTTATTCCCATGCTACAATTCCCATCAAACTGAGGTGACCGACTTTTCAAAGAAACAAAGAAGAGAATCTATTCATAAGGATGATGAGTTGCTCTCTAAATAAGCATGTATGGACCAAATGTAATGACAGAAATCTAATATCACCGCCACTACAGTATTTTAATTATCTATGAAGCTTGAATCCATGGTCCATAATATTTGAAATTATTTTAATTATTTATTAAAATTAAAATTCACACTTGAATTTTAATACAAACATGATAATCACCCTAATAAGTTTAACCTCTTTCCTTTTTATCTGATGAGGTTTTAGTAGGTGAAAGCATAAGAGCATAAATCTTATCTCTAATGATAGCAGTGCTTTTAAATCTAAATTCTACCAGTATCGCACGATGCTTACAAAAAGTTAGAGAAGACACTAACTTTACAGACTGACACCATGAATATACGCATGCATGCATGCATGGAAACCAATATAGTCTAATGTTCCATAAAGTTTCATTTTACTTACTTATTGTCAAAAGTTTATTTGTCTGCTCTCACTAGGTGTGACACGCAGACTGAATCAAACTAATTGAAACATGATTCCTGCTAGAGTATCGATCAAGCAATGGACAGTCACTGGACAAGCAATCACGAAATGAATAAGTAGTAGCTAAAAAGTACATATGCAGAAAAATTACTAATAGGAAAAGAAGTGCATCGACAACTTGAATAAAAAGAAAGGACCATTGTCTGATCGATATTCTAGCAGGAATCATGTTTCAATCAGTTTGATTCATTCTGCGTGTCACAACTACTGAGAGCAGACGAAACGCAGTTGTGACAATAAACAAGTAAAATGAAACTTCTGGCTATATTTTTCATCTGCAAGATCACAGCGGGGCGCATTTGCATTATTATGTTATAATCCTATATTAATAATATAAATCTCCAATACATGAAACATAGCAATTATCAAATACTCTTCTACTGCAATATTTTGCATTATTTTTCATTTAAATGAAGTTTATCTGCCTATATGCAGAACGTCTATGTTCCATCATCAACTTATCATTTATCGCATATTTATAATGTATTTCCTGTTTGTTGCAGATCAACTCCTACTACATTTCCCAGTGTTCAAACGGCTAAAAAGAGAAGATATTAAAAATCATTGGCTGTTTTTTGAATTTAATGGCGTTTTGTGAATGATCATGAAATTAGCTAAAAAATAATGCTCCATAGAGAGATTGATTCTCAAACTATTTTTTTTTGAAATCTGGGTCGACTTTCACCGACATGTCAAGGGGATCGAAAGTGAAAAGTGCAAATACCTCATGCATGTTGTCTTTAAATTGACATTATCACAATTGCTAAACTAAACTGATTATTCTTTACAATCATGATCACATAAAGCGTCAGTATGTCGCGGAAAGGTTTAGACACGCTGTAGCATTAGGAGCTGCCATGAAAACTGAATTTCCCAAAATTCTATGGGACAGAAGTTCGATAGAACAGGATTTCCCGAAATTCGATAGGACAGGATTTCCCACAAGTCTATGGGACAAATTAGTCCCACAGGCAATAGGATCAAAGTTCCCCAAAATTCAATGGGACAAAACATTCCAACAGTGCCATAGAATAGAGTTCCATAGCAATAGCACTACCCGCTATGGGAAAATTACAATAATTCCGTAGGACGTTTCCTATAGGAGTGCCATAGATTTTGGTTAATCGGGATAAGCTGATGTAGTAAACACCTTACACGCCAATGAAACAGTCGATTGTTGTGGCGGCATCCATTACTGTTTTTACCGATGAAATTGTTTGATTGAACTACAGATTGTTTCATAAAAAATGGATCACCCTTAAACATCGCCTTAACTTCAACTTTGTCTAACTCCGCCAAACTTGAGCGAATTTCTCTGAAATTTGGAAGATATGTCAGTTGTGCCTACTGATATCATTGTTGGAAATTTCAAGCATGAATATTGAGTTGTTTTCCTGTTATAGACAAAAAAGTAGTAGATAATTTGATCTTCATTTAGCAATGTTACACAAAATCATACCTCACTCTTATAAAATTACATTTGTTTCCTTTGTTATGTAATATGTTGTTCTACAAGCCAAAAGCTATCAAGCAAAACAAAAATAAAGAAAATCGGTCAATCAGAGCCAGTATAGCACCATTATTCATCAACAATAATGTAACTGCTATATGTGATTAACTGGACTTCATGTTCCATAGCTTCCTGACTTCGTTGCGGTGGTGTTGGCAGCACTCCTGATTGCTTTCAGCTAGAAATCTATCTCTTACCGGTTGAAAACAAAACAAAGCACAAATGAACAATTACGAGATCATTCACAAAAGGCAAAGTGTCAGCCTTGCTAGAACTAGGCTTTTCTTTGTGAGCTACAAGCAAGCGACTAAATGTCCCTTACACAAATGTGCATCGATGGCATAATGATGATTTTTGACTCTGTCGTAAAGAGGGCTCTGGCCGTCCACGCAAAACAACCAAACGTAGAGACCGCCTAATTTTGAGATTTGTTAAAGTTGATCCAAGTTTCTCGTTAACTGAGATGGCTGCACTAGACTCGTCTATTTCTAAGTCCACTATTCGTGGACTTATTGAGTCGAATTTCAAGAACTGTAAGAGGCCCTCTCAGATCGAATTATCAGATCAGCATACAAAAGGACGTCTCAGATGGGCAATGAGTCATTGTCACTGGTGAAATCAATGGGATCGGGTTGTCTGGTCTGATGAGGCATCAGGCCGTCTGAAGGATAGTGATGGTCGATTGAGATTATGGATAAAATCTGATCAGGAAATTCCGAGACATTTACATCGTCCCCGGGTACAAGGTGGTGCGACTCTACTGATTTTGGCTGGCATTTGGACCAATGGCCGCTCTGAACTTCACATACAACAAGGAACCATGAATTCTGAACGCTATGTGAATGTTTTACGAATGAACATTGGCCAAATGACAGATCAACTTGGTGATCCATCGACTTGTTTATTAATGGATGATAATGCTACGTGTCACAGGAGTAGTAGAGTCAACTTATGCAAGTCTCAATTAAGGCTTAGGGCATTATCTTGGCCAGCTCGTTCTCCTGATCTGAATCCCAATAGAAAATGTATGGAGTATTCTAAAACGTAACGTTCGTTGTTCACTGCTATCTACAGATGGCGTATCACAACTTACGTCACTGGTAATGTCATTGACAATAAGGGTAGGGCCACAAAATATTAGCTTCTTAAGAACCGTTACTGTATCATAGCTTATCAGATTATATAAGGACATTTAAATATATTAGGGACATGAAATAACATGAAAAATACTTTCTGTATCATATTTATGTTTTATTTAGTCAAATTTTAGGATGATCCACTTTTTATGAAACGGACTGTATCGATACATTAACCCATTAACGACCAACTACGTAAAATGATCTCAAACCTGCTTCTATTACATTGACTTGATCCAGAAGCAAACGGAATGACATTGAAAAAGATATCACATCACTGCAGAAAAATATATTGACTTTTTTGTAAATGTTCCCGTGGCGGGAACATGGGCGGCAGAGAGTCTGTCTATGAAAATTGCGATATTTTTTCATAACATGCAACTATGAAATATCTGCTCATGATATGATGACATGTTTGATTGACTATACTTCAACTATGATAAAAAGTGTCAAATCCATGAGATCTGCTAGAATGAAAACTCAGAATCAATCATAGAAACCTGTACTATCAGTTTGAAATTCAAATGTTGTACCAAGTCTGTAAACTGCTTTATGCGTGTAGGTGATCTCAAGTGCGCCCACTAGCGAAATACAAGAAGACATAGCATACATAACTTAAGTCAGTATCGATGGAACACCTCAAAACACTCATCATGCAAATTTACTCGGCACTTTGCACAACATCTTCTAGCGTTCGTTTTGCAGACTTTGCATCTACCCTGCTTCTGTGCGGGAGTTGATAATGCTTCACATCATCAAATCGAACCTCTGAAGGAACATTGCAAATTGCAGCAGATGAATATGATCGCTTTCGACTGGTTTTTATATTTCAGAAGATGGAGCTCACGACTTCACTTCGGAAGTCCAGCAAACTTAGTTGAGCACTGTCACATGACTAATTGCTTCGATAAAGAATCCACGAGTTTTGCAAGGCCACATCCAGCATCCATGCGAATGGAGCCCACCACCATTTCTTCATGCGAATTCCGATTCTATACTTTGCAACATTTTGGTCCATTCCATCGACGTATCCATGCACTGGTTGTAGCAATGAATTGGTTTGGCTGCAACACTTGAATAGACTTTCGCTCAATCTTGCTCCATCTTTGTACATTTCTTGTTGGTTTGGATGAAAGACAGTTGGAGGCAATGTAGACAGCTCGGTTGTCATTCCAACCTGCAACTGTTATAGTTGTCGAATCCTGTTATGCAGTCACCTGTTCCACATGACCTCGTTCTTTTTTCTCAAGATCTTTGTTACCCATGATATCACACTTGCTCAATTTTTTCTTATTGATTACACCAGTTGCGCTAATGTCCCTTGTTCCGAGATAGGAAAGCAACCGGAATGAAGTAAAATAGTTATCCATGTATACATGTAGCTTTGACCTGGAGGTAAGCGCTCCACTAGATTCAAAACAACGTGCTCACCTAGTCCCCATGTTGTTGTTGTCGAGATATGCCGCCCTGTTTTAGCCCCTTGGTAGGGTTCGAATTGAATCACATACCCGTAGGCCTCTGCAAGTACCCAAACTTTATAACCTACTCTGATAGGCTTGTTGTCGATTCTTTGTTTACTTCCATGGGAGCCGTAGTAAGGAATCATGGATTCAACCACGAATTTTGTTTCAGAATTTGACGAATACCTCAAGAACTTCTGATTGAGGTTTGTGATGAGAGGACGCAGCTTTAAAAATTTGTCACTTTTGTCTAAATTCGAGTTATCACATAAATGCAAATTTCGTAGAATTCTTTCGAACTCATTACGTGGCATAGTGTCCGACATCGCAGCAACAAATAGATCCGGAGACAGACTCCAATACAATCGACGATCTGGCAATCTGTGGTATCCACTCATCAAAAGCATTGCCAAAAATAAGCGAAATTTTCCTTTGTGATGCCAAACTCTGTGTCACTTTTCTCTCTTCGTGCGTATAACGTTGTAAAGTCAACAATGTCTGAGATCAACATATCATCAAAGAACAATTCGAGCAGAGAGAGAGGTGTCCCAATTTACTCTAAGTGGTTCACTTCAGGTGTGCTCTGTGAATTCCTTGATTTGATGTCACGATTAGTCCATCTCAAATCAGTCAGCAGTGGAGGCTTTTCATCACTCAAACGTCCTCTATGACTGCTGTCGTCTTTGATGGAGTTAGTCTGCAAGGCATCGCCCAAGGACTCACTTTGTGAATCATCATCCATGGTATCAGATATTCGATCACCGTAATTTATTCGAACGTCACCTCGGCCAATAGCTGATTGCCGCTCAATCGATTGATGTCAAAATCGTCCTCATCTGCACTGTCTTCCTCTGAACAATCTCCATCTCCAGGTGGCTGTATTGCAATGTCTGCACTCACAAACGACTCGTCATCTTCTAGCATTGCAACAACTTCATCCAACTTCAATTTCTTCACCATAATGAGATTCGCTGAACGATTCTCAAGCAGACGAGAAAATGACTTTGTAGAGCACACTCATTCAAAATAGCAACTGTCACTGCACACTATGGTATAGAAAGACTGTGAACTCGTGAGAAGACTGGAATACAGAAAATATCTATGTTCAGCAGCTTGAATATGCTGTGGAAACTCCTATCTCTCAATGTATCAAAATGTCCGATATCCTCAGTACAATGAGGTTGTTAACAATGTCATAGTCTGCCTGAGAATTTGGGGATTGCCCTACGACCTAATTATTGATGCAATCTCAAGGCACAGTCAAGGGTCAGAGAGATTTGTGTGTTTGATTTACACTGTTTCGCCGTTTCTTCGGCGGAAATAGCTTTGATTATCACACTCAAAATAAATATGCACTTTCTGCAGCATGTAACTCACAGAAACATCAAATTTACAGTCAATCTTTGCGAAAATTTCACTCAAGTAGCGCACCGTGCAAGAAAAAATTACTTGCAGAGCATCAATCAAAAGAGCCGACCAACTATAAACAAATTTCCAACAGAAAAAAATTGTTGTGATTTTCTAGTGCACAACCCCCCTGACGACCATGTTCCCGTTGTGGGAACATTTTTCAAACAACTGGGAATCGAAGTAGATAATCAATTTTTCAAAAGATATGTCACCAATGGGTGGAGCATGCCAGGAGCTCACGACTCATCGGTCTGATGTGATTTGTTGGTCCAAATTTCGATTATGAAGGCATTTGATCAGCACCATTGATAATTTTGAAATGATTTTCGAAAAAAAAGGATTTATCCTTCTCCATGACGCAACTTGTTGACTATAATACCATGAAACTGCCAGACATATGTTTTTTGGATCATTGTCGTATATCTTTAGCGTCCAACTCCTTCCTATTGTGTTCTTTCATGCTCAAAATCATGTCTTAAAAGAATGTTCCCGCAGCGGGAACATGGTCGTTAATGGCACTGTAAATCGCTGGATACGAAAATTACATACAAACACATACCAAGTTTACATACAATTTGAAACCAACATTTGATACGAGATTCTGGTATATATAAAGATATCTGGTATGTTTTTCATACGAATGGCCATTTACTTTCGTATGTGATTGGTATGTAAACGATACGAACTATGCTAACTGTGATTGGCTGTTTTACGTTGAAATGCGAATTCTTGGTATGTTTTATATACGAGACCCGATGCAAATTGGTATGTGTTTCGTATGTCTTTCGTATCAATAGCTTTATGTCATATGGCAAAAAATATGTTATACTACATACTACTTACAAATAACTTTCTTCCAGTAATACCAGCCGTGAATATTTCTTTGTGAAAGTGTGGTATTTAAATGGATTAGATTTCTTGTGTAATTAAAGCCGCATGTCATCTTTGCAACTTGTCTTATAGCATTCACAAGACTCATAATTAGCTCATTTCCTTGAAATAAATTGATAAACATCATTTCAATAAAACGATAACTTTTCAGCAACCATGTTGACTTATATATCTCAAACATAACTATTTTTGCGTTCATGAATTATAATGTGTCTTTATTTTGGATTGATAATATGCTTAGTTCCAAAATTACATAATGCATAATTGTTGATGGTCAAATACTTATTGATTATTTATGAAATGCCGCGGACTTACATGTATTAAAATCGAATTCAGTATTGTTAGTTTGACTATAAAATGTCATTATCTCACTACTTACAAAGCAGTAGTAGCATTAGCGTGATCTTTATTGACAAAAAGCCCTAAATCAACGTACTTTGGACATGATTGATGCTTTCTTTTAACATTGTGCTTGTATGGCTTTAGTATGTAAAGCATACCACACTTGAAATAACATGCAAAAAGCATACAAATATATACCAAGATCATACAGAAATATAACAAAAAAATATTTTGGTATGCATCCTTCGTATGTGATTGGTATTGAGCGATTTACAGTGGGGTTAATACAATTTTGCATGGACTCACTTCTCAGGACATGGCGATTGAAAATTCTATTTTGGAATAGGACGTCATTATGTAATTTCTCACCAGTTTGTCATTCTCAATGTAATAAACAAGCAGACCATTGACATGAAGCTCATTTGTTTCACACTGTCTAGGCAAGATAATACAACTTCACTTACAACACGATGATACACCTTCCCGGTGAGATCAAGCAGATTAAACGAAGACATGTGTCTAATTTTTCAATCACACAATCATCATCCTGATTAAAACAGTTTTCAATAGGATATCATCTTCTTACCAGTAATATCCTTCAACAAAGCACACCGCAAAGGCTTCGGAAAATCAATTTGAATTATTCTCATCGATCACTCGCCGTATATGCATGATCTATGGTGATTCATCATCGATCACACATGTGACCAAATGTGACGAAAACTGTGTCACATTTTTAAACTGCATAATCATTATCCTCACTTAGACAAATTTTTTAATCAAACTATATTTCAATTAATGATATTGTCATCTTGCCAATGAATATTCTTGAACAAAACAAGTAGTAAGGAATCCTCGACCAACTGCGCACATCGCACCCCTCTGAAGCGTGGGATGGGTTGTGTGGTTTTTGGGTCGACCTCCA
>CAJQUW010014110.1:0-5000 GCA_907163375.1 Prostheceraeus crozeri | reverse complement strand
AAAAAAAAAAAAAAAAAATAAAAAAAAAAAAAAAAAAAAAAAAAAAAAAATAAAAAAAAAAAAAAAAAAAAAAAAAAAAAAAAAAAAAAAAAAAAAAAAAAAAAAAAAAAAAAATAAAAAAAAAAAAAAAAAAAAAAAAAAAAAAAAAAAAAAAAAAAAAAAAAAAAAAAAAAAAAAAAAAAAAAAAAAAAAAATAAAAAAAAAAAAAAAAAATAAAAAAAAAAAAAAAAAAAAAAAAAAAAAAAAAAAAAAAATAAAAAAAAAAAAAAAAAAAAAAAAAAAAAAAAAAAAAAAAAAAAAAAAAAAAAAAAAAAAAAAAAAAAAAAAAAAAAAAAAAAAAAAAAAAAAAAAAAAAAAAAAAAAAAAAAAAAAAAAAAAAAAAAAAAAAAAAAAAAAAAAAAAAAAAAAAAAAAAAAAATAAAAAAAAAAAAAAAAAAAAAAAAAAAAAAAAAAAAAAAATAAAAAAAAAAAAAAAAATAAAAAAAAAAAAAAAAAAAAAAAAAAAAAAAAAAAAAAAAAAAAAAAAAAAAAAAAAAAAAAAAAAAAAAAAAAAAAAAAAAAAAAAAAAAAAAAAAATAAAAAAAAAAAAAAAAAAATAAAAAAAAAAAAAAAAAAAAAAAAATAAAAAAAAAAAAAAAAAAAAAAAAAAAAAAAAAAAAAAAAAAAAAAAAAAAAAAAAAAAAAAAAAAAAAAAAAAAATAAAAAAAAAAAAAAAAAAAAAAAAAAAAAAAAAAAAAAAAAAAAAAAAAAAAATAAAAAAAAAAAAAAAAAAAAAAAAAAAAAAAAAAAAAAAAAAAAAAAAAAAAAAAAAAAAAAAAAAAAAAAAAAAAAAAAAAAAAAAAAAAAAAAAAATAAAAAAAAAAAAAAAAAAAAAAAAAAAAAAAAAAAAAAAAAAAAAAAAAAAAAAAAAAAAAAAAAAAAAAAATAAAAAAAAAAAAAAAAAAAAAAAAAAAAAAAAAAAAAAAAAAAAAAAAAAAAAAAAAAAAAAAAAAAAAAAAATAAAAAAAAAAAAAAAAAAAAAAAAAAAAAAAAAAAAAAAAAAAAAAAAAAAAAAAAAAAAAAAAAAAAAAAATAAAAAAAAAAAAAAAAAAAAAAAAAAAAAAAAAAAAAAAAATAAAAAAAAAAAAAAAAAAAAAAAAAAAAAAAAAAAAAAAAAAAAAAAAAAAAAAAAAAAAAAAAAAAAAAAAAAAAAAAAAAAAAAAAAAAAAAAAAAAAAAAAAAAAAAAAAAAAAAAAAAAAAAAAAAAAAAAAAAAAAAAAAAAAAAAAAAAAAAAAAAAAAAAAAAAAAAAAAAAAAAAAAAAAAAAAAAAAAAAATAAAAAAAAAAAAAAAAAAAAAAAAAAAAAAAAAAAAAAAAAAAAAAAAAAAAAAAAAAAAAAAAAAAAAAAAAAAAAAAAAAAAAAAAAAAAATAAAAAAAAAAAAAAAAAAAAAAAAAAAAAAAAAAAAAAAAAAAAAAAAAAAAAAAAAAAAAAAAAAAAAAAAAAAATAAAAAAAAAAAAAAAAAAAAAAAAAAAAAAAAAAAAAAAAAAAAAAAAAAAAAAAAAAAAAAAAAAATAAAAAAAAAAAAAAAAAAAAAAAAAAAAAAAAAAAAAAAAAAAAAAAAAAAAAAAAAAAAAAAAAAAAAAAAAAAAAAAAAAAAAAAAAAAAAAAAAAAAAAAAAAAAAAAAAAAAAAAAAAAAAAAAAAAAAAAAAAAAAAAAAAAAAAAAAAAAAAAAAAAAAAAAAAATAAAAAAAAAAAAAAAAAAAAAAAAAAAAAAAAAAAAAAAAAAAAAAAAAAAAAAAAAAAAAAAAAAAAAAAAAAAAAAAAAAAAAAAAAAAAAATAAAAAAAAAAAAAAAAAAAAAAAAAAAAAAAAAAAAAAAAAAAAAAAAAAAAAAAAAAAAAAAAAAAAAAAAAAAAAAAAAAAAAAAAAAAAAAAAAAAAAAAAAAAAAAAAAAAAAAAAAAAAAAAAAAAAAAAAAAAAAAAAAAAAAAAAAAAAAAAAAAAAAAAAAAAAAAAAAAAAAAAAAAAAAAAAAAAAAAAAAAAAAAAAAAAAAAAAAAAAAAAAAAAAAAAAAAAAAAAAAAAAAAAAAAAAAAAAAAAAAAATAAAAAAAAAAAAAAAAAAAAAAAAAAAAAAAAAAAAAAAAAAAAAAAAAAAAAAAAAAAAAAAAAAAAAAAAAAAAAAAAAAAAAAAAAAAAAAAAAAAAAAAAAAAAAAAAAAAAAAAAAAATAAAAAAAAAAAAAAAAAAAAAAAAAAAAAAAAAAAAAAAAAAAAAAAAAAAAAAAAAAAAAAAAAAAAAAAAAAAAAAAAAAAAAAAAAAAAAAAAAAAAAAAAAAAAAAAAAAAAAAAAAAAAAAAAAAAAAAAAAAAAAAAAAAAAAAAAAAAAAAAAAAAAAAAAAAAATAAAAAAAAAAAAAAAAAAAAAAAAAAAAAATAAAAAAAAAAAAAAAAAAAAAAAAAAAAAAAAAAAAAAAAAAAAAAAAAAAAAAAAAAAAAAAAAAAAAAAAAAAAAAAAAAAAAAAAAAAAAAAAAAAAAAAAAAAAAAAAAAAAAAAAAAAAAAAAAAAAAAAAAAAAAAAAAAAAAAAAAAAAAAAAAAAAAAAAAAAAAAAAAAAAAAAAAAAAAAAAAAAAAAAAAAAAAAAAAAAAAAAAAAAAAAAAAAAAAAAAAAAAAAAAAAAAAAAAAAAAAAAAAAAAAAAAAAAAAAAAAAAAAAAAAAAAAAAAAAAAAAAAAAAAAAAAAAAAAAAAAAAAAAAAAAAAAAAAAAAAAAAAAAAAAAAAAAAAAAAAAAAAAAAAAAAAAAAAAAAATAAAAAAAAAAAAAAAAAAAAAAAAAAAAAAAAAAAAAAAAATAAAAAAAAAAAAAAAAAAAAAAAAAAAAAAAAAAAAAAAAAAAAAAAAAAAAAAAAAAAAAAAAAAAAAAAAAAAAAAAAAAAAAAAAAAAAAAAAAAAAAAAAAAAAAAAAAAAATAAAAAAAAAAAAAAAAAAAAAAAAAAAAAAAAAAAAAAAAAAAAAAAAAAAAAAAAAAAAAAAAAAAAAAAAAAAAAAAAAAAAAAAAAAAAAAAAAAAAAAAAAAAAAAAAAAAAAAAAAAAAAAAAAAAAAAAAAAAAAAAAAAAAAAAAAAAAAAAAAAAAAAAAAAAAAAAAAAAAAAAAAAAAAAAAAAAAAAAAAAAAAAAAAAAAAAAAAAAAAAAAAAAAAAAAAAAAAAAAAAAAAAAAAAAAAAAAAAAAAAAAAAAATAAAAAAAAAAAAAAAAAAAAAAAAAAAAAAAAAAAAAAAAAAAAAAAAAAAAAAAAAAAAAAAAAAAAAAAAAAAAAAAAAAAAAAAAAAAAAAAAAAAAAAAAAAAAAAAAAAAAAAAAAAAAAAAAAAAAAAAAAAAAAAAAAAAAAAAAAAAAAAAAAAAAAAAAAAAAAAAAAAAAAAAAAAAAATAAAAAAAAAAAAAAAAAAAAAAAAAAAAAAAAAAAAAAAAAAAAAAAAAAAAAAAAAAAAAAAAAAAAAAAAAAAAAAAAAAAAAAAAAAAAAAAAAAAAAAAAAAAAAAAAAAAAAAAAAAAAAAAAAAAAAAAAAAAAAAAAAAAAAAAAAAAAAAAAAAAAAAAAAAAAAAAATAAAAAAAAAAAAAAAAAAAAAAAAAAAAAAAAAAAAAAAAAAAAAAAAAAAAAAAAAAAAAAAAAAAAAAAAAAAAAAAAAAAAAAAAAAAAAAATAAAAAAAAAAAAAAAAAAAAAAAAAAAAAAAAAAAAAAAAAAAAAAAAAAAAAAAAAAAAAAAAAAAAAAAAAAAAAAAAAAAAAAAAAAAAAAAAAAAAAAAAAAAAAAAAAAAATAAAAAAAAAAAAAAAAAAAAAAAAAAAAAAAAAAAAAAAAAAAAAAAAAAAAAAAAAAAAAAAAAAAAAAAAAAAAAAAAAAAAAAAAAAAAAAAAAAAAAAAAAAAAAAAAAAAAAAAAAAAAAAAAAAAAAAAAAAAAAAAAAAAAAAAATAAAAAAAAAAAAAAAAAAAAAAAAAAAAAAAAAAAAAAAAAAAAAAAAAAAAAAAAAAAAAAAAAAAAAAAAAAAAAAAAAAAAAAAAAAAAAAAAAAAAATAAAAAAAAAAAAAAAAAAAAAAAAAAAAAAAAAAAAAAAAAAAAAAAAAAAAAAAAAAAAAAAAAAAAAAAAAAAAAAAAAAAAAAAAAAAAAAAAAAAAAAAAAAAAAAAAAAAAAAAAAAAAAAAAAAAAAAAAAAAAAAAAAAAAAAAAAAAAAAAAAAAAAAAAAAAAAAAAAAAAAAAAAAAAAAAAAAAAAAAAAAAAAAAAAAAAAAAAAAAAAAAAAAAAAAAAAAAAAAAAAAAAAAAAAAAAAAAAAAAAAAAAAAATAAAAAAAAAAAAAAAAAAAAAAAAAAAAAAAAAAAAAAAAAAAAAAAAAAAAAAAAAAAAAAAAAAAAAAAAAAAAAAAAAAAAAAAAAAAAAAAAAAAAAAAAAAAAAAAAAAAAAAAAAAAAAAAAAAAAAAAAAAAAAAAAAAAAAAAAAAAAAAAAAAAAAAAAAAAAAAAAAAAAAAAAAAAAAAAAAAAAAAAAAAAAAAAAAAAAAAAAAAAAAAAAAAAAAAAAAAAAAAAAAAAAAAAAAAAAAAAAAAAAAAAAAAAAAAAAAAAAAAAAAAAAAAAAAAAAAAAAAAAAAAAAAAAAAAAAAAAAAAAAAAAAAAAAAAAAAAAAAAAAAAAAAAAAAAAAAAAAAAATAAAAAAAAAAAAAAAAAAAAAAAAAAAAAAAAAAAAAAAAAAAAATAAAAAAAAAAAAAAAAAAAAAAAAAAAAAAAAAAAAAAAAAAAAAAAAAAAAAAAAAAAAAAAAAAAAAAAAAAAAAAAAAAAAAAAAAAAAAAAAAAAAAAAAAAAAAAAAAAAAAAAAATAAAAAAAAAAAAAAAAAAAAAAAAAAAAAAAAAAAAAAAAAAAAAAAAAAAAAAAAAAAAAAAAAAAAAAAAAAAAAAAAAAAAAAAAAAAAAAAAAAAAAAAAAAAAAAAAAAAAAAAAAAAAAAAAAAAAAAAAAAAAAAAAAAAAATAAAA
>CAJQUW010014108.1:0-93933 GCA_907163375.1 Prostheceraeus crozeri | reverse complement strand
AATTACTGTAATTAAAGTTCAAATAAAGCTAGCTAAAGCGCCACCTAAAGGTTGAAGCTCGGTTATTTGTAATTCGTTTTCATAAAATCGGCCTCTGATTTCCTCATTATCTAAATCTCTAATTTCATAAGTAATCGGATAAGTTTGATTTATTTAACACTAGAAGAATTGAAATTTCAATCTTACTAGAAAGCCTGAAGTGCGTCAATTGACGCACTTCTAAAATCATAATCATAATATCGGTCAAAACTACGAGTATGATATAAGTAGGCTATATGAGATACTTTTGCAATAAATAATGAAGTAATTAATGATTTCTATATGGTAGGTATCTATTCCTAATTAGTTTAGAAATGTGTAAACACTACTGAGCTAGAATATTAAAAACCATAAAATTCCCAATTCGCAAGCAACACTCAGCATTATTTCCCAATTTGAAAAAATAAAAATCATTATCAATAATTTGAATTGCAAATGGATTCATATTTCACAAACAGAACTAATAGAGAATCATATGAACATCCGGATTACTTACTTGCATTCATTGCACATTCGAATTGTACAACGTCCGCAAACTGGCCGGTTACAAAGCTGACACCGATCTAAGGTACGATTGCGGTTACATTCACCAGATGACATGTCAATCTTTGCCGTACATTTCTTTGATTGTTGTCAAAGGCCACTGCTCGTTTTCGAGTTTTTTCCTCGACTTGCTTGCTTTTGAGAAGTTGCTCTACCACTTCTTGAATATATGAGCGTTCGACTCATGTTGGTCTTAGTCACCTCTTTGTACAATACCCAAGAATTGACTAAAGCGATATCCATAATATTTGAGAACACATGAACTGGCCATCTTCGACACGCTGGCTTCACCGAATACAGGCGCAACATTTGATCTAAGACATCGACTCCCGATTTTGTTGCGTTGTATAGTAAAACTATCTCAGGCTTGCACTTCTGATTGTCAGCAGTAGGGATAGTCACTCTATGATGAAGAGTGCTTAGTATTGTAACTTTTTTGTTCTTTTTGCACTGATAATCAGTCAATGTTGCTGATGAATCGGCATTCTTGAGTACATCGGTATGATGCAAAGATGATTTTTCATGGACCAATGGAGGCAGCTCTCGATGATTTGATCGGACAGTATCGATAATCGAAGTATGTTTGCTGCTTGCAAGTTGTTTAGCCAATGAAAGGCTAGTGAAAAAGTTATCACTTGTAATGGTGCGTCCATTTCCTTGTACCGGTTTTAGTAACTTCATCACAACATCAGTAGAAATACTGTCAACACGTGTTGAGTCTCTTCCTAAGTATGGGAAACCGTTATATAGATATTTGGTCTGAAGATCCACCATAAACCAAAATTTGATGCCAAATATATCTGGCTTATTGGCCATGTATTGAAGAAATCCACACCTGGCTTTGCATGGGAGAAGCTGTTCATCAATAGTTACATACTCAGATGGATAGAATTCTCTGTCCTTGATTTTCTCGTAGTCTTATCATCGAAGCGAAGAAAGCGTTTGATCTCCATGAGCCGATCTCTGCTCATATGGTCGGTAAACAATACATTTCCCCACTGCTTGGACCAAAATTCTCGAAGAGGAAGATTCTTGCATCCCAAAATGCCGCGAGCAATCCAAAGTCCAAAAAAGTGTCTAATTCAGATGGGTTAATTTTCCAATCGGATTTGAATCTCTCACCTTCTGATGTTGTGTATTTACAAATTTTTCGTAGCATCGGCTCATTGATCAATAAGCGGAAAGCCGACAAGGGATCACCAATACGAGAAGTTGCATATGACGTTTGACCTGGTTGACGTCGTAAAATATTTTGGGCATCACGTCGACCTGTGCTTGAAGGAGAATTAGCAAGTTTGTTCCAGACAGTGCCGTCTTTTCCAACGAGACTGGCTGCGGACGTAGGCCTGTCAGTATCACCTTCACTATCGATTTCTGTTCCGGGTATTCGCTGAGATAACGGCGGAATATCATCAATGGAGTCATCGTCACTACTGCAGGATTCATCGACGTCATGTTGGTCAACAATGTTTTCAGCTGGGATTGCTTCATTCTCATCGTCTCCGTTGTCACTATCGTCTGTATTGAGATCCTGCAGCAATTGTAAAGCTCTCAAAGCGGAATGTTTTACTCGTCTAGCCATTTGTTTTCCTTGTATGTCAAATGACGCTAAAGTGCTTGAAATGAACATTTTATTATTGATCGATCATTTTCAAAATCCTGACACAGATAGATGACAATTATATATTGCCGCAAGCAATTCATTCATAAACACGAAGATTGCTCTCAATATATCTATGCGGATGCTTGTTGCCGCTCTGACATTAGATATCTATTGAATCTATTGTGTTTTCAGTTGACTGATGACACTTAAAGGATTGCTTTGGAGTTTAATTTAACGCTTTGCATAGCTATAATAAAACTTGATACTGTGTTATCCGACTTTACGAATACAATGCGTCAATTGACGCACTCAGGCTTTCTAGGAAGTCAAGAGATTTCTATGTCAAATAGATGTCCGAGAGGGCTGTTACTTTTAGAATAGTAAGAACTAAGGAAAATATTAAATGTCAGGAAGTTTCATTGGATAAATGTCACAGAGTAACTTAAAAACATGAAAAATGAACTGACTTTGCGTCAATTGACGCGCTTCGGTCTTCTAGTGTTAAGAAAACTTCAAATATCTCTTTAGTCCAATAGCCAACAAAACCTTTTTCAAATTTATTTTTATACTTAAATATTCGTACCCAATCTCCAATTTTAAATTTCGGCTTTCGTTTCTGTAAATTCGGATTACTCTCATTCGAATAATTATTTTCAAATATTTTCTTTCGTATTAAATCAGGATCGTAAAAAGCATTCTTTGGAGTTTCTTCAATACCTAAATGAACTTTATTATTGTACTGATCTACAATTCCTGGTAATATCTTCAACCATTTCTGATTACCTTGCTCAGTAAATTTCTTGAATATATTATTTTTTAAAGTTCTATTAAACCTCTCTATTACTACAGCTTTGCCAGCATTTTCTGTGGAATAAACAGTTTAAAATAGTGGCTTAACAGATCTTTTATCAACGAATGGCTTCTTTGGCTTTCTATTACTTTCTTTAAAGATTTCTTCAAACGCATATTTAACTGACAGACAACTTTTGTTTTTTAAAGGCTTTGCCCAAGCGTATCGTGTATATAAATCTATAACGGTCAATAGTGGTAGTGTTGTTTATTTATAAATGAAAAACATGCGATACAAGTAGTTGAAAGTAGGAATGGTACAAATACACAAAAATCAAGGATTTTGAAAGAATTTCACTTTAAATTCACTGTCAAACACAGTTTGTGGAATTCACTGCTTTCGTAATGAAAGGGAAAAAGGAACATGATCTAACATTTGTGCGCGTATAAAATGATTGGTACTTCTTCGTGCGTGGTAACGTGGTCGGTGTCATAGGGAAAAGAACATGAAAAGGATTGTCACAAGCTTGTTGAAAAAGTTTCTTCGATGAGCGCAGTCTTCTCGCCGCTAAAGAGTCTGGGATGCATTGACAACCAGCGATTGCTATCATCGAAGAAAATGATTCTATGCGCCCTCTTATCCATCCGCTCCAGTTGTTGGGAGTGCTTTTTTATTTATGCCACAGAAGCACGGACTTGCGTATTCCATAATAGATCGGATATACGAGGTATATATGTTGTGAAGCTCCTCCTTGGAGACATGCGGTCTCAGCAGGCGTAGAGCATGCAGTCTTGAAGCGGATTTAGATCGAACTGATTCGATATGCTGCCCAAACCCTAGATTCCTGTCTATTCTCACGCCAAGGATCTTCATGTGATCTACAACCTGAGGATCATCAATATTATTAATTATTATATATCTGCTGGAATCGCCCACAAATACATAATTTTAGTTTTTAGAGTATTCAGTCGAAGTTCCTTCTCATTACACCAACTTTCAATATTCGATATTTCGTCAGAGATTCTCTTTTTGATGTCAACGCACTTCGGAAGTGGAATGATAAGATAGATATCGTCTGCGTATTTGACGACATGAGTATCAACATAGGCGGGAACAAAGTCGTTAGTGAAGACACAAAACAAATATGGGCCAATAACTGAACCCTGAATAACACCGGACGTAATATTATACGGAGCACTTAGTAGAGATTCAATTCGAACAACGTTCGTACGCTCCCGAAGATAGCTGCTCAGCCACAAAATAAATCCTGAAGGGAAATTGCTCCTTTGAAGCTTTTGTAGGAGTATAGGATGTGACACGTAATCGAAAGCTTTTGATAGATCTACGCTAATTATAGCTGCCCCGAGGAGTGATGGATTGTCATAGAATCGAGTAGCATGGTCATGCAAATCTATCAAGGCCGTAGCCGTAGATGCCCCTTGCCGAAAGCCATGTTGATTCATTCCATATTCTCGAAGGAAAGAAGTACGCATTTGTTCACATATAATTCGCTCCATAATTTTTCCAACAGTAGGGAGGATGGCAATCGGACGCACATTGTGAATATCTACCGGGGTCGTTTTAGGAATAGGGATAGTAATTCCAAGTTTGAGCGAGTGCGGAAAAGTTCTCGTACGAATTGAGTTGCGTATAATAGAAGCGATGTAAACAGAAAGAATCTTTGAAAGTTCACAGTACACAGTATTAGGAACATCACTATGAGATTTGGCTGTCCCTGGTTTTAATTTTTTCAGAAGACTCTCTACAGCTTGTGGTGTCACGCTAATGTCCCAAGAATCGTCAACAGGAAGATTGAGTTGAGAATTATCGATGCTGGGAAGCTGGAGGCAAACAGTGATTCTCGTACGTCATGTAGCACGCGATTGCAGTCTCCAGCGAGAGACAGACCATCGAAAAGGCTCTTGTCCCGAGAGCTTGAACCAGTTACTCTTTTGCCATCTTCCATATTCCCCCACTTGATCTCTTGAGTTTTGAAGCCCAAATCTCTTTCGCTGACTGTATTTCTTTCTTTGCCTTTTCTTTGAGTCTGATGAAGTTTGGCCAGTCTTTATTACGATATGCCCTCCATTTTTCGTTGATTACATGCTTAGTTATTGGCGTCATCCACCTTTGGTCGCGATCGGTCATTATTACATCATATGCTGGTACATTTGAATCAACTAATTCTCCCATGGATTTGATGAAGAAGTCACATTGATAGTTCACGTCGTTAGAAAGCAGAAGTACATTGTTATGATAGGTGACAAAGGATTCAAAAGCAAGTCGTAGTTTTGAGATATTCGAAGGACGGAGGTCGTAGACGGAGACATGGCGAACTGAGTTAGGACGGGGAGATTCATGAGCTTTCGGAGGCACGGTCAGTATCCGATGATCTGCATTGCCAAGAGGAGAATCGTAGACTACACTATCACAGTCATAAGTATCAACCAAGCTGTTTGATAATAGAATAACATCCAATATATTATTTCCCCTTGTAGGTTTGCAAACGATATTTGTAAGTTGTAACTCCTCACATAACTGCCTTGTGTTTAGTTGATTAAAGTCACCGAGAATAACAATTTGAAATTTCGGGGAAAGCAGTAGGAGTTGGTCTACCATAGCAATGAAATAGGATAATATATCATTCGAAAGTATTTGAGTCGATGTTGGGAGGAACGTAGGCATTTATCACGATCAATTTACTATCAACAGTGTTATACCACATACTTCAATTGCTGACGGGGCTGGATACGGAAGGGATAAAGCTTTGTAGTTCAAGTCACAACGCGCATAAATCATAGTTCCGCCACCTCTTCTAACCACTGCGGTCGCATCTCAGGGTATCGAAATGGTTAATAGAAACATAATTATTCAAGATTGCATCATTTAACCATGTTTCAGTGACGCATATGACATCAGGCTGTCTGAGAGATGCTGTGAGTCTGAGTTCGTCGATTTTGGGAAAAACTGATTGTGCATTCAATAGCATAAATGTGGGATAATGGATGCGCAAGTAGTCTGTAGCTGCTAAAAACCGTCGCGAAAATTTTTGAACATTTTTGCGTTCCCATTATTTTCCCTCGGAAAATTACGACATCTTCGTTCGCCTTTCTTTGTTGAAGCTCTTGTCTCAATTGCTTATCTTGCTGCTGTTGAAGTTTCGTCTTGTCGTTGTTGATGTACAAATGACGAAACTGAGGACTATTTCGCAATTGCTTCGCGTTTCGTAGTATTGAATATTTCTGATTTGCCGATTTGAATTTTATCTGAATCAAACGTTTGTTATGTGAACCCAAGCGTCCGATACGCCGAGTTTCATCAACTTCTGAGATAGAGGACCCAAGAAACGTCAAAATATGTTCACATTTCATGCGGTCGTGCTGTTTGCGTTCTTCAAGACTTGCCATTAGTAAGTTCTTCAACCCAGAGAGAATTAAGTTTTTCTCACGTTTCATACGATCAGCAAATTCATCGAATATGCTGTTGGTGATGTCCAGCTGCGTTATCCGAAACTCAGACATACTTTGCTCAAGCATATTATATTTATCTTTGATTTCGTTCATTTCTTCAGTTAGGGTGGCAATTTTTTGCAAAAAGGGGTCTAATCGCTCTCTCAGTTTCTGTTCAAGTGTAGATGACAGTACATCAAAATCGCATACATTATTGGCTTTCGGAAGTTTCTGTGATCTTACTTGAATAAGGGCTTGCATTAGATCATTTTTATTTATAGAATTCTTTCTTCCAATGAGTTCTTGATCACTCAAGGCCAAAATGTCATTGATAGACGTCATCATTAAAATTCGACACTCGAAAGACTTGAAACACCAACCGACCGATTCTTACGCGGACAGCTAAGCCACTACACCACTGACGCAACACTTGTAACGAATAAAGCGTATTTATAATCTTTTTCATTCGGCATATTGATTAGATCAGCACTCCAAATATCATCTTTATTAAATACTTTTACTTTCAATAGATATTTCGGCTTTCTATATTCCTTGTGAATTTCGGATGCGTAGGTTTCAGAGTTATGAGTTTTGTCTAAACCCTGTCCGAACAATATTTTAGCTTGTAAAGCTTTCTTAACAAACATTCTTTCAATTTTTTCTCTAAATGTAGGATTTTGAATACTATCTAATTCTTGAATCATCTTCTTATCAGCTTCATGTCTAGAAGTTATATCATCATGTTCTCTGTATGCTAAATCGTG
This sequence comes from Prostheceraeus crozeri, assembly GCA_907163375.1. Lineage (NCBI taxonomy): Eukaryota > Metazoa > Platyhelminthes > Polycladida > Euryleptidae > Prostheceraeus > Prostheceraeus crozeri. The sequence goes on along the minus strand of CAJQUW010014108.1, from coordinate 86,745 downwards.
TCTATAAGCTGCTGCATCAACTCTGTTTATTGGTTCTTCACCTGGTTTTGGATTACTATTCTCATCTAGTCTTATATATAATCGAGTTCCTTGACCGGTATATGAATGACCAGGAAGATGTTTTTCTTTTGAGTATTCACTCCAAATAAATCCAGGAAAGTTTTCTAATGTTTTTTGTATATCACTTCCGGTATGCAACGAAGTTGAATCACCATCGGTGTGCTGACAATTTGAGGTTTTATGTACTTTGAAGAGATAATTTAATAAATCTAAATTAGAAATTTTTAATTTAATTAAATTTTCGAAATTTGTAGAACATGTAGAATTTGTAGAATACATTTTTGAAGATAAAATAGAATAACTGTTTTACCTAATCATATTGGGACTTAGATATATTCCAGAACCATCTTTAGTTTCTTTTATTTCTATCAAGTCATCAACATTGTGGAGAATATTTTTAAGAACTCATTTTCCTTCATCAACCAAATTTAATTTACTAATAAAATTATCTACTACTCCCTCACCCCTAGCAACTTTCTCTAACTTTCTATTATGACGTTTTTGTTCTTCTAATGCTGCCTTCTCTGATTTATTATACAATACCTGGACAATACCAGCTGTCCCACCTGCTACACTTCCTGCTGCTGCTATGCCACCTATTATTAGAGGAATTAATGGGAGAATTCAACCATTCTTTCCTTCTTGTAATTTAATATTCTCTATCATTTGTTTACTTATGTAATATTTCTTTTTATCAATAGTTATAGTTTTAGGTGTATTTTTGTCAACAATGTTACGTAGTCTTAATTCAACAGTTTTATTATTTCTTTTCGCTTGCGACATTTTTAATAAAAAAATTTAAGTTAAGAACAAATTTTAAGTTACCAAAAATTTTAGTTAACCAATCCTAACCGTCCTTCCATTAAGAATTTTAATAGAATATTTTACATCTTTTAGCAGTAAACCACAAGCCATTAATGAAGTTGTGGAATCTTTCTTTTCAATATTAATGGTTACATCACAACCATTTTTAACAATATCTTGAGATTGTGCACTTAAATTGAAACAGAAAACAAGATATAAATGTCTCCAATCTCCAGGAGTTAATTGTGGTTCAACCCCAAATTCTATACAAAGATTTCTATAAGCATCATATCCTTCCATAAATTGATTATTGGTATCATCGAATCTTAATGGATCAATTGGATATCGGGTTTGATTTAATGAAACTTGTAAACTTCGAATTGTATTAATATGAAAAAGATTGTTGTTCTTATCAAAACTTGGAGAATTATTTCTTTGAAAAAATAGCAATAAATATCTTGGAGTATTCGCAGTTCTAGTAAAATGCCAGTTAAATCTTTGTTCGGAAAAAGTTACTGAACTAGCAGTACGCTTTAGAAAATTTACTGGAATTGGTTTGTTAGTATTTAATCTTTTTGCAATAGCTGTTTCAACCTCTAAACTAGGAGTAATATGCTTAATCCACCATTCAAGTCTATCAATTTTTAAATATGCTTTTTTTCCAGTCTTACCAAAAAAGATTAATTCATTATTTGCTGTACGATGAATTATTAACTTAAATTTTAATTGATATGATATTTTGTCATAATCTAAATATCCGAATAATGGAGACAATGACCAATTAACTGTCTGTTTACTTTTCTTGTTAAATTCACGTCTTTCTTTATATGCATCATTATTTGTTTTATTTAAATGATTTGCGATATTTTCTACATCTTTCGCAATTCCTGCTGCATCTGTTCCAACGTGAGTTAAATCATCAACAATTATACCATCATTATTATCTTGAAACCAACCTTCGATTTCATACTTTCGATTATTTTCACCAATTGTTACAAATCTAAGCATTGTATCAATTACGCCTGGAGAATCACTTATTGTTTCTATATTTTGAGTTGCAACATCTAAACGCATTTGTGTAAATAATCTTGGAAAGAAATTATTCTCTAATGCAATATTATCGGTATCTGGTAATGGTGTTGTAAAATTGGCAACACCATATAAAGAATATTCACAGTGTAAAAAGGAATCAGGTAAATATAAATAACTTTGTTGATTATCAACTTCAAAGATTAAATCTCCTCCAGTATTTACTCCACTAGAAGATCCGGGATTCATAGCAATTCTTATATAGTCATTCTTTTTTTGATTATAAATGACGAACGGAGGATCGTCCAATCTAAATTTATTTTCAATCAGGGAAGACATTTATATAAAAAATAATTTTACTTTTTTGTTTTTTCTAAAAGTAATTTTCTTAGGATTCCGTTTTAGAATATATTTTAAAATTTTGCTAAACCATTACCTCTTATTTCTTCAATTGTTTTTTCATCCTGTTTACTATCAGCTCCTGCTGCTATGTTAGCAATTTTGTTTTTTGTTTCCTCTGAGAGTTTTTTAAATTTTTTTAGTTCTTCAGAATCGTTCTTAAGGTTACGAATAGCTTCTAGTTGTTTTAATTCGTTTTGAGACTTAACAGCATTTGATATTGCACTAGCTGTACTACCTATAGCAGCTGCTCCTTTTGCAGCAGATGTAATCAAATCTTTATTATTTTTAATAACATTAACAATACTACCTATACCAGAAAATATACCAGCTCCTTCTTTTTGAACGGTTTCTACATTGTTATAATGGTACACAGGTTTCATAGATGGTTCATGAGCAATTTTTTTATTTTAAGCAAAATTTTTAAGATTGTGTTTATAAATTATAGGCTTTTTTTAAGATTAAATTTGACTTTTGGGGGAAATTATTTACGTTTATGATCGGCTAAAGCCTCTGGACAGGTTTCTATAGGTTAGTAATCTGAGGACCTTTGGTCCGATTAAGATTTACGTTTGTGAATGGACAACAACTTCGTTATAACTTTATTAATTTTCTGTTGCACTTTATCTATTGCGTCAAGCAGCGTGTGATGCATTTCAATTTCTTTTCTATTAACTTGCATTTTCTGCTGATTCATCTTCAACGCCGTTTTTAGTGCATTCAATTGAACTTTAAGAACATCTAACTGATTTTAACAGCATCTAATTGTTCTTTATTTCCTTTATGATTTTTCTTTAATTCATTTTCTAAATTGATTTTAAGAGTTTTCATTTTATCAACTTTTTGATTTAGTGAGTTTACTTCATTTATTATTCTATTCATCTTTTTCATTTGTTCAGTAATTTTAGAACTTAATTCATCAACACTTTCTTGGAATGTAGCTTGTAACTTATTTAAATTTTTAAAAAAATTTTTAGGAAGTTTTTCTAATCCATTTTCTAATTGTTCCTTCAATAGTTGTATCTGATGTTTATTTTTAATGACTGCAGATTTTAACTTTATAGAAAGTAATATTAAAATTTTTGATTGTTCTGAAATTTTTTAAAAAGTTTTGCTATATTTACTTCTAGCTCTCTATCCTTTTTATCAAGTTTTAATAATTTTTCGTTTAATGATTTGTCATTAAGTTTTAGCAACTTTAATTCATTCATCAGTGGAACCAAAACATCATTTATATATTTTTCTTTTAAGTCATTAATTTGTGCATCAACATATTGTTTATTCGTTAACTCTGTATTTTGTTGTGGAAGAATAGAAAGATGTAATGAGCCAGACAAAAAGTTTCCAGTTTTCATGATATAATTTTCTATTTCGAATTCTGATTCACGATTATTCGGGATATATGCACCTCCACCAACATTTGGTAACATCATTCTTTAAACAATAAAAAAATATTTTTTTTCTAATAAAAAAAAAATGGAAATCAGTCAAATGTGCCAAATTATGAATCCTAGTTCAGAGTTCTATGATAGTAAATATCAGTGTACGGATTGTTTAAAAGCAAAAGTAATGTGTTTAGGTTGTCAAAAAGTTATATTGAAGAAAAAAATGGAAAAAGGAAATTTAGAAAAATTATATTCGCCCGTATCATCCTGTTCTTCTTATTCGACTAGATCATCGGGATTTGAAAATAACTGTTTTGATAATAATAATAATAATCCATGTATAGATGTTAATCTTTTGTCTAAATTACAAGCTGAAATATTTAAAGAAAAGACTAAAGGTTTACCTAATATTGATACCAACTATTGTATATTTCCAGGTGATCCATTTATAAAATTTATGGATATTGTAAGTAAATATAATGATGTTGCGTATGTAGAACTGAATAAAGAAAATATGGTTATCATAGGGTATAATAGTATATATGGGTTTATTAGGGCGGTTTTACCAATTAGTAATACTGATTGGATTGAAACTAAAATTATCAATTATATCAACATTAGAGAATTAGTAAAAAAATTAAAATCTTTCTCAAAATCTGAAATTAGGTTATTTGTTGATGAATTAAATCAATATAATATTCATATTGAAAGTAAAAAACATCATGATGAATTATTATGTCAAGTATATTATAGAGATGCTATTTATAAAAGAGAAATGGTAGAAATGCCCCAAAGATATGATAATGACACATATGTGGGATTCTATTCTAATTTGAACATTAATTCATTAAAATCATATATAAATGGTTTATACTGTTCATTATAGGAAGCCAAAAGCGTCGATGCTTGTTAACTTTGTTTTTCTTTTTTTTTTTCTTTTGGAGAAGAGATTGCCTTTCCTTTCGGACGTCCAGCACGTCAGGGCACAGCAATTGCAATTGATTGCCTGACGGACGTCTGACCGACGAAAGCTCGTAAGTCAAATCTATCTCTTGGAAAAAGAAAAAAGAATTTAGTAACAAGCATACATCGACGCTTTTGGCTTCCTATAATGAACAGTATAAGTGATTCAAGCCCTCTATTCCCAGAAATAAATGGTTTAGCACAACAAGAAAAAATTTATATGTGGACAACACCTTATACTATTAACAATGACCATAATCATAATCATGATCAAAATCATAATCAAAATAATCCTGTGAATCATATTGAAGATTCTGATAATAATAATGATAATAATAATGATTCTAATACACTAAAACAAATAAATAATAAAAATACTAGTAATTATAAAAATTTAAGTGAAGAAAAATTTACATCTCAACATGATATATAACACTACATATAATCAAAATTTTTTTCTAAATTTCAATTTTTAACAAGTGAAAATAATAATAATGGAATAGGTGAAGATACTATTAGACAACTATGTGTTGGGTCTACAAAATTTAAATTAGGATTTACATCTAATCAATTTAAAACTTTATCATCCTTAATAAAAACTAAAAATGATTCAGATTATGGTGGTGTTATTAAATTTTCCAATAGAGATCAAAGACCAATATTTTTTTCTATTAAATTATTATCAGATAATAAATATAATTTGGAATTAGATATTCCAATCAGGGAATGGCATCCTATACTAAAAAGTGTAATTTATGATGTTGATGAAGAATCAATAGTTAGTGAAAATAAATTTAAATTTCTTTTAATAAGATTTTATATGATAAATAAAATAAAATAACTAAAGAACGTGATATTATACGTGAAATATTTCATTATCTTCCTAATTATTATTCTAGTCATGAAAATAATGCTACAAAAGAAATTTATACTGATTCAAATAAAGAAGTCTATTATTGTATTTCACATCATGATAAAACGGTAATTCATTTCTTATATTTAAATATCGGGGAATATAAAGATAATATCCCTTAATTTAAAGAAATTAATAATATTAAAAATTTGATGTTGAACTTTTAGAAATTGTAAAAAAACGATTAGAGACAAAATATTCTATAAATGAATTTTTAGATGTAAAAATATTTAGATGTAATAAGTTCTTAGATGTAATAAAAAATTGTCATTCCCACGTGTCATCATTTGATATTAGAATGTCTATATCTAAAATTAAAACACAAATTTTTTCTTTAAAAAATCAAATAATGAAAAATACCAAGTTTTACTGTGTCTTATGTAAAAGACAGTTACAAACAAAAAGAAGTTATCAATCTCATTTAAAAAGTAAAATGCATTTACAAAATGTAATTCGATCTGATGAAGGAAATATATTAAAATTTTTAATAATTACAAAAACTATCTAGAAACATTACCTACTGATATAAAAGTTAAAAAAATATTTGATGATTATTCACATTCGGAATATAAAAATGTTTTTAATAGTGAAGATTTTTTTGGGGAAATCGAAGGTTCTAGTACTTCGCCCGAAGGTTCTAATACTTCGCCCGAAAAAGATAAAAGATATTTATTCAATGAAACTGACAAAACCGACGAAGCTGTAACAGATATAAAATATTTATTTGATGAGTCTGTTGAACATAATGAAACCGATGAAATTTTTTATGATGTATTAACAAACTTTTTTAAAATATTTAAGAAATCTTTCAAATGTTATATGAATGTAGAAGTACTCTATACAAAAACTGGATCCGATGGAATGACTGAAGAAATAATACAAGGGCATTTTACACAGACACAAGAAATTCATAATGTAAATGTTATACAACCCATATTTGAAACAATGATAAATATATTGAAAGATGCTATAGCTGAAGCTCAGTTGCGTGAATCTGGTTGGAGATTTATTGCAATACTATCTAAGAAAATAGTAATTGACAAATATAAAAATAATACTGGTGGTAGTTACATACCCCTTCCTTTCAGTTCTCTACAAATAATCAACATACAGAATGAAGATGAATATTGTTTTCTGTGGAGTGTTATAGCACATTTACATCCTGCAAAATATCACAAAGAAAGACTAAGTGATTATAATAAAGAAGAATATATAAATGAACTTGATCTCTCTGATGACTTAGATGAAGGTCCGTATAATTATAATGAATTAATGAAGTTTCATAAAAAGAATAAAAATTTAATAGAAGAAAATGTTTTTGAATTAAATGTGAAGTATGTTTCTATTGGTGATGTTACTCCCTTATATCCCGGAGATATTGAAGTTAATAACATTGTTTATAACAACTTTAAAGAATTTTATTTGAATAACAAAAATTTATGCCAAACAGAAATAGTATACAATGAAAGAGGAAATTGCATGCATCATAATGTTATTTACAAAGGAAATGTAATATGTACCGAAAAATATGAAATTTTAATGGACGTGGATTTCCCTATGAGTATGAAACAGAATATTTATCTCTATCATCAGAATATAGACATAAGTTAGAGATGTTACCGCAACTATATAAAAAACAATATCAACAAGAATATCAACAAGAGTTACAAATGTTGCATAATCACTATCAACAAGAAGAAACTATAATATTTCACAAATATATTGAAGACGAAAGGAATCTTGAAGATTATTTAAAATTATTATACATAGTCAACCAACAATGTAATTCTCGATTCAATGAACTAGAATGCCATCCAAAAAATCAGTAACAATATAAAAAATATTGTCACCAAAAAAATCTGAAAAAATCTAATATGAGTAAAAATATATTAAGTAGGGAATATCATGAACAATATGAAGAACAATGTCGAAAAAAATATCAAGAACAATATCAAGAACAGTTAGAAATATTACAACAGGAATATCAACAAAAGTTAAAAATGTTGAAGCAGCAGTTAATGCAACCAGCACAAGCGAATATACTATATTATCAAGGTCATTACATATTGTGTAAAGATATTTCTATATTTACAAAAACTACAGATAATGCTAATTTTCCCTGTCTCCAATGTATGACGAGCTTTAGAACTAAAGAAGAAATGAATAGACATTTGGAGAATTGTCAACAAAATGAAGCAGTTAAAAATACTTTTACTAAAGAAGATTATTTAGTATATAATAAATGGTATTACAAAAATAAAGTTCCCTTTATTATATAAAGTGATTTTGAAGCATATAATGTAAAATATATATGTAACAATGTAAAATATTAAATAAATATAAATTAAAACCTTTAAAAGGTATTTTTACCTACGAATATTTAACTGGAGAAATAGATAGAATAAATGAAATAATGCAAGAACAACAACTTTCTTCACGTGACAAATTTAAATCAACATTAAAACAATCACAACTATCTGAAGAAGATTATGAAGAAGCTCAAAAAAATTGGAAAGAGTTAAATTGTAGAACAATGTATGATTATACAATAAAATACCTTCAGATAGATGTGTTAATCCTTGCTGATCTTTTTGAAAACTTTCGTGATGTGTGTATAGAATATTATGGAATAGATCCATGTTATTGTTATTCTACACCAGGTTTAACATGGTTGGCAGGATTAAAACATACAAATGTTAAACTTAAATATTATAAAGAAAGTTCTTGTGATAAATTATTATTTTTTGAATCCGAAATTAGAGATGGTGTTTCATCTGTTCTAGGTAATAGATATGTTAAATGTCGTAATAAGAAAGTAAATCCTGATGATTGCGGTTATTAAAAAATTTTAAATCCAGAAGAAAAAGATCAATTTATAAAATTGTTCAATCAAAATATAGAAGGACTTATATCAAATGAAGAGAGTCAAGCAGCAGTTGAGGAATGGAGTACCATTCTTGAATACGAACCTACATTAGATGGTGAAAATAATTATGGTCATATATATATATGAAGTTGATTTAGCATACCCTGCTTATATAAAAGGCGCAACAAAATATTATCCTTTCTGCCCCGAAAACAAAATTCCCAATATAGAAAATTTTTCAGATTATCAAAAATCTTTAATTCCTAAGAAATACAGGCCAACAAAAAACTTATGTTAACACAAAGTAACAAAGGAAAGTATGTTGTTGAAGGAAGAATGCTAGATTGGTATTTAGATCATGGAATGATTCTTTTTAAAATTCACCGGAAACTAGTGTATAGAAAATCTAGGTGGTTAAAAGATTATATAGAGTTCAATATTGAAAAACGTAAAATAGCTAAAAGAAATAAAGATGATTTTCTGTGTTCTTCAAATTAATGAATAATGCATTTTATGGTAAGACTTTAGAAAATGTGCGTAATAGACAAAATATTGAAAAAGTTTATGATAGAGATAGGTTTCAAAATTTAACAAGGAAACCTACATATAAAAGAACTACTAGATTTAGTGATGAACTATGTGCAGTGCATCTAAGACGAAACATTATAAAACATGATAAGTTTAATTTTATAGGATTCACTATATCATAATTAGCTAAACTATTTATGTACAGATTTATATATGATTATTTTGCACCTGCTTATGGCGAAAACTATATATTACATTTTACAGATACTGATAGCGCTTTCTTAGAATTAACAATACCGTATAATTCTTCACTTGATGAAGAAATTAATAAAATAAAAGATATCATTCATCCTTCTGATTTATGTAAAGTAAAAGATGAACTAGAAGGAAATGAAGCGTACATAACAGAAGCTGTATTTTTGAAAGCGAAATGTTATTCTTTTAATACAAAGTCTAACAAAAATCTAACACAAATTAAAAAACATCTAAAACATTAAAAGGAGTTTCAAAGGCATCAGTGGCTAACCAAATAACATTTCAAGATTATAAGAATGCATTATTTAATAATGAAATAAAAACAGCATGTAACTATAGACTTAATTCAAATAAACATAAAATGTATTTAAAAGAGGAACATAAAGCACTATTAGATCCATTTGACGATAAAAGAAAAATTTTACCTGATGGAATAGCTACTTTACCTTTTAAAATTTCTAATTTTAAATTTCTAAAGATTAGGAAAAAAACAAATTATTCGATCACTCCGCGGTAATATTTTCTATTGACTTTCAGTCAGAGAACAATTGTTCGATAACTCTATCATGTATTTTGTTATCAATATTAATTGTATTGAAGCCATAATCTTTTGACCAAGCATTATTACACGAATGCTTAAATTTATCTTTATCTCCTTTACATAAATCTCTTAACAAATCACATAAATTTCTTGCATTTATTTCAAATAGTATAAACATATTTGCATTCTTTCTAATGAATACTTTTTCATTTTTTTTAAAAATTGTATTTTCTCTACTTCATTACTTGAAAACTTATAAATTTAGTCACATGCATGTCACATCTCGTGAATATAATTGTAATTGAAAAATACATACTTTGTGTTAAATAAAGAACACTACAGTTGTTATGTCTACCTCTTGTAAAATAATTTCTCTGAACTGACTGATTTCTGTCATTAACACAATCATCAAAAATTACACAATGTTTTTATTCTTTTATCTAATTTACAAGGATCTTGCATATTACCACTATCATCCATTAATTGTATCTTTATGTGCTTATTTTTATTAGATTCTACTAATTGTTTATTTTTCGCTGCTTCTTCACACCACGAACTTATTTCCTCTTCATATTCAGATTTTTCATATTCTTCAAATAAGGAAGCAATTGCTCTTTTTTAAGATTATTTTCAAATCCATATTTTAAAAATTGATAGACGGGTTGTTCTGCTGTTGTTGTATAAATTATAGGGTTGTTATAATCTAAAAAGTTGGGAGTAGTTAGAATTTTAAATAATAGATATTTTTTACCACATCCTGATCTTCCACAAATAACTGATAAAACTTTATTGGATAGATTACGGTGATGATTGAATTTAACTTTTTTATTTAATGTCTAGGTCTGTAGAAATTTCTTCACTAATTTTTAATAAAATTTTTTTAAGAAAATTAAACTTCTCTAACTAAAAGATCTATCATAATCTCTTCACCTCCAAATATTTTTCCTTTCTCATCTGTTATTCTAATGTTAACACTTTTAATAGTTTTTCTTGTGATAGGAAAATGTATTAATGTTTGCGGAATTACATTTAATCTATCACCAATAGGTACAGTAAAAGCTGGAAAACTGAATATTAAATCTGACAATTTACCATTTATATATCCTCCTTCAATAATGTCACAATGTACAACAATTGAATTTATTTCAGTAATTTTTGGAATCTTCTCACCTAAATGATAACCTTGACTATATGTTTGTTTATTAAATCCCAATAGTTTTGATAATGATCTATCATGATTAAAATCAACTTGATGATTTTCGTCTAAAGTAAGAGAAAATTTATTAACTGCTGGTTCGACTGCGAAATGTAATTCTTTCTTATCTTTAAATGGTATACCTAAATTTCTCTTAATTTCATTTGATATTGATTCAACTTCGTAAGAACCAGGAAGAAAAGTTAGTACTTTCCACGTTTTGCCTTTATCAGTAGAATATCTAAATTGATCATTCACATCTTTGATAACGTTTTGAATAGTGTTAAATGTGGAGAAACTAGTTAATGCAATTTGATAATTTTTATTTTGTTCAAATGTAGAATGGGTTCGAAGTTACAAGTGTGTGTTGAAGTACTTGTTATAATTTTTAGCGTCGTACTAAATTTTGATGATTACAAAATCTCTGTTAGATTTTCTAAATGATAATTAATTTTTTCTAAATCTGCTGAACACATTTTTAGATAAGAATTTGAAATAAATATTTTTTATCAAATATTTTTTTATAAAAATTAAAAACAGCATATTTCAGCTATACTTTTATAATCCTCTTCATTTATAATCTTCTTTTCTAATAGTCTTTTTAATACAGCATAAATTTCATTGACACTAGAATTATGCCCTTCTTTTATTGCAGATATTCAAATATTTAATCTATTTAAACTTGTTAAAAGGATTAGCAACAATGTTGTCAAGCATCCGCTGTCAAAATTTTTTGAAATGCGCAATAGCTCCCGTATTGTTCGAAACCATCGTGTATTGCTGCCTTTTCGCAGAAATTCAGCACTGTATAACAAGAGCTTTGTTAAATTTTCAAAATTCACGTGAAATCTGTCTTGTACTCATGCATGTCATACCGCTTTTGTATTGACGAATAAAGCATTATTATTATTATTATTATTAATAATAATTCTTCTTGATCATCTGGTAAAAATATAGTTTTTCTGTTTCAAAACCTTTTCCTACTTTAGGTGCCGTTGGTAATAAATTTTCTAATTGTTTATAACGTCTAAGAGATTTTACTGCACCAACGCTATCTAACATAGCTTTATATTTTATAAGATCTTCTACGGCATATTTTTTTAAATCTGCTCCTCTTGAAAGATCAACAAAATTTCTATCTAAACTAATAGGTGATTTATCTGGTGAAAAAATTAAACCCCGTAAGGGTTGTGGAAATATTTCTTTTCCGCCAAGATAAAATCTTGCAAATAATTTTTTATCTAAAAAGAAAGCAGAATGTTCAAATAACATAGATTTCGGTCATTTTTTTCTATATTTGCTTCTAACAATCCATAATCATCTAATAATGTTTTAAGTACTGGATCTGTTATATTTACTCGGTTATCCTGATTAGCAAGTTCTTTTTCAAGAGTTTTAAATGGTTCAATAGTTTTTTCAAAATCAGTTTTTACTTGTTCGGTTTGCTGCATTTTTTCAAACAGATTGAATTTTCGGTCAGATTGAATACCATCTTTTGTCATTCTATACTGAGTATGATTTTCTTTCATAATATTTTTTTGCTTTATTAACTCATCTAATTGTTGGATTCTTTTTTGATTATCAGCTTTAATTCTATCCACTTTTAAAATATAATATTTGAATTTTGTGGTAACATTGGAATACAACAAAAACATTTTACTGAACAAATTATTTTTTATTGCTTTGTCGTCTGACATCTTTTCGTCTAAAGTTTTGTTTAATAAAGTTTTTAGTTCTTCTAAAAAAATTTATCATTTTCTTCATTAGAAATTTTACCAACCTGTTTATTCTTGTCATTAACTTGTGTCTGTAATTGAATTGATATTTTATTAGCTTCATTAGCTATTTGATCAAATTTTTCAATCTCATCTAACGTAATAACATTATCATCATATACTCTTTGAAAGTAGTAATGTAATTTGTCATAGACTTCTTTAACGTGGGAATATTTTTTAATGATTTTCGTTTCTTAGTAATTAATGATTTATCTAACATTGTAACAAGTGAAGTTGCAAAAACACCCGTACCTGTTAAAGCTGTAGCAACTACTGGAATTACTAAAACACCCGAAGTTATTATAATTGTGAATACCCCTAAACTTACTGTTATAAAGATTCCAATTCCTTGTGTGACATTCTTAACTTTAGGCTATCTCTTTCTTAATTTTTTATAATGCTCTAATATTAATAATAATTGAGATTCCTTATCTTTCATATACCTAACTCTATCTTTGTGCTTTTCTTTATCCATTTCACTTGTTTTTAATTGTGATAACGAAGGATGTATTCTAGAAGTTTCTTCCATTTTTGAGGTTTCTTCCACTTTTGAGGTTTCCATTTTTTAATAAATATTTTGATATTTTTTGGTCCATGTGAAAAGACTACGTGAAATTTTCGACCACGTGCTATTTTGAGACAACTTAAATTTTCGACCACGTTAAATTTTGAAACCTCTTTTCAGTATATGAAAAAACCCCAACGAGCTTAAAACTGTTTTTTTTTGATTTTATCCTTAAAATTATTTTTATTTATAAAACTCTCTTTCGGTGTATGAAATATTTCCTATACTCATTCTGGAGGTATCTTATTTTCTTTTTAGTTGTCCTGAATCGGTCATATATTCATTTTTTTGCATTTTTGGGTACCTTAATTTTTATTTTTTGCTTGTCCTAGAACAGTCATATATACATTACTCTTGTCTGTTTAAATGTTTAAAAGTTGAGGTCTGAAAATTGACGAAGAGCAAAAATTTATTTGAAGTTACAAAATTACATGTATAATATGAATCAGATGATGAAAATGAAACACTTTGTGATCATTAGAAAGTACGAATAAGGACCCCTTCTATCGTGATAAAATCATTCAGATCGCATAGATATCTCACTGGACTACAAGCCTTATCATCTGTGCTTGTTTAACAAAATAGTTAACCGGATAAAATGTGAACTGTATGTAGGAATAATAAAGTCTATTCAAAGAGCTTTTATGGTTCAGATTACTTACTCGAACAAGAGACTTTGTGAAATAAATGACATCAAATTTTTATAGGTCATCAGCCGAGACTGCACTCTTGAAATATTTTATTTGGCTATCGATTAGAAATGCAGAGTTCTTTGTAAGAGACATGCATAGGTGTATATCGCAGTCAACAGGAAACACATGTATCCCCAGGACTTTCATTGCTAGACCATATTTTTCTTGACATGTGGCATACCCTAGCAAAATCGTTTTGATAAGTTGCATCGAATGGCATTGATCAACTTATTTTTCGTGTTTCAGATATAGTCATGACCGGAGCAGAGAACAAAATCTTCATCGCTAGAATAAGTTCCAGACGTTTCCGTGTATTAGTGAGCCCATCTTGGTCGCGACTCCGACATTTGGAAGCACATTGGATGGATTTTTCATGATCTTTTGTGAGGTTTAACCCTTTCGCTGCTGAGGCAAATTTCGTCTCATTCCCTCAGGTGCGGATGGTAAGTTAACTTACCATGATCAACATTCTCCTCAGTGCGGGATGGTAAGTTAACTTACCATTTATAAAATCACTCATCTTATCACCTAAAACCCATGTTCGATTGCAAATGACACATGTTCAACTTGTTTCTCTTCATTGCTTCCTCAACTCCTGTATGCGCCCCACCGCGATCGCTGATGTTTTTTCTAATATCTGACATTCTCATTATCTCATTCTCTTGATAAGGTGTCACAAACAATTTTGAAGCCCCTCTTGCAGAAATCGTCTTCGCTATAACGTTTTCGATCCTTATCAAATTGACGGTTGTTTTGTTCATTGGTTGAAAACTCAGGTCTATGTTATCATAAGGAAACGATAATTTTTCCATTAGCTTCAAGATTATTTGACCAACACAATAATCAGTCGATCCACAGATGATTTATCAGGCTGAGAAGGAATAGTTTACTAGTATTATTATTATCCTTTAAGGTATTTATTAGGTATTTATAATCCTTAATAATTTTCTTTTACTTCTTCCTATATATGAACTGTCTCCTTTTTATCTTGTTTGTATGAATCCCCCCTACCCCATTTATATGGGAGAAAGAGGTTGTTAAAATAAAAATAAAAAATAAACTTCTTCCACCACTGCTAATCTGACATGAATGGAAGCCGAGAATTAGTACCAATTGATTGAACTGGAAAACTATAGAGATTTGCAGTGATAACGTCAGTTCATTCTTATGGGTTCATATTATTAATTTTCCTTGATACACCTACATGTATATACTCACAATTCACATTGCATTGCATTTTTCCTAATGAAGCAATGCTATGCTCTGTGCTACTATGTCTCTTGCATCCAGTCAAGTGAATTTTTCCATATTGTCAAAATGCAGCCCATCCTTTGTCGCATTAGTTTATATGTTGATTTTTCACTTCCCTTTTCCTATACCTGCTTGCTGCATATTGAGATGTTTTTGTACAAGATTTTTACATTTCTATACTTTTTGAAAGCTGTTGTGCCTGTCAATATGAATTTTGAATTTGTGGTCAGTCTCTCTGGGATGTTCAGTGCATTTTTGACCGAAGTGAATTACAAAAATTAGAGTTCAATATCAAAATTCTTCACTCTTTCCGCCACTCACGAAGTTGAAATTCATTATCCATTTGAGCCATACTGTAGCCTATTGAATTATGTCACTCATCAATAAAATGATGATAAGAAGTGCAGTAATAGCAATTTAAAGTCAGGACGTATAAGCTCTGGTGCGTAAATGATGGATGACCAATGCATGATCAAAAATAGAATTTCATCATCGATTATTTATATGACATTTTATTCATCCTTGGTCCGATAACGCAATTAAATGTGTGAAGGGACAAAACTGCCTCAGCAGTGATGGGGCTAATGCGTCGGCAGTCTCAAGAGCAGTTATGATAAGTAAAACAAAGTACCTGTACTTTCGATAACATGTTATTCGTTTATTGATTGAGTTGTATGTTTATATTATAGCACTTATATTTTCTGAAAAAATACTTAATTTTTCGAAATTTTTCCAAATTTTCGCGATACAGAAAATATATCATACATTTTTACAGTAAATCCTATAGGAATATTGAAACCTATACATAAGGTTTTATATACCAATATATCCTATAGGTTCATAAAACGCATACACTGTTAACCGTAGACCGACAATTATCCTACAAAATCACTGACAAAATCAACCGACGATTGTCACCTCCAATATCCTGCGATATCCGACGAATTTGTAGGTTCTCCACCAACATCGAAACAGATGCTTTCTATGTAAATTTACTAAAAAAGCCAGTTGAATATTGATTGATTTTTTCGATTAGTGATTGCTTGACTTTTGGACAAAGTGTATTATTGTGTGGCAAGACCATGATTTATTTTGACATAATTTAATTAATTACCTACATTTTTTTGAAATTTAAGCAATAATTTATTGCCATCCATTTTGTCGCTTTTTGTCAGATATTGTAGGTGTTCAGTTGCAGTCACCCTACAAGAACTAACAATGACCGACAAAATAGATTTTGTAGGATAAATGTCTGTCAATTGTCAGTCAACGGTTTACAGTGTAGGCATACTATGCTTATAGCCTTAATTTAACTCTATTCAGACGCAATATCTACGGTCTCTCGTTGACAGGAAACTGTGTAATTATGGAATGTGGAATTGGTAGCTATGAGACAAGGGATGAGCCCCTGAAAAATCTAATTCTCGCCTAGCGCCCATAGTTGATACGAGGAAGGAAGTGTGGAGCATCATTTTTTCGCAAGAAGAAAGAATTCAGAATGTCAGTTTGAAGCATGAATTATTTAAATCTTATATTTGCTGGTGCCATAAAATATGGATTATATGAATTTAGAGAAGCGGAAACACATTTATAATTGTTTTTTATGTATGCTCAAATAATTTATAGGAAGTGTATAAGAAGACAACGGATGTGCATGTGTATACGACAGGTCCTATTTTTCAGGATATGGTACATATTAAACATTACACGACCCGATGGAAGTAGATGTATGCCCATCACGAAGTGATGAAATGATCATTTAGCTATTAACCTTTGTGCTATCAGCTTGGAGGACATGCCAAATTAAACTTGGTTTGCAGTGCAGCATAAGAAATTAATTGCAATTGATTAAGTAATTGCATGAAGAAGCAACAAACATATTGATTGATGATTCAAATGTATTTTTCATTGATTCATAAAGTTCTTTTTCTTACGAGACGAGATTGCTTATCTTCATTTAGAGATTCAGAATTAGTCAATCAGACACCGATGGCAAAGCAAAACACACTAAATCAACTTGCTAAACATGAATGCCTCGTTGCACGCACGTTTGCATATCCATGATAATCAGCGATAATGACGTGATGTGCAATAGGAGAGACTCCAATTTTTGTCAGATAATTGCTAGACCGCTATTGTACCACAACACATCGAATTTTAGAACATAGATATGTTATTTCATCTTTTCTCATGAAAGTCTCAATAATTTTCAGTCACACCTTATAATATCTGTTAAATCGATAATATTTAAGATGATTAACGATCAAAACATATTTTAGGGAAATTTTAAATCATATCACTAAGCTGGAAACAATTGGAAATATACATGCGCATTTCTTTTCTTATGAAGACAGAAATATAATGTAGTGAATTATTATCAAGTTCACAAAACATTTCGACTCATTTCAATACCGACGATTTTCAAGTTTGCATACATGAAAATCGCAAAAAGGTAGCTGGTTTTCTAATAACTCTGCTGATTGCTGACTTCATTTCTTTATCTTTCTTAACTGCTTCTGCACCATCAAATAAAGCAGATCGTTATCTATCGCAGCAATATATTAAGCTTTTGATGCTGTTAGATAGTCAGGAGCGAGCTTAGAAAAAGACAATCCGTGTTCATTAATTAGGACCCACTAGACAGGGAGGCAGATATTTTTGAAAATTCGAGTGACTGAGAGAAAATTTCGGGCATGTGCTACAATTGTACCAAAAAGCTCAACCTATTGCTAGAACCTATAAAAATCGCTGTAGAAAAAGAGATAAAAATTGTACGAGGACCTTTTTCTAACAGTGCATATTGGGCGAAGGCTAAGAAGCCAAGCAGTGTTCCTCCTATACTGCTTTGATCAAAGAATGGATTGAGCAAACCACGCTTTTTTCTTGCCAATCAAATCAATGCAGGAATTTCATATTTGTTCAACTGGGTCGACCGTGTAAGTCAACAATAGTAATCGGGGTGTAAATCGAATTAATCATGCTCGATATGTATCTGCAGTATTCTTACCGAATCAATGCTTATTGTGAAAATTTTGATTAAGTGAAATAACTGAAGGAATATGACATCAATTAGATGTAGGTATGTTTCATTTAATATAATTGGAGATTTTAAAATACAAATTCATGCCCCATAGACTGCTCAAACCTTTTAATGATGTCAGAGTTACTACAGACATCAAAACCATGATGACAAGAGCATGTCAAACAAATTTTTATATTACAGCAAAAATAGAGCCTTTTTTCCATTAATGTTTTAGAGCCCGATTTACATTGACTAAAGTTGAACCGGCAGAAAATCACGCCGATCCAGTGCCGCAGAATATTCAACCGAGTTTATAATAAACGATTGTACGTCGCTGAAGCCCACTGATAATTTTTTGGTGTCCGCTAATCATTTATTTAGCAGCATCCTGCCAACTGAATTTTTAGAGAATTAGCAGCGTCAATGTAAAAGATATAATTATTGCGTTCCTCTACTATTGGAAGAGAATGAAAACTGCCGAGAAAATTTAACGTTATAAGGGTGGCGCAAGTAAACCGCCGGATTTTAAACTTTTATTACTCCTCAAATATTCATCCGATCGTCATGAAATTTCGACTCATACTAGTTTGGAGTATAGGATTTATGATGCTTATACCTGTTGTACTGAGAATTGTCAGAAATTTCTGATTCTATTGACCGAATGACATGTACTCATTTTGTTGACATCGAAAATCTAGATCAAGTTAATTAACTGAACATGAATCGTATTCTGCACAACGAATTGTGCGCAGTCTTGAAGTGAATATTGTTCAGTTACTTCCATGTCATATAAAATACCATTCGACGATTAAATCACTATCTGAAAAGAATCGAACATAGAAGAATGGATGATTATTCGTTTGCAGAACGAGCAAAATGCGCGGCTTGGTACGAATGGCTCAAGAGTCCAGTGGAGGCACAAAGGCTTTATCATTCAGAGTATGCCTATGGCAGAAACGCGAGAGCACCGGATACCATAAAGCGGTGGCACACAAACCTGCTGACCAGTGGTAGTGTGGTGACTGTCAAGCGGGACCGGTCATCTTCTGAACGAACGGAGCAGAATGTGAAACGAGTTGTGCAGCACTTCGAAGAGGACCCAAACACATCTACCCGTCGTGCATCTAATGCACTTCAAGTGAGTCGCCGCACTATCCAGCGCATCCTCCATGACTATGGATGGCATCCGTACAAGGTCCAGGTGGTGCAGCGATTACACGAAGAAGATCTGGAAAACGAATGGGAGTTCGCAGAACATGAGCTACAGCGCATCCAAGCCAACCTGAGCCATTTAGTGGAACTAACCTGGTCCGATGAAGCTCACTTCCATCTGGATGGTGGTGTGAATCGCCACAATTGTCGTTATTGGGCCAACCAGAACCCTCACTGAATCAAACAAGAGTCTATGCACTCGCCACGCACCACCGTCTGGGCGGCAATGAGCCAATCAGGTATGTACAGACCGTTCTTCTTCGACACCTCCGTCAACAAGGATCGGTATCTCAAGATGCTACAGGAGGAATTTTGGCCAGCGGTGCAGTCGGACAGAAGAGGCAGGAGCATCATATTCATGCAGGATGGTGCACCTCCACACTGGGGACTTCCTGTGCGTGAGTGGTTGAACAAGAAGATGCCTAACAGATGGATGGGACGTGGATCTCCTAACATGCCCTGGCCACCGCGTTCACCTGACCTGACGCCTTGCGATTTCTTCTTGTGGGGTTTTGTCAAGTCCAAGGTCTGCCATTCACGGCCAACATCTATGCAAGACCTGAAGGACCACATCATACAAGCATTTCAAGAAGTGACAACTGAGATGTGTCGAGAAACTGCTCTGGCCTACCAAAAGCGACTCGAATCCGTCCTCGAGAATGGAGGAGGACACGTTGAAGTTCGATGACTACTAACACTTTTTTCTTATGTTTTTCATTTAATAAATGTTTTCTATGACATTTACCTTAATTCGTTTTGGTCATTATTGATAAAGACGTGGGGGAAATAAAGGAAAAAGTCTATCATTAAATTTTGCATGTTAAGATACATTGTTGGTATGTCAATTTTACTACATGTCATTCGGTCAATAGAATCAGAATTTTCTCAGTACAACAGGTATAATCATCATAAATCCTATACTCCAAACTAGTATGAGTCGAAATTTCATGACGATCGGATGAATATTTGAGGAGTAATGAAAGTTTAAAATCCGGCGGTTTACGTGCGCCACCGTGTATATAGATTGCCTCTGTAGCCAATTTTAATAACTAACGCAAATGCTAAATCATCTTCATGAAGATCGTCACAGAATACGTGTAGTTATACATTTATGCCATTTTTACCTTCAAAAAGAGTTCTGAAAAATTAAATTACATAGACTTGCGGGTGCCTTATATGTGCTCAATAAGATTGACCCTCAATTGGTTAGAACAGCATATCGACTGAAAAACTTATGGTCTTGAGTTCAAGTCCTATTGTGCACATTTTTTTACATGGGGACTTGATTGAGCGTTCATTCTAAGCTTCTCAGAAGATAGATTTAGTCTGACATTGAGAGTTGTAAGGCACAAAGACTTGTGAAATAATTGCCATTCGTAAATTCGTTTCGATTAATTCAGTCATCAAACTTAAAGTTGATCGATCACCGAGAGAGTCTCAACAGGTCCAGCATCGGACAAAGTGTTGATCGTCTTTCATCGCAAAAAGTTAAGTGAATCCCCGGAAGAAAATAAAAATTTCATATGATTAAACATGCAATTCACTCAATCGGACAGTCGGACGTATTGGTCGTGTCTCTGTGTTCTTCTCGCACAAATCGATTTTCTCGGTTCGTTAGGTTTTGTTGTCTTGTTGAGTGGTATTTTTGATATCAGTGTGATCGTCTTGCGTTGGTCAGTCCGGTAGTTTGGTTCGTTTTTTCATCTGATCTCTCCAGGCTCCGCAAAGTTCAATAATAGTGTCTTTGGTTTGAGTGCATCTCATTGTCGTGGTTTGGAATTGGTTCTCGCATGCGTTATCGGTTTTTGGATCTTTAGGGTAGCATCAAAGTTCGAGCCAGTAAGATATCTATGAAGGATCTAATGTGTCTTTCAATTCAGTAAATCTCATCGTCATCGCTTCGGAATTCCCAGGTGTCGTCGATAATTATCAGTGTCTTCATTATTGATCTGGTCCGCAGTGGTTGTCTGATTGTAGTGGCTGGTACTGTCAGCTATCATCCGAATCAGCTGTTATTGCAGTCCTGCCTAAGCCAAACTCTCGCCAAAATCTTTTCAATTATTGATTTTTTTCACGTGACGTGTGACGTTTCCTGAGGTGGGAATCCCTCAGTTATTCTTAGTCTGTGGTTGACTTGTTTATTTCAACGTTGCACTGATAAACTCGTTGCCATCTTTGTCAATGGCAGGTAAATCCAAGCATTGTATTGCTTGTTCTGCTGAACCGTGTATCATTAATGAGAAATCAAGAGAACGCGACAAGCGCATCATTTCATGCAATAGTCCGGGATGCATCAAGTCCTTTCACGTAGACTGTATAGGAAAGTCTAAAGTCTCTGACAAAGAATTGTTGAGCTTATTTTTCGTTTGTCTTCATTGTGAAAATTATCTTCAATATAGTGCTGAACTAGCTCGGAACTCGATCATGGCCGAACTAGATAATAAACTCTCTGCTCTTGAGAAAGCTATTTACCAAGTCATAGATGCGAAGGTCACGAAATAGATGAATGAGCTGAAGCGCCAGACCGAGTGTATGCTCGATAAATGCTCCAAAACGTTTGATGATAAATTAAACAGCCTAGAATGCGATGTAAAGGATACGATGCAGTCTCTCCTAAAATCAATGGATGACAAGGACAGAGCTATTTCGAGTTTGAATTCCGAGTTGAAACTTTTGAACAGCAAGTACTTGAATGATATGAATGAATTGAAAGTGTCTTGTGTATGTGTAAGAAATCAAGTGTCGCACTTTGAATCCCAAGAGAGAAAGAAAACTTTTATCATACGGAATTTTCCTGAACAAAGAGATGGGTCTGAAACAAGCGAAGGCATTCTCTGTGCAATTACTAGACCTTTGAACCTCGAAGGGGAACTATCTGCTATAAAACAAGCTTACAAATTGGGGAAGCCTCGTCCGAACAGTAATCCCAGGCTAATATTAGTAAAGACTACGGAGAAAACTGCAAAACTTTTCTTAGGCAGGTCACGACTCCTGAAACTTGCTGACAGACCTCTGAACAAAGTCTTTCTTCAAGAAAATTTATCGCCTGATGCCAACAAGAAACTAGCAGAGATGCGAACAAGGGCGCATGATTACCGTGTTAATAATCCTGGAAAAGAGGCTTTTGTCAGGAATAAGAAGCTGTTCATCAATGGCATAATTGTTGACGAAATTCATAAAAATTTTTAGATTCTGATTTTAAATCGAGTAAAGCTAACAAATATGAGGTGCCAGTTATCCTACTGACCAACCTGCGCTCTATTTTCAATAAATTTGATGACCTCAGACTTCAGATTATTATCAGGAATCCTGGCATCGTGATATGCACAGAGACTTGGTTATCTTCTACTATCCCCACCGAAGCTTTTGGTATATCAGGATACGTTTGCTTTCGCAAGGATAGGGTTTCCGACTCTGGCCGAGGCGGAGTTATGGTGTGGATCAAGAATAGTCTTCAACCTGAGCAATTGTCGTTTCCTGTTTTTCGTGAGGCTGAAATTTGGTGCATCAAAACCTGTTCGCCTAAACTTCTCGTTGTTGGAGCCTACCTTCCACCTGGTATTGACAGTGCCACTTTTCACTCGTTTTCAGGAGCATTTACTGATTCCGTCGATGATCACCTTACTAATTTGCCACATCATCGTCTTGTGGTTGCTGGGAACTTCAGCAGATATAATTCTGCTTTCCTGACATTAAATTTTTCTTTACTCAATATCGTCACCGGTCCTACACGGCTTGAAGCTAATCTTGACTTGATTTTTGTGGATAAGAGCCTGCAAGGGCTATGCGATGAATCAATGGTAGAGATAACTTCTCCTGTTGGGAGCTCCGATCATAATGTCGTCATAGCCAGATCAAAGAATTGCAAAGGCAGTCGTGAGGTACGCCAACACTATGTATATGATTTTCGTGAATCGCATGTCTTGAACTTTGAGCACTACTTCCTTTCACACGACTTTGAAAGATTCTACTCGTGCAGTGACATAGAAGAAAAATGCAACCTTTTTTATCGGTTTGTCTATGATTCCATGGAAATTATACCTAAAGATGTCGTATTCTTGACAAACACAGATGCTCCTTGGATGACTCCCTTAGTGAAACTGCTGATCGACCAGCGATGGGATGCTTATCGGAACCGCAAGTGGGAATTGTATAAGACCCTCAAAGTAAAGGTCAAGAGCGAAATATTCAAAGCGAAGGCTGCTTTCTTTAGGAAAAAGTCTAGCTCGGTCAAGGGCTTGTGGTCCTATGTCAATTTTGAGAGGGGTCACTCACCGAATTCTTTTCGTTCTACTGGTAATTCTACTAATGATGGGCTCGCTGACGAATTTAATGATTTCTTCTGCAGTGTGATGAACTGCTCTTCCTCCTTGCCACCTTCACAGGAACTGAGGGATGACGGATGGTTGCCTCAATGTGATGTCACGGACATTTGGAAAATGCTGTCTCACCTCTCCTCATACTCAATTGGTAGTGACTGCATCCCGACAGTGTTATACAAACGTTCCGCTTCAGTATTCGCCGAGCCAATTCATTATATGATTACTGAGTGTATACGACAGAGAAAATTTCCCTCATGTTGGAAGACCGTTGACATTGTTCCAATCCCGAAAACTAGCAATGCCACCACTTCAGAGTCACGGCCAATAAGTCTACTCTCAATACCGGCAACGCTTGCTGAGAGAGTTATTCTCAATGATCTCAGAACTAGTCTCACACGTTCATTGAGCGAGTTGCAGTTTGGGATCAGAAAGAGATCCTCCACCACGCATGCAATAATTGCCGTTCATGATAACCTCACTAAACTAGTTGATGATCCCCAAATTGGAGGGTCAATTTTCATTAGCTTCGACTATTCGAAAGCATTTGATCGAATAATGCACTCAGATCTTGTCTCAAAGCTCTCGGATGTGGGTCTTCCTGTGGGTTTCGTTCGTCTCATGTGTGATTATTTGTTTAATCGTCAACAACGGGTTCGCTTTCAAGGCTCTACGAGTTCTCTGAAGAAGGTTACCAGTTACCCAGGGCTCCCTCCTCGGCCCGTATCTGCTTGGTGTGTATGTGTCGTCTCTGATTCCTTTGCATCCAGGAACAACGTCTATGATTAAGTATGTGGATGATGTGTGCTTATGTTTCGGCATTCGGAAGGAGAAGGCCATGGAAGGCAATAACATCTTAAGATCGCAGATTAGTAACGTGTTGCGATGGTCTGAAGAGAACAGCCTCTCATTGAACAGGAGAAAAACTCGCGGTTTGATCAACTATCGTGGAAGTTTCAAAGAAATCTGTAGTGTCGAATCGTTCTTTCCGTTCATCCAGTTTCAAAAAAGTTTGAAGTTTCTTGGCATTATACTCGAAGACACGGTTGGATAAAAAGGTCACATCGATTTCATCGAGAGGAAATGCTCTCAAAGAATTTATATTTTGCGCAGAGTGAAGTGTGTTACAAATGACGATGAGTTTAAGACCATTTTCAACGCACTGATTCGCAGTTTGATCGAGTATGCCTGTCCTGTTTTCATAGGAATTTCCTCTTACGACTCAAGCCGCCTCCAGAAAATTCAAAGCAGGTGTCTGAGGATCAAGGGCATTCATTCCGAAGATGATCTTTCTTTAAGACGCAGAGCAATGGCAGCGAGACTCTTCGAGAATCTGGTGAATCAGGACACCTTTATTTCGCGCTTGATTCCTACCAGTCTTCCTTCCGGTCGATTTTCGGTTCCCTTCTGCAGAACAACCTCACGCCGTAACTCCTTCTTGCCGCACATGTGCATTACCCAGTCCCTCACATTTTCGGACTAATTTGTCTGTCCTAACTTGATGTTATCAAAGAACATTCCTTATAACTTGACTTAATGAATTTATCTTGAATTTTTATGATTTGTATGTATTTTTTGATTCACATTAATGATTTGAATAAACGTTTCTCTCTCTCTCTATCTCATTCAAATCGGCTTTCAATGAATACAGGACTTTGATTCTTTAATCATTTTCTTACCGAGTTAATTTCTCAGTATTTTTTTAATGAGAACTAAGAACGAGTTTTTCACAAACCTATAGCTACATAGAAATAGATAGGCCTATTGCAGTATTCACCTTCTCCTCCATTAATTTCAAAATAAGGTAGCAGCAGTTTCTTTCAGACCGCTATGAACCCAAAGTTTCATGACAAGATCGTTCAAGTTCATGCAGCATGAATTAAGTTGACAACATATTCTTATCATCGAGTCACAAAAATTGTATTCACCCATCGACTAGCCTGTATCAATATGCAAATTCAACTGTGTATGTTTACGGACTTTTATCATTCAAGCTCTTTTTGATCTTACAATTCGCGTACATCGCTTCATACAATTAAAATGATGTATACGAAATGTGAGAAGTATCAATGGAGACTGGATCTTGAAATAAGCTTTAAGTTGCACCGGACCGAATGATATGGGTTCTGAATCCAAATTCAGTGGCACGAGTAAAATGGATTTTCTGGCAGAGGCAGGGGAAGTAAATACATGGGTGAATTACTACTCCTCAGAATGTTTTAGGCACACACGTGCGCAAAACGTATTAAACAACCAAAGAATCGAAATTCGAAGAAACAAAATATCTAGTGCATCGGAAAGTTTCTAACAATTTCGTTGCATTTGCGCAAAAGCGTACACGATACTTTCCTATTTATTATACATGTAAGATAAATAAGATGGTGAATAATGCCAGCGTTGGTAGAATTTTGTTGGCATGATATCTTTTCTTAACCGTGTGTGGATGTCAGGGATGGTCACTGGAATGGGGATTGGGATTGGCCTGGGACGAGAACAATCCGAATATACATGTACGAGTATATAATATATTAATGCATAGATAACAATGCGAATAACTATACGTATACATGAAAAACATTATTTAAGTGTATTTTGACACTTTGAATATTTTGGATCATCGTTTTAGGAAGTTTGTTAATCAAAATTGACTATTAAGCTTATCTAAATAAGAAATTCATCCAAAATGCTGAAGTTTTGAAGACTGCGGGTCAGTCTGTTACGGTAGGTCGAGCAGAGGTCTCGCCGTTCGATCTAAAGAACATATTCCTAATTGGCTCATCAATGGTGACAGTCCGGCGCCGCAGTGCCTCTGTCATAGCTTCTCATGTCATTGACTGTAATTGCGATCGTAGATATCTTCGTGACAACTTTTCAATTGTCTTTCACGCTAGAAATGACAGGTTATTGCGCATTTCTGAAGCTTTGCATATTCGGTACTTCAAGCCAAATTTGTGCAAGCAACGTGATCTGCTAATTGGTATTCATCTTCCGTGGTGAAGTCATCTCCTTTGTTGCATGTAGTTGTACTTCTCATTTGTCATCACTCATTTGCATTCTTTCTACCGGGTATGTTCTGTTGATGAGACCGGCTAGAGGCCTCCAGAGTAATAAAGACTATGAATTCGGCTGGATGCTCGCTGCCATTAACCTACAAGTTGTTAAATGGACGTAAATGTTTCAATGCAAATAATAGTTCAAATACAAATTCAAATACATCGTTAGTAGATCTGTTAGTGTCAGCAATCAGCAGAAAATGGCAGATATCTGACTTATATGCCTATGACAGCGCATTCCAGTAGTATTGAAATGAGTAGTATAGTGTGCATAATTAATTGTCAATATGAAATGTTTGATTTATCTCTCCGTGCTTTGACCAACTCATTCACATAAATAAATGATTAACAATTTCACATCGATGGTTTGGTCTGGTTACTTGTTGTCAGGGGTAATCCTTGTTGGGCTCCTGACCCTCACGAGCTGGTGCTTCTGACTGAACAGACACTCCTGCAACTGTCAATGTGTCCCTGAGACGCCTGTGTCAGCACTAGTGAGCACGTCCATGATGATGTAGAGGATTGCTGACAGGGCTGTCAGGTGCAAGCGAGCCGGGGAATGAGGAGCTTTATGGAGACCTTCACATAAGAGCAGCAATGTCCTTGTCGGCTTAATGCAGTGTCGCTGTGCACATCAGGGCCTCCAACGGCCGTGCGGGGCTG
The DNA here is from genome assembly GCA_907163375.1 of Prostheceraeus crozeri. Taxonomy (NCBI): domain Eukaryota; kingdom Metazoa; phylum Platyhelminthes; order Polycladida; family Euryleptidae; genus Prostheceraeus; species Prostheceraeus crozeri. Next base: position 59,255 of record CAJQUW010014108.1, on the reverse strand, counting down.
CTGTTAGTTTGACGCTGGCTGGAGTGGGCTACATTGTTGCTGCTTGGAATGAATCAATTTCAATGAAATTGACTATCTGAGGTGCTCTTGCAACAGCAAGCACAATGAGACTTTCTCCCAATGCAATTGATCTTGCGACAAATGTCATTGACTTATAAAAACACCATGCATTCGTACAGCGCATGCTTACTCTCAAAAGATCGATTATGTTCGTGTGCTACACGCAGGCATCATTCTTATGCTTAAAATCATCTTTCCCAATGTTTTAATTTCGATCTAAACAAGCTGAGCCTTCATAGAAGTGGTCCACTGCACCGTTCCTCATGTCTCAGACGATTACAGAAAAGCTCTGACTGATGGATTTGCAACTTTGTCAACATGAGCTCTGTAGAGTAAGTAGAGAGAATAGTGACTTAGACATTACTTCGATCAAATCGCGGCAGCAAACCACAGACATCAAGAGGCGTGGAACTAAGCGAGGAACATATCCGAGCTTGCAATTTTCTCTAATTTCAACATTGCTGTAAGCTTGTAGAAGTTTCTAATCAATTTACTCGACAAATCGTGCAGTTTTTCATGTCGGACGGTTACAGAGAGGGACAAACGATTGCAGAGGGAATATTGGCGTTCGAATACGTCCGTCCATAAGTGGCAAGCAAGAAGACTGAAATAAGATAGTAACCAATGTAATGTACTTATTAAGTAGAGCATCTTCACTGTTGCATAATACAATTCCAATGCGAGATCCTGACACGCCCAACAGTTCAAATAATGAGAAGTAGATGCATATGATGGTTTATGCAGTTTATGATGGTACATAGCTTTCATAACACTATCTTAGACAATAAAGTCCCGAAATTGAATGATCGGATGAGGAAGAAAAAATGCTTCGGGTCAGTCCACATCCCCATTTTGAAGGACTGCACATCGAAATATCTGTGCTGTTGCTGTGCAATGTTTAAACATCCAAACTCCAATACCAAAAGACACACTAATCATTACTGCTGCTATTCCGATGACGATTGGCATAATATGCGTTGCAGAGCTTTCGATCTGGAGGAATATGCTGGCGGTATCCTTTCCACGATCATTGACAGCACTCCACTTCCATTCTCCAGCATGAGCGGCCTTTGCATTCAGGATGGTCAGTTGATATTGAAATCTTGGTCCTGCTGTCTGGGAGATAAGGAACGACGTGGAGTCATTTTTGATTCTGACTCCATCCTTCCACCAAGACAGTGCGCCAATGGGATCTGAGAAGACATGGCAGACAAGTGTGACATTGTCTCTAGCCTTTGCGTTGATACTTGAATCGTTGGCTGTGACTTGTGGAGCGCATTGAAAGTCTTCAGGTTTTAAAGTAATGATTGGTTTGTCTTTTAGGCGAAATGGCGAAGCACATATTTCATTATGTCTATAATCTACTTCATTTTCGATTCACCAAGCAGTAAGCCAACGAATGCGACAGTCACAGTTCCATGGATTGCCATAGCTGGTAAAACGCTTAAATTTCATGCTGTTCAGATCCTCCTCAATTCCTTCTGGAAGTATCGTCAGGCTGTTGTTTGAAAGATAAAGCTTTTCTAATTTCTTTAAACCAGAAAATGAATGTTTGTGCAATTTCAAACCTCCAACTGTGTTGCTGAGGCCAAGCACTGAAAGTTTCTTCAAATTCTTGAACCAATGATTCGGAATTGCTCCAAGAGGATTTCCGTCCAGGCGCAACACCAACAGATTTGGAATTGGGATGAAAACAGATGCATTTAATCCTTCACCAATCGTCAAGAGGTTTGACCTGAGGTATAGGCGAGTCAGACTTCTCAGTGGTGTGAAAGCTCCTATACCGCGCGGCCTCACGCGTAGACGCTGCATCGTTAAAGAACAGTCAATATGCGTTACTCGCGCAAAACAAGAATTGCGCTGTCATTTTCCCGATCTACATCTACCAAATGCTGAATTATGCAGTCATCCTCCTGCAAGCGACCTTCTTTACTCAAGAGAAATCGATGAGACAGCTGACGGTATGAAGTTTTGCCTCAATCAGCGCTTCCTGTCATCTTATTGGATGGTGAGTGACAGCTTGATTTCACTTCGGTTGATTAAGGTTTACGAAACATATACCGAACACATCGTGTTTTCTTTTACCTGGGTCGGCGCTCAGCAGTAATTTAATCTGCTATGGGGTGGGGGGTGAGCTTGGCGTCAGCAGTCAGTTTTCTTGGTGTTGACAGGACATGGAGACGGATGAACACAAGTGAGTGCTGATGCCAAGTATATGAAACAGCCATTGGTGTAAGAAATTCATTTTCTTGAAAAAATCATCAGTCGTTCCAACTAACTACAGACCCGACCAGAAGTACTTTGCATTACGTCAACGAAACATAAGTCAGTAGATTGCTTGTGCTTATGTATTCTTTTAATTAGAATTTGTAGAATATCATTTTAAGATACTTTAAATTGATAATTTGACAGAGTGACTCCTAGGAGGCATTTTCTTACTTTTTGTTAAACGATGCGCAAATGCATCAGACCATATTTATACCTTAACTAACTTTGTGTTCTGCAAGATGATGATTAGACATAATTATAATCAACAGCTGTTCTAGATTGTTTCAGTTTTAGACAAAAAGCATAGATTTAAAGATTCCGTTTCAATGCAGTGTTGAAGAAAATCAAGAAAACTAGCGTTAGAAAATTGAGCAGAATGAATGCCATTTTATAATGTGTAATGTGGCTGATGACATTTCTTTAACTTCCATGCTTCCAACTAATAAATCAGACAAAGTTTTGACCTCTGACATCTCCTTTATCTGAATATTCCCAAAATATGCAGATATTTTCAAGTATTTATAAGATAGCAATTAAAGTCATGTCAGGTATATCATACATCACGAATAAGAGAGGCTGCGGTTTTTACGTCAATATGACAACTATTTTATACAGTGACTGAATGTACACAAGGCTTCCATCTGATGAGCATTGTAATTTTTTTCACCACACCTATTACTTTGTTATTAAAAGTGGCTCCTTTTTAAGAAAGATCATTATCACATTTAAGTTTTATTGTTGAAACAAATTTTTTTATTAAGCAGACCGACGTTGTAGATGTCAATTTAGATGTGAAAGTGTCAACTGATCAGTCATTTTGTTTTTTTAATGGTGAACGAAACTGACATTGCTGAATTAGAATTACACGCATGTCGAGTGACCAGACGATAAAATATTTCTAAAATGGAATTTTTCAGACAACATACGGCTGCGAAAAAAAGATGAAATTAAGTAGTTTTGAAGAAATTCTTCAAAGAACTCTTTTGTGAAGCTTCTGATTATACAAGCACCTATAATTATTTCAGATATCAAAACTGCCTCCTAGGAGGCATTTTTATAATTTTCCAATTTTAACTTTTCAGTGTGAAGATGCATCAATATTCTAAATCTAAATCAATGATAAACGACGACAAATGCCAATATTGGATAAATCTCTAAAAATATTTTATTAAAAATCACTAAAACCTATCTTCAAAAACCGATTGCTTCATGTATGTCCATTACGCGATAGAGTTTCAGCCATGCAAACACGACTAATAAGTTTCTCAGTGTCTTTGATTTTCAACCCTTTTTCTCTTATAATCTTTTACCTTAGACATTCCTGTTTCTTGGTGTATTTGCCAGCAGTCACAAGTTGTTGAGGTATGAGATAGTCAATGCTGCATACTGTAGGGAAGCTATGAAAATGCATAACGGATGAAGCATGACGGAATCTACATTGGCCGTAGCAAAACTGCTATCAAATAGCACATTGCTAGTACCGATAGATCTAATATTTCAATCTACAACTTAAAAAGTTTCAAGTGATTATATAATGATAGGCTTCACATATCCGTATCATTATTAGTAGATGCAAAATGATCACCATACATATAGGCCTCTTGCCTTACGTTGGCTACAACTTCACAAAAATTTCAATGAAAGTGAGTGTGATCAAAAAGAATCACCGGAAAATATTTTCATAGCCTCATTGATCAGGCTTATACAGTGCTTTATTTATCTCAGGAACAGTCCTGCCGAGCTGATAGAAATAGAATACACTGTATTTTCTGAAAACCTGATTTATTTTGATTTCCTTAAATGCATTTGGAAATCCTTCTTCGCAACCTTCTTCGATTCCATCTAGATCCTTCTTCGAGAAATATGTTATTGCATGATGGGAGTTGCTCATACAAAAAGTTCAAAGTCGATGATGGTGTTGAATTCATGCATGAATTACCAGCAGGTGTCTTCAAATCCAGTTGACTCGGCCCGCAGTTTCTTCTGAATCGATTCCACGTGAATATTTCAAGTGTCCAGCAGTCACATTTGGTCTTTGAATTATATCATGGCTGTGAGTTTTTGGAGGTTCTCATATTGAGCTGGTTGTAGAGGTTAATAAGAACTGGTTGTCCTTCAATCTCACAGCCTTCGAAGGCTCTCTCTCTCTCTCGAAGAGATCTCTCTCCTTTCAGGTTCCTCTCACAAAGTATTTCTTCTATATTAATGTTTGGGACGTATTTATCAGCATATTATTATCAGCAACTCACTCATTTGCATAAACTGAACAGCTTGTTTCACTCAAAGTGTACATATGAAACTTGTAAGTTTGATTTCACTGATCCAAATAATCAATCTCCTACAATAACTCGGTGCAGTTCGGTGGCAGGCCTACTTTGTCAGTCTCAGGCAAGTCGGTGTTGATTAATACCTCGACTTCCTTTACTTATTCTTTATTCTTCATAATTTCTTGTCCTTCGTATAATGCGACTTAAAGTACCGCATAATCTGGTTAGACGAAAGAATAATCATCACAGAGCTTTGAATACATTGCCGATTGGCCATCTTTCTCGTCATTTTCATTTTGCCAGTCAAGTTCCTGTGGTATGCTTTCACCGAGTTCTCATATATGCACAAGAAGTATCCCAGCAGTAAAAGTGTTTCCTGTAAATGCTTGATCATCGACAACATCGATGAAATCCACTATTTGTTGGTTCTGATCATCAGAACTGGAATCCGTTGAGTCTTCATAATCAGAAAAAATGTGTTTCGATTCATGGCTTTTTTATAGTTTGGAGTTATGCAGACATAGTTTGGCCATCAATTCCATAGAGCAACGGTATGGAAGCATTTGGTTTTGTCTTGGTAGCACTTGATGCTCATCCATAGCAAATTGCTAGTCCAGATTTGCGTTTTTTACAGACATATGAATATTAGGAAAAGTGCCTCCTAGGAGGTATAATTCAATTTTGATTTTCAGTGTTATTAATAGAATTCATATGAACGTGACATGTGAACTGTTTTTTATCAAATGAATTTGTATATACTTCCCAAAGTTATGAGTAAGTGACTCTTTACCTCTCCTATAGTTGAAAGAATAAAATTTTCACGTTTCTTGATAAGCTTTGCCGTCAATTCTGTCATAGATTTTCCTCTTAGAATAGGAATATGATTGTATGCGTAAGTTTAAATTAACCTCATTTTCTTGGAATATGCGATGCAATACTTGCAATGAAGCAGATGGTTGCGATTATTACTTTCTAAATTTAATGGAAGAGTTACATAATTTCAGCCATTTATGAAAATGAAAACTACCTCCTATGAAAATGTATCATTTGTCATATTTTCATAATCTGATCGCGTAAATACAATTCTGAGTAAGCGCACATGTTGCATGCACATGTATTTGGTCTATGCATGTGTCTCTGATCAATTGGAAACATTGATGTTTGGATTCTCTTGACCGAGAGCTTTCAGAAAATGTATCATTTGTCATATTTTCATAATCTGATCGCGTAAATACAATTCTGAGTAAGCGCACATGTTGCATGTACATGTATTTGGTATATGCATGTGTCTCTGATCAAGTGGAAACATTGATGTTTGGATTTTATTGACGGAGACCTTTCAGAAAATGTATCATTAGTCATGTGCTCTTTTTACTTTACACGAAATTACAGTGAAATGCCATATTTTTGAGTAGGCCTAATTGTGATCTGATGAATTGCATGAAATTAATGATTGAAAACAAAACTTCAGTTTTACTACCCTTAGAATAGTCATGTTTGCCATGTATGCTTTTTGAAATTGGTTAGGTAATTTCTTGAATTAAACAATGATCGTTACATTTTTGACAGCAAATGAGAGATCTGGATACAGCGCGATCGTTGGGGTCTCCTGTTTCTATGATGTTCAGTATAATGGTCATGGAGACAGTCGTTAATCTGACCCTCGGTCGGTTTGTCTCTGTTCATGTACAATCTCATTCTTGAGGTGGCCGAGTTCGATCGCAGAAGTTGTCAACACGCGTGCATTCTGTCACTGCGATAAACGCTAGCCTAATCACACTCGAAGTCCCTCTCCTCTTCATTCGATAGGTTGAGGAGCTATTGATTGGCGAGGCGTGATAAAGACCCCTCATCACTCATCACGAGTAATCTTCAATTCAGTTTGAGTAATCGTCGCGCGCAAAAGAAGCATGCGTGCGTAAGACCGAGTCCCCGGGATATCACCGTGGCTCAGAGCGCGGTCTGGATAGGTTTGGCTTATTGGCATAAATACATGTATTCATGCATTGATTCTGAAAATGCAACATCTCAATTTCAATTCTATAAGTGCTTTATAAGCTCCATGAAACTATTGTTCACTCTAAGAGCCTAACCATCGCCGCACTCGGCCCCCCTTGCTGATCTGCCAAATTGTTACAGTAGACCCTGCTTTTAACGACAACTTGTCGATTACAACCAAAAACTTTGGCACCGATGTAAAATTACTATATCTCCTATATAATTTAGCATGTGCACTTCCTGTCTAACGCGACTTACGACCTCAGTAATTTAGCAAATTGTTTTCTGATCCCTGTTTATTACGGCCGCAGATTGCGGGGAACGATACGTGTAGATGTTTCGCCAACTGTATCTATTGATAACAGACAAACATCAATGGTCTTATTACAGAACAGCTGTCAGCTATACGTCTCAAACCCTCACTTTTAGCTCTGACAGATACATGAGTCTAAATGCTCTCAACTTACTGGCTTTATCTTCCCCTCTAGCTTGTTAGACACGATAAGGTTATATTAAATATTGTAGAATTGAAAGTTTAAATTTGTATTTTCTCAAAACAACAACGCCATGGTCGAATTGTTTGTGAATTTCGCTAATGAAATCTACAATGCCAAAGTAAGTCAAGCGAAACAAACTAAAGTAATTGTAAGTGACTTTTTCAAAAAGAACTAGAACTAAAGATTCATATGATTTATGAATGGATTCAGAAAAAAATGAGTTGATTTATGGAATAACATAACTTTTTTCACTTTACAATCATGTGCAAATTACCATAATTTTGAATTGGTGCTATTGGATGCTTCTATGTGTATATGCACATGTATATTGTACATATTATGTAGGCCTAAGTATAGTGGTACTATTACATGACACATATTTAAAAATATATTAATATATTAAAAAAAATTTATTTTCGGTTTGGTTCTGCTATGTTTCCTCAGGCTTGGAGAGACCTTCCATATCGTACATTCGATATGGTTGGCCTGGCCCCACCATGTGGTATAGGTTGGAGGTTAGGGGCCGAAACCTTGCTTCATGCAGCCACATGGTTCCTCCCTGATGACTCCATACATAGCAAACTTAATTTTGGTTTTTTAGGTTTCTTTCTTGTTTGATAAAAATTAAATCGTTTATAAGTTTTAATTTATTTCCCTTACCGTCTTTAGTTGAGTAGACTTGCCTTTATGCGTATTTCAGTACCTGCTCTATACTAGAGTAGGTTACTCTATGTTGTCAGTATTATTTCATTCATTCATGACTTTTAATTACCTAATTATTTACAAGATTCTCCACTAGGGTAATTGTTTAACTTTGGCGTCTTCCGTTTCCTGGATTCTTCGAATTTTTTAACCGTGTCGTGTCTTAATTTGATATATTATCGGAGTTAAGTTGTATGCTGAAAACACGATCGAGTGTACATACATACGTACATTGTACATACTGTAGCAGGACTGCATCTGAATTTATTCAGTAATTCTGCATAATTGTACCGATAGTATAATCATATAATTTTTCATAATGTCTACATATAGTGAATATAGTGATATCATCCTAATACAGTGAATCATCAAATTTTCTCATTGATTAATGTGTGCTTTATACTTATGTTAGTGTATCACATTATTGTTATATTTCTATACAATTTTCATTAAATCTTGCGTAATAGGCCTTTTGAATAGACACTTTTACAGACTCTGAAACTATAAAGGCTGGTATCATTCGCGCAATCATGCTGTGTTGGACTTGTGACGCGTAGGCTTATGATTGGATATTACAATAATGTCATGTATCATACACATAAAAAGGTAGCCAAAAGTTTACCTGTAAATAAAGACCGCTAAGATGGTTCATAAAATAAGGACTATTGATCATCATGAAATTACATTTGATGAGGTCAAAGGTCAAATAATTAAAACTTGAAGTTCAATTCAAATAGCACTGAAATCGCACTTTTTAGCTTTTGGTTTCTCCAGGTGAAGGAACAACCTGATTCGGTGAACATTTATCGAATAATGAAGTCGCATTCGTCTGAATTTCAAAAGTGAGGATAAAGTTCTTTTAGACATAATTCTAGATTCAAAATGATAGAAAATTCACTTTGGCGCTGTTTTCATGATACAATTCAGATTCCCAAAACAAAAATAATCAAGAGGCAGTTGCTGTCCATTCTTGTTCCACTTACTAAGTGAAAACTCGGATTTCTGTGAAAGAGATGGAATAGACGAATGAACAGGGAAATTCGATACCATCAGATGCTAGTGCACAGAGGGGAGTGTTCCCTTTAAAAGCAACCAATCAAATGACCGTGTAAAGTGATATTCTCAAGTTCTAAATGATGTCCAAATGTGAGTAAAAAGAGAAAGACGCTGAAAGAAGTCAATTTATTAGGTATAGATGCAAAAAAGACTACTCACGGTTGATAGTAAAACGAGTAGTATCTAACAATTGAATATCTTGCACTGTTCGATGTGTTTGGTGCAATGACTGACATGACTGCATTAAATATTGCACTCATATTGAAATCACTTAATAATTGCTTATGAAATATTAATACGAGAATAACTCACTTCTCCGTTTCTTTTTATGAAGTAAATCACGACTTGTATGACGCAAAGAAAGCGATTTGGTATCCAGGACACACTCTCTATATACTTTGTTTCATGTTCACACATTGTCTGTATGCGTGTCTAACAAGTCTAAAAATGAAGCATATTGGAAATCTGTTTACAAATCCGTTCAAAGAAAATTACATGCGTGATCAAGGAAGTTTGAAAAACGAGAAATTTGGACAAGATGTAGAGTTTTGTCAATTTATGAGACGCCCTTCACAGCCATTTCTCCGTGCTCAATAAGTTTACAACTGCTGATATCCGATTCAGTAAATTATATTCAACAATTGTGGTTTTGAACAGCGCACGTCGCGTACATGCACAAGTAGCAATTTACTCACAACATGTCGTCAAATGAGAACCAAATCTTGAAGTTTTTTAAAATATTTGCTCACAGATAATAACTCCGAGAGTCAGACTTGGAAAAGAAATGAAAAACTTTGGTTTACTTATACGTATTGGTGAAATGTAATGAATTGAAAATTATGAACGAACGAATCCGCATTTCTACGTTCATTGACCCTCCATGATTTACTTGCTCAGCTGCCTCTTCATCCAATATCAGGAATCATCAGCAGGCCTCCCACTGATTCGAATCCTACTTGTCTGGCAAGAATCCTATGTTTCCTACCATAAACTGTGAAAACCGCCATTTCCTGGCAGGTTTCGTAAGAACTGCAATAGTTCCTCTATTCTTAATAGGATCTTAATAGGAAACACGAGAGAAATATACTTGACCAGACCTGTCAGGATCCTATTAGGAAACACCAGAGAAATATGCTTGACAAGAGCTGTTAGGATCTTAATAGGAAACAAAGTATTAGGCATTATTAGGCAGTATTAGGAATGATTGAGATTAAACATTGAGATTACCACCAAATTGAATCAATCTTTTAATAAGATATCAGATGATATGAAGTTTTCAAGTTTTGTTCACATTTTGAACACTTAAATTCAAGTTAAAAGCACCTGTCAATAGCAACTTCAAGTGTATTTCACGGTGTGAAGTTCTACCTTATCTACTTATATTAGAACATTCGAGTCAGGTCTTAAAAGAAAGGAAATCTGATGAGCTCCAAGAATATGTAACTTTTATCAAATTTGGTCCATCGGCTATCTTACAAACTTTAGAGTATTGACCACTCCCATACTTTGTACTGAGATCAGCGAGATTCAGAAAAAGTGCATCAGACACATACACACACGTGTGCGCACTGCTTACTGTCTCGTCTTCCCCGTCGGCTTCGCGACAGCTCTATTGTGTGTTCTCGTAAGAGTCGTATGTCTATGCGATTTTAGAGAATTACAAGGTGGGTCTATGCTCATAGTAATCTATGCGCGCATAGATTTCGATGAGCTGAAATAATTGAAATTTTGAAAAACTTTTGAAAAAAATCGTAAATTGTAGCGTCTACTGCTAGATGATATCAAATACATACAAGAAAAAAGCTTTTTGAAGCAATAGAAAAGATTTAATAGGATTTGTTCGTGAGTACGGATAATTATGGTCAGTGTGTGAAATAATAAATTTTGTTTTAATGCGCATGAATTTCCGTCTCTGCAGATTTGTGCATGAACTTACGACTCCGATAGTTGGTAATGGTCACTGAGAGTAAGATAAAATTTAGGAATTCTTGGAAGAAATGTGAGAGTTTGTTTCAGTTTCCAAGAGCTACAGCCCTATTTATGCAAGTATATTGCTAGCTCTATGCGATTCTTTTAAGATGAAGAGTAAATCTACGAGTATATGCGCTTATGCTCATCTTGATTTATGAGCTTAGATTCAGATGAGCTGAAATGATTCAAACTTTGAAAAAATGTGAGGCAAAAATCGTAAGATATAGCGCCATTCGGTTGGAAAATGTCAAATACATTCTGGAAAAACGGTTTTTGAAGCAAAAGACCTGATTCAATGTGAGATTTTCCTCAGTAGCCTACGAACATTTATGCCCAGTGTGTGAAATATCTATTTATTCTAATGAGACATATTTGCGCATGAATTTCCGTCTCTGCAGAAGCGTTTTGATTGGTAATGGTGACTGAGTCATTGAGTGCAAGATGAGATCACTCCTAAAAATAGTAATCTAGGGATTATAGGAAGAAGTTTGAGAATTTGTTTCAGTTTCCACACATTCGATGAGTAAGTCAGACCTTCATTTGCATCAATCAAAAAAGATGTATTAGTTATTAGACCTGCTTCTGTTTTTTATTGTTCGAAAAATGATTTTGTTCACAAATTAGTATTGTTTGATATATTTCTGCTGGGGTGCAAGAAAGTAAATTCGATAGGGAAGTTTTCAGCGATTTATATGTAGTTTCAAAGGTGGTGAATTCTATACCTGCTTGTGGCCCCAGCAAAATACCATAGCAGAAAAGAGGCAATCAAATGATGATAGGATGTTCATTACTCCTAAACAGTTCGTATAGGACTAGATCAGTAATCTTAATACTCGCAAGTTACTTGGGTAAGCTTGTGCATATAGGCCACGTACATAGTATACACGTATAAGCTTATACCAACACTAACACGTGCATATTAATTATGATTTTTAAGTGAACATTATCGAACTATTCCCCTTGTAGAATTATTTTAGGATTAGCAAGAATACCTGACGCAGGAAAAATGTGCTTGTTCGTGATATTCACATGTTTCAACAAGCCCCACATTATGTGCAGATTTTAAATATTACCATGAACGATTCAAAAACAATTAATTAAAATTATTCTCTTTCCAGCTCGCTCTCAATTAAATCTAAATGGATCTGATTTGAAATTACAATACGATTGTTTTATAACACGCTCTGCTCTGCTAATGCTCCAGCTAAAACAACTTAAGAAATAACACTATTACATGATGTGATAACACCTGTAAGTTTGTTTCTATTGGTTATAAGCTATTTAATTTCGCTTTTATGATTTCTAGGAAAGTGAATCTGAGGACAAATCGCCAAAACCTGATAATCCAATTGATGAGCCTACTCAATGTCAAGCTGACCACAAATCGCTAAAGGAATCTGACAATGACACAGACAATCATACCGATGCAGGTAAGTTCTGAGACTTGAGAAGAAATGATACAACAGATCACTTTCTGCGAAACATGGTACATCAATAGCATCAGTATTATAGTATTCTCACTCTGAGCATAGATCTCCCTTGAGGTGTGTGAAGTGGAGAGAAACTATCAACCTTCTCTCTCAATTCAATGACTCTGATTCGAAGTTAGAGTAGGAGTATCTATAACTGCTTTTATGCCTATATTGATAGCTATGTTCCCGTTTGAAGCTTTCTACTAACAGAGCATCGGTAATCCTTCACCTACAATTGACTTATTGAGCATCGATTTCCGTTCCGTTTTGTAAATTGCTAAATTTATAATATCTCACTTTCGCGCTCGCTATCTCAATTAAATCTAAATGGATCTGATTTGAAATTAGAATACGATTGTTTTATAACACGCTCTGCTCTGCTAATGCTTCAGCTAAAACAACTTAAGAAATAACACTATTACATGATGTGATAACACCTGTTTGTTTCTATTGATTATAAGCTATTTAATTTCGCTTTTATGATTTCTAGGAAAGTGACCTCGAATGTCAACCTGACCTTGAATCGCTAAAGGAATCAGACAAAGAGAGAGATATACTACTGGTGCAAGTAAGTTCTGAGACTTGAGAAGAAATAATACAGCAGATGACCTTCTAAGAGACAGAAGTATTCTCACTCTGAGCATAGATCTCCCTTGATGTGTGTGAAGTGGAAAGAAAACTATCAACCTTCTCTCTCAATTCAATGACTCTGATTCGAGGTTATAATCGCAGTACCTAATTCTAACAGCTTTTATGCCTGTATTGATATATATGTTCCAAGCTTTCTACTAACAGAGTATTGGTGATTCTTCACCTTAGTTGACTTGGTAGGCATCGACTTCCGTTCCGTTTTGTAAATTGCGAAATTTATTCTCTCTCTCTCTCAGTTAAGTGACTTTGATCTGAGATTAGGATGCGATTGTTGGGAATTAGAATACGATAGCACTTGTAGTACCTATGCTAAATGTTATTATATGAGATGATGTCGCATCGCTACAGATGGTTATTGCTATTTAATTTTGCTTTTATCATTTCCAGGAAAGTGACTCTGAAGACCCATTGTCAAATATGTATGAACCTTTTCGACTTGAAGCTGACCCTGATGATTTCTTTGCTTTTGAAGCAGACGAAAATGATTCTGATTATATTCCGGAAACTGACGTAGAAGTTGGTTTTGTTAAATATATAATATTCACAACTTTACTATAGGCCTAATAAAGAAAGAGTGCAAATAATTGCCAATAATTAGAAAGAAAAACAATACAAAGTTGGGATGAGCGCGACCGGTTCCGTCTTCTCTTTGAATCTCTCTAGGGATTTGTTACATCTATTCAAACGTCTTCTGAGTACATGCCTAAGTCGTAGACACATATTATATCTTTTGCTACATAGACATGTAAAAGACATGATATCGATAAAATTGGAGTCTGTCGTCAATTTGACCTATTTTCAGTGCGCTTCCAATTCTCTTGATTATTCACAAATTGATTTTCATCGAAGTGTTCTCTCCAGTTATTGCAAATACAAAATTTTGTTTGAAGAAAAATGTTTGAGTTATTGTACATGTAATATTGTTTGTTCAATTAACACCTGCTCTTATTTCTATAGTTGGTGTTGCAAGAATTTCTCTTATTTGGATTTCATTTGATAGGCGAGTGGCTGACAATTTTTGATTTATTCAATATTAGATTAAAGGTTCGTTTACAAATTCCGATTAGTTGACAAAAAATGTCTTAATCTATATGGCTGATATGAAATTTCACTATTAATTATTTTCTTTTATCATTTCCAGGAAAACGTACCCGATGAACGACCTGAGGGGATGTCGTCTGAGATTTGTAACTTATACCCGCAAGCCGATTTCGTTTTGAGACCCAATGACGTACTTGGAGAAGTAAGTTGTGAGATTGAAAATGAGGTGTAAGAATATATACCTGAATACAGATATTGACACCGATCTAACCAGAAAGAATTCAATTATGGAATGAATTATTAATGGAACCTCAATGAATTACTTACTCTTTCGATTTAATGCTCATGATGTGAAAAACACGCCCTCTCTAGCAATGTATTCATTTTACACCCTAAGTAACACCCTAGTAACAATTCAGACATAGATCTACCATCATGATTTTACTATCATAAAAGATGATATGAAAATTACAACCTATTGCAGTAACTTGATCGGCAGACAAAAATATCATCTATATGATTACCGAATAATGAATCCTGGGATCCCGTACGATAAATCCAGAGATCTGAAATCTCGCAAATAAAGCCTAATATCGATCCCGGGATACTGAGGTTAAAAACCCTAATCTATACCTTCATAAGGTCGAATTATTTCAAATGGGAATTAAGGAGTTTTATTATAGTATGGGCATTTCTTTATATTAATATTGGTAAGCTATTAATCAAGCTATCAAACTCTTTCTTAGCCTTTCAAGTTTTGCAATTACATGAATATATAGGTCCATGGATACATCCACTGTTTATTTTCAAATGAACAGAATTCGTTTGAATTCATGAACAATACATTCAGTATGTCTGCTGAGGCTCTGACAAGACAGCGGTCCAGCCTATATTAGATCATTTTACCGTTTGATAATAGCTCAATCAAACAAACGAGCTTACAATTGTAAGAGTAGAGTGGATATAATACGTTCATATCCCGAGTATGTTGGTTTCCTGCTGTTTGCGTAACTTTCATTAATCTTTTCAGATAAGTGATTGTTCAAGCTGAGTAGTAATGAAGTGACAAACACCAGATAGCGCAAGATGGCCGCCATCGCTGACGTCCCCCCCTCCCCTCCCCCTACCCTCCCCCCTCTGGAACGACAGAGGCCGGCCAGGTTGGTTCACGTTCACAACATGTTCGCTGAGGTTGACGTGGGCGACCGTCTAGGTTGACGTGGGCGACCGTCTAGGTTGGCGTGGTGGAATGGTGAAACGGACTTTAGATTCGTGATCAGCGTAAAATTCCGCATCCGCATGGTGAATTTGAAGTCAATCGGCGAGAAAAAATGTTTCTTCAGCATTTTTCGAAAAAACGACAGAGTTAGAATTTGGGACGTTTTGGTCTCTAGCACCAAAACGAACCATCGGATGGGAAAACGGAGGCCAGATTCGGATTCAGCGTGAAATTCTGCATCTATATGGTGAATTTGAAAGCAATCGGAGAGAAAAAATTTTCGCTGACTCCCCCCCCCTCGGGAGAGCTAGCTTCGATTTTGGCTTCCAGTGGACGGATTTTGTCGTGCCATAGCTCGTTTGAAAGCTAAGAGTGAGACAAATTCACTGAAACAAACGGCTTGTTCCTATCTGTCTTCGTTTAGATGTGAGACGCCATTTAAGATTTTGGGACATTGGCGAAAAACGACAGAGTTAGAATTTGGGACGTTTTGGGCTGTAGCTTCAAAACGAAGCATCGGATTGGAAAACGGATTTCAGATTTGGAATCAGCGTGAAATTCTGCATCTATATGGTGAATTTGAAAGCAATCGGAGAGAAAAAATTTTCGCTGACTCCCCCCCCCTCGGGAGAGCTAGCTTCGATTTTGGCTTCCAGTGGACGGATTTTGTCGTGCCATAGCTCGTTTGAAAGCTAAGAGTGAGACAAATTCACTGAAACAAACGGCTTGTTCCTATCTGTCTTCGTTTAGATGTGAGACGCCATTTAAGATTTTGGGACATTGGCGAAAAACGACAGAGTTAGAATTTGGGACGTTTTGGGCTGTAGCTTCAAAACGAAGCATCGGATTGGAAAACGGATTTCAGATTTGGAATCAGCGTGAAATTCTGCATCGGTATGGTGAATTTGAACGCAATCGGAGAGAAAAATTTTCGCTGACTCCCCCCCCCCTCTGGACAGCTCGCTTCGATTTTGGCTTCCAGTGGACGGATTTAGTCGTGCCATAGCTCGTTTGAAAGCTAAGAGTGAGACAAATTCAGTGAAAGAATCGGCTTGTTCCTATCTGTCTTCGTTTAGATGTGAGACGCCATTTAAGATTTTGGGAGATTGGCGAAAAACGACAGAGTTAGAATTTGGGACGTTTTGGGCTGTAGCTTCAAAACGAAGCATCGGATTGGAAAACGGATTTCAGATTTGGAATCAGCGTCAAATTCTCTATCAGCATGGTAAGTTTCAAGTCAATCGGAGATTTTGAAGTCAATCGGAGAGAAAAATTTTCAACATTTTTCGAAAAAAGGAGTTAGAATTTTTGCGATGGCTGCCTACTGTAGAGCCAAAACGAAGCATCGGATGGGAAAACGGAGGGCAGATTCGGATTCAGCGTCAAATTCTACATGGAAATGGTGTATTTCCAGCTCAATCGGAGCACTAGAACCGGAGATAGACGGGTTTTTAGTGTTTGGATGATGGGTATTACGTCATCAGCTGATCGCCACACACTATATAAGCTGGGAACCGACGGAGACTTGTCATTTAGAGGAGAACGATTGTCAGAGGTAGGTCGTCTCTCTGAGCTCCGATGATAGCTTCGGACATTCCAAATTCCGAGTTTCTGTAAGAAACCGACTTAGAAAATTTCATTGCTGATATCAGCTAAGGCGTCAGACTTAGAGGTTCGCCAGGAGATGGCCTTCGTCTCCAGGCCATAAAAGACGCCAAAACTTTAAAGGCTTGTAACTTTGCTTCTACAAGTCCGTTTGACTTGATTCAAAAAAGGTTCGGTCGCTATTGACCTGCCCTAAGTGATGGACTACTTATAAAATTTCATAAGTAGTGCTAAAAAGTTGAAAAATTTAAATTCACTAGTTTTGGAGGTTTTCTGGGGTTTTCGACCCTGCTGAAGTCAATGAAGGCATTTTTAATGATGTCTGAGCCAGTCTTCTCATGGTATAAGCGGCTTTTCACTGAAAGCGAGCAAGACACGGAGAGTTTTGCTGTAATATTCCACTGACAGGGTGTTCTTTCGGGACGGCGGACGATGCCGTAGTGATAAGTGTGGCAAGGGAATGTGTCATATTTGAGACCGTAACCGCTGGGACAACTCATGTCTCATGTTGGGCATTTGACACAGCTCTCAACGTAGCACTTTGAACGCCAATCGGTTGAGTCTTAGCTATCTTGTCATGGGTGGCCTCTAAACATCTCCATTGCAAAACGCTGGTGAATCAAGCTCTCTACGGCTTGCTATCAAGCTGCTAAAAGTCTGTCCACCTCTTACCAACTCTACAGGTTTTCATGTCTGAGCCAGCCTTCTCATGGTATAAGCGACTTTTCACTGAAAGCGAGCAAGACACGGAGAGTTTTGCTGTAATATTCCACTGACAGGGTGTTCCTTCGGGACGGCGGACGATGCCGTAGTGATAAGTGTGGCAAGGGAATGTGTCATATTTGAGACCGTAACCGCTGGGACAACTCATGTCTCATGTTGGGCATTTGACACAGTTCTCAACGTAGCACTTTGAACGCCAATCGGTTGAGTCTTAGCTATCTTGTCATGGGTGGCCTCTAAACATCTCCATTGCAAAACGCTGGTGAATCAAGCTCTCTACGGCTTGCTATCAAGCTGATCAAAGCAATGACTTGGGATGTTTTCTCAAGGTTTTCAAGTATGCTGAGTTCAAATCTGCTATCAGATTTCAAATTTAACTAAGTCTAAGGCAGCTTTGAGGGGTTAGATCCCAGCTACTGTTCACTACCTTTGACTCGACGTTGCTGTTACCTTCAGCTGTAAATAGCGGGTATCGGGGAAGATCTCTCACTTCCCTAGTGATCAGTACAAGGCCTTCGGGCTGTCGACGGGATCGAGTGCCACTCACTACACTCAAATCTATCATTCCTCACTTAGTGTAAATTACTGACTATACATTTGTCCTGCTATCAGGTTGTTTCGAGTTGCTATCTAGTTGAATAGTCTCTTGCTATCAAGAGATTCACTTCTGCTCATAAAGCACATCATCGCTGTAATACCTCCTTTGCTCGAGCGTTCCTTCGGGACGGCGGGTACTGCCGTAGAGGGATTGTGTTGCACGGGTTGTTCGTCGTTTGTTAGACCGAAACCTCTGAGCCGTTGCTCATGTTGAGCGTTCGACTTCATACTCAACGTGACGCTTTCTCTCACCAGGTCAGAGTACTTCAGCCATTCGACAAAGGTTAGTCTTTATGATATGGAGTAGAGTGAAATGTAATTCATTAGATGTCCCTTCAATGATTGCTCCCATGATAAACGTTGATGAGACAAATGAAATGATTCTCATCTTCCCTTTTCAATGATTGAAATCTACTAACACACTACCGTATAATCGTCCACTATGGGTCAAGACATGATAGAGCCTCCACGCGGTTTGCCCTGGGCAGTCTTTAGACTGGCGAATACTATCATTAAGTTGAATCTGCTATCAGTCAACTTGAACGTTGCGTCGTGTTAGAGGGTATATAAACCACTGCCTCTCATTTCATTTCATTTCAATCATGCAGACGCCGAACAGTCAAGTCAGCTCTCCTCGCGGACCGCAGTTAAGGCCGCGAAATTTATTTGAGGAGTTTGTCAGGCTAGAGGAGCAAGACAGAGTCCACAATAATCTTGCTCGGATTGGCAATCCGATGACAGCAACTGTTGTCAATCCAACGGAATGGCGCTACATTCCACTTTTTAGCCATGTGCCAATTAGTGTGGAAGTCGACACTGCTACCAAAGAGAGAGTCAAAGACTCTCTCAGCAGAATTGGTAGGGTGTAAGAAGACGTTACTCCCGAGAACGAACCACCGGCTCTCTTAAGGGCCACCATGGGGCAAGACATGATAGAACCTCCTCGCGGTTTGCCCTGGGCAGTCTTCGGACTGGCGAATACTATCATTAAGTTGAATCTGCTATCAGTCAACTTGAACGTTGCAAATGAAGTTCGGTGTAATACTTCCTTTCGACGGGCGTTCCTGTAAAGGGCGGCGGTGAAACCCGTAGCTATGCATACCGCAAGGGGCATTCGGCAATGGTCAATCTTGTTAAACCTCTCTGCGTCATGTTTGCAAGTGATTGCCTCTGTCTCAACGTAGTATGCATTCGCGCCAGGGCGACATTTAGCCAACTGTCGAAGGTTGCCTAAAACTATCCATTGCATACGTTATGAGAACCATGATTTCTACCTGTCTCTATCAATGAGATGAATTGATGAATGGAATGAAATGGGAGGACACTCACGCGCCACACGCAACATAACACACTTCTCTCTTCCGTAGTCTAACAAGCTCTTTACACATGGATCGCAGTCGATTGCTATCCCTGTATCAGAAGTGTAAGCTATCTTAATTTTATCTAACACTATTTCATCTACCATTATCATCCATATGAAATGTTATAAGAATTGCAAGTTAAACTAAGTGTGCTACTATTTCCAAATGAAAAAGTATACATGGTTAAATCATCTACTGAAGCCCCATTCAAGTAAGTCAGTATGAAAGCAAAGATAATATGAAATAAAAATTTATTATGGCATGTATTTCAAAAGGTCGTCATCGTCAATATCGTCCCAGAGTCTGGCTTCACATAGATCACAAAAACAGTTCACTTGCTTCAATCGTTCTTCTACCGCGAGCCTCACTTTGTCGATGTACTCCCACTCCGCTATAGTTCGTGGCTGGGAGTTAGGGGTGTACCATTCCCATAATTGGTGGAGGAATTTGATGCTGGCGATCTCCATCACTATTCGCGAGTGTCGTTAGAAAGTGTATCATGGTTTGTAAAAGTTTTACTGCAACACAGGTTGATGTATAGTTAGAAAAGTTTGATCATCAACGTTGTATTCGTAAGTCTAGTCAGAAACTTTATCATGTTGTACAAAAGTTTTATTGCAATACAGGTTGATGTATAGTTAGAAAGTTTGATCATCAACGTTTTATTTGTAAGTCTAGTCAGAAAGTGCATCATGGTTTGCAAAGTTAGTGTAGTCAAATAATTTTACTGTGACACCCGTTTGAGAAAGTAAAGTCTGATCATTGAAGTTGTATTCGTGAGTGTCGTTAGAAAGTGTATCATGGTTTGTAAAAGTTTTACTGCAACACAGGTTGATGTATAGTTAGAAAAGTTTGATCATGACGGTCATACAATGGTCAAAAGTTGGAAATGATACAGCGGGCCTACATTGGTTCTATGAAGGCAATCCAACCTAGAACCGGTCTTGAACCAACGTAATCCAACATATTTTCGTGCGATGGCCATCCAAGCGCCACTCTAGCCATCCTTATGCCAACAAACGCCAATTTAATCCCACTTTATTGCCTCTTTAAGCCGACGTAACCTTCAGCTGCCGCCGATAGCTTATATTGGTCAACCTAATCCCACCGTAGCCTCCCATTAGCAAACATTGGTCGACTTAATGTACGATCAAACGCGATTTTCACTTTTCGCACTCGATCGAGCACAAATTAGCGTGATTGTCAATACATCGCTCTTGATCGAGAGCGAAGAAGCGTGATTACATTAAATTTCGAACTCGATTGAGGCGTAGTTCTAATATTGCGGCGATATCTGACTCGTTCTGTTCTTAATTGTTACTCTTTGATGTGTCCGGCTAGATTCAACTGCTGCATGAGTATGAAAACATATGAACAGTTATTCCATTTATGAAAAATGCTGTCTTTACCTGTTAATTGAGTTATCGAGAATGAGCACGACTTTGACACATGTGCGAAGCATTTCAACAATAATAAATTCAAAAAAATTTGTAATATTTAGTATTCATGTAGTATTGCTTCATAAGTGTTTCCAAGATTTTTTAAACATATGATTGTACATGATGTTTCGTCCATACGTCAAAGTCGCGCTGCTCGAAAACTCCATGAATAGACAAGAACAGCATTTCCGGAAACAATCTGTTCATGCATTTTCCCTATCAAGTAGAAGCTGAATTAACCGTGCGAATACATACCGATGAGCAACAATGCAAGAATAAAGCGAGTCTGTTATCACTGAAAAATCAGGAACATACTTGATGAATGATATCGAGTGTGTCAGTAGGCTTAAATTCACTCGAATTTCAGTGTCTCCTTACCTTGTCATACCGCTGGCCTACTTCGAACTCATGAAATCTTCTACGAGAAACAGTTGTCCTCTGCAGCAAGCATTTGGATGTTGGTGAAATTGAATCATGAGCGCAGTGCTTCATCATCTACAAAGTAAACCCATAGATGTGTACTTTAAAAATATCTCAATTTCTCCAATTCGTAATCCCGATTCTTGTCTTACGGAATATGTTGGAACTCCTGATGCTGTAGCCAATTCAGATGATTATGCCAAATAATTCAAATATTTCGTGAAAATGATGAGCAATATAGCAAACACTTCACCATAATCACTTATAGCTCTGAATTTTGGCAAAATTGACTGAAAACTAATTAGAAACATTAGATACAAGGACATAATAACAAGCAAATAAGATGTTGATGAGTAAGAATTGAATCATGAGCGCAGTGCTTCATCATCTACAAAGTAAACCCATAGATGTGTACTTTAAAAATATCTCAATTTCTCCAATTCGTAATCCCGATTCTTGTCTTACCGGAATGTGTTGGAACTCCTGATGCTGTAGCCAATTCAGATGATTATGCCAAATAATTCAAATATTTCGTGAAAATGATGAGCAATATAGCAAACACTTCACCATAATCACTTATAGCTCTGAATTTTAGCAAAATTGACTGAAAACTAATTAGAAACATTAGATACAAGGACATAATAACAAAGAAATAAGATGTTGATGAGCAAGAATTGAATCATGAGCGCAGGGAATTGAATTACAACACGAAGATATAATTAAGATGCAAACATAGTTTTGGTTAGGTATTGACAAAAGAACTGAGTGCTGAAACCACGTCGAGCAGTCTGTATAATATTTAAGTGACAAATAAAGTTTCGGCTAAAAGAAAAAATATATGCTATTTTATGATCGCATGTATATGGAATGCACTGTATTATATTTATCAAAATTTTTGCGGGTAAAAACCTGACTGTAAACATACAAGAAAATACACATTATATGCACAAATTTATACGCACATTACTAGCGTGATGAAAAATGAAATGAGGGAGTGATTTATATTTCATAATGGACTAATATTCCGGAAGCAGAAACGATTTAAGCGATTTGAACTTAGTCTCACATGTAGCCCATACATTGAACAAGTTGCTACGCCGCTTGTCTTACGTGCCATGTCTTACTCGAAGACATGTCTGCATGGGCATAAGGTCCCCTAACGTCATACTCTTTTGTAGGAATTCAAAACAGCATTATCTGTGTATTGCATGGGTATATATTTACTCTTACTCAAAGGACATCAAACGTAGACAATGAAATACACAGACAATACTGTCTGAAATTTTTGCGTAAGTAAACGTCGTTTGGGGTCATTGTCGTGTCCATGCCAATATGGTCTAGGCTTTCGAGTAAGGCATGGCACTCAAGACAAGCCGCGCAATTTGCTCAGAATTTCAGCAACACGAGTTTCTGAGGCAGCAGCAAATGTTTGGACTTGCTCAAGAACAGGCATGAAATTGGTGGTTGTTAAGGTAGATGCCGTCAATCATGAAGAATTGCACAAATGAAATCATGAAACCCACACGTATAGACTCTGATGTGGATGTTTAAACAAAACTAAGTGAATAAAGGGATCAAGAGTCTAGTAGATGCAGACGTCGTTAAGGCAAAGATTTTTGACGATAGCAGCGGCAACGAGGGCAATGGATCTCTTGAGTGAATGAAAAAATACGACTGATGTGACAAGAGTAATCTCTCAAGTTCAGGGCATTTGCAATGTGAATCATAAAAACGTGCTTCTGTTCATTTAAGAATAAAATTTGAATCAAACTGAAATCACTTTCATTTTCATAAGCAATCCAAAAGGAAAAACATTAGTGGGTAGTTTCTACGCGATTACTTTTGGGAGACCGTAATAAACAGTGTCATACTAATTAAATGAGGTGTAGTTAAATGTTTCTGCCGTCCGATAATATTGGAAACATTTATTGACTTATTAGCCAGACGAATTCCTGACGAATCATTCCAGCAGTCTGATTGGATATTTAACGTGTGCTACGATTAAAAGAGTAATTCAAAAATTGATGAATATTAGTAACTTCACCATTGTAAGAGCATATCGTTTATTTCTATGTGGTCTGGCTCGATCAGTGCCGGCGAACTGAATTTGCTCTCAACAATTGCATTCAACGTGAGGCAGCTTGCCCGAAGCCGGTCCAAAATAGGCCTTGAGAACAGGAAACTGAGCTAAATGGGCTGAATCTTGGATAAAATCTACCTGAAGCCGGTATAAATCCCGGTCTGAAATCTAGGCCGGCCGCGGAGCCCGACCGACACCAACATCCCGGCCGGTTTCCATGTCAGAGTCGAATCATCGACCATCGTGTAATTTCTTAAGTATGATGGCAATTTTCTTCAACAATGCAACGCTGCTTGTCACTTTAATCGGAAATGCATGGAACATTTTCGAAGGGAATCAATGCCACAACTAGGCCTTGAACCAATCAAAAAATTTACTGGCCATCGAAAAAATATCGCAAGGCATAGCAACAGATGGTCTCAACTTTCCTGATGATGTGGTATCATGACGAAGAAATCAAGGAAACATACACATGTGGAAAAGAATTCACATTGTGATCGAATCAAAAGGAGAATGGACAAAGAATCTGCGTAATTCAACCTGTTGGTGATACACAGTATTGCACTCACTTTCTCTATGAAGCATTGCAAATTGCTGTCGCGATAGTCAAGAAAATCATGATCGAAACAAGATAAGGCCGATTGATAAAGTAACAAAAATAGAGAATGGAAGCAAAAAATGCAATGACATTAGATGCATAGCTGCCAACAGAAGAAAGTCGTTTTGTCGGAAATTTTTTAAACATCAAAAGATCGAATGGCCGGATAATAAAATCTCCAAAATTATGTTAGACGACAGAGTCACGATACAACCAATATCTGAGAGCCATTGTAGACAATTATCAGGTTGAATCAGTTTGAAGCACGTAACATTAATGATTTCACTGAATTTATAGAGAGCAAGCCGCCCGTGTGCGTGGATGAAAAATAGTCGACTTTTCAGACTCTTTTTTGGCGAATTTCAGCCAGATGGCGGAAGATTGGCAGCCGACTATGACATATAGCTATGTGTAGGCGTATACTAGAACTTAATGGAAATAATGCTACACACTAAAAGTAACACTACACAAAATAAATAACTACTCTTTTTCTACATTTTTACATAGTAGTGGAATACAACACTTATGCCACAATTCTACTGATGATCAATTTCTACCAATACTGAACCTATTGACCAAGGGACGTACTAATGCTGCAGGTGGTCAGTCATCAGCAGGTGCTCATCTAGTTCGTTTCGACCTTAACCTGAACACTCTAACCCTGACGAGCGGGGTCTCACACACATTGCGACTGACAACATGCTCAACTGGCAGTGATATATTCGGAAAGACAAGCCAACATGTTGATAAAACATCATGGAAATGCTGCGTTTCCAAGATATGCGCTGATCCTGTCTCTTCATTCATCCCATCTGTAAATGCTTCATAATATCAGTGATTCCCGAATGAAAACGAATTCTGCACATCCTAAATTCCCAAATATAGGTAACGGCACATCATGTGTTAACAATTCACACATACGCATATAAGTAGGATTACCTCTTGCAAAAGTGAGGATGTTCCATTCATCTTAACTTGTTTTTGTATGTGTGTGCATCGTAAGAATTGCATGTGTAAGAATCGTAGTCTGAGAATTAACGACGAGATTAAATACACGATAGATCAGATTGCCATGCAAAAGATGTGCGACTGGTAGGATTCGAACCTACGACCAAGGTTAACTAGACCTATGCGCTAACCACTCTAATGCACGATTCGCATTCTGAGATCTCATCGTGACCATAGTCTGGTTTTGTTGTCATTAAACTGTAACAATGGCCAATCTCAATCAGGAATTCGAATATTATCAAAGCGAATCTATTTCTCACTCTAGCCGTTACTGGAATACGCCTCTTACTTTTGTGGTCTCTTCCAATCTTGTGCTCATTGCTTGAAAGTGAAAACTTAAAACAAAGAGTAAAACAAACAGAATGGTGATGTAGTAAGTCTTTCCTTAATTCAAACACATTTCACATCACGAGCAACTTTCACACTGTCTACTGACATCTATATATGGAGGGTAAATGTCATTTACAAAAGAGACAAGCCAATTGGTGCTGGTTGATAGATCATCAGATAATTGATAATTCAGGTCTTTAGTCTGAATCAAGCAAAGTTTACAATAGGTTGATTTGCCTGTTTTGAGATACAAATTTCCCAAAAATTACAGACTTAATGTTGACATCGAGAAGTAGAGAATCTGTTGCCTTGTTGTGCTTGTCAGTTGACGAATTCTAATAACTAAATTCGTGAATATTGCATGAAACATTCAGTGTCATCTATAACCCATGTGCTTATCGATAATTTAATCTGATTCAGAATTATATTTCCATTAAAATATTGTAATAAAACAATAATAGGGCAACGCTAATAGAGTATGTTCCATGACAATGTTTTTCTTCCTATGCACTTTATTTAACTGCATTTATTTTAATTATTATTTTAATAGAGCATTTTAACATCTACATTTTCATTTTACATTGGTTCATTAAAGGATTAAGATGGCCAGTGTAAGCCAACCCCACGCCAACCAATTTTCGAAACCAATGGAAAGATCCAAACGTTGGACCAATGCTGGCTTATGTCGGCTAACGAAGGCCACTGAAAGCCAATGTAACATTCAAAGGACCAATGTAGGACCAACGTATGTAAGGAGTTTGTGCTACTTGGGTAATAGCTTTAGAATTAAGATTCTTCAGTTTGTAGAATTATCAAATTACATAAGCGTCCTGTTGATTAGATGCCTATCTCCCGGTATGTAATAGAAACATAAGAATATCTGACATTAATAGAAAAAATATGATGTATATTGTTCAATATGGAATCATTTGTCAAAGTGTGTATTCAAATATACTGTTCCTGCCAGCTGACAGCGCCTTCATTGTTGGAATATCTCACGAGTTCTTCTCTGACCCATGCAGCATAGTGACCAGGACGACCGACACGGTTGCTATCATGATGATCGGAGGCCTCCGCAGGATTTGTTGGATTGTTATTCCAAATTTCAATATCATCAACATTTTTGGCACCTTCATGATGTATTATCGCAGAAGCCATTACAACAGAAGCCATGACAATATTTTCAACGGTTTCAACCTTGGTGAAAATTGCCGATTTGAGAACTCGCCATTTGGCTGCGAAGACTCCAAACGCGCATTCAACACACCTTCTCGCTCTCAAATGACGATAGTTGTAAATACGTCGGTCATGGCTTAAACCTGAGTTGATTCGTGTCATTACATATGGTTTCAGGGGATACGCGGAATCTCCGATCAAAAAGTAAGGTAAATTCTTGTTTGAATTGGGCAAACGAGAAGTACTCGGCAGCTTGGCTGAATTGTTGGCAATATGAAGTTTGGTCTTTGATCGTGAAAATATGCCTCCATCGCTCTCTTTTCCGTAGGCCCCAACTTCCACTGAAACGAACTTCAAATCCGGGGCTGCAACACCCTGGAGAACAAGGGAGAAATGATGCTTATAATTGAAATAATTGGAGCCGGAGTTGTTCGGAGCTTCTACCCGCACGTGTTTTCCATCAATCGCTCCTATAACATTGGGAAAATTGCAATATTCATCATACATTTTCGCGATCTCAAGGTATCTCTCTCGTGTCGGTTCTGCAAGATATATTGGGTTCAACTTTGACCACAAAACACTGACAGTCTCTTCAACAATCTTCCCAACTGTACTTCTTCCAAATCTGTATGAATGAGCCAATGATCGAAATGAGATACCAGTTGACAAGTACCTGTAATAAAGATGAGATACAAATAAATGCAAAATAGCGAAATTTGTCAAGACAATTACACATACATTGATTATGATCATGAATTTGTTATAATTCTGACAACATGCACGTATTGTGCTGTTCTATTTTGCTACTTAATATTAAAAGATTTTACTAATAATATCTTAATGATTTCTATACGATCATTTTACAGGCAATTATATTTGTATTGATTTTATGAATGTATGAATGTTCGATATTGTTAAGTAAATAATTGAGCAACTTCTATTTCTTCTTTTCAGCGGATGCGTGCAGAAAGAAATTAAAGGTATTGAAGGACAAGATGAGGAAGTTTGCGGGAAACTTCCGAAGACTTCGTCCGGTCAACCAGCATTTGAGAAAAATGAGGAATTTGTTCGGTGGCCGTACTACAAAGCCATGTTGTACATGAAGGACCAATTTGTAGGACGGGATTTGCATGGAAGTTTTCATGATAGCGTCACAGATGAGCCAACGTACGTCGAAAGCGATACTTCTGGAGACCAATCTTCTGTCACTCGTGACTCATCTTCAGGTCGGAACACGGAATTTCGAAAATCTAAGAAAGCGCGATTGAATGAGGAGCTTCTGCAAATTGAACGAGAGAAAATGCAAAACCTACAAGCCTTTATGGCAGAGTCAAACGTGCCAAGTGATGAGTGGACGACCTTTTGCAGTGGTATCTCGCATGACTTGAGATAATTGACTGACCCTATGTTGATTATGAAAACAAAAGCTGAGATCAATAAGGTTATCAACGATGCCGTTTTCCAGCAATTATCAAAGAATAACAAAGACTCCACAATAGAAACCTCATCTTCTATCATGTGTTCGTACGATACTCCTGCATTCCAAGACAGTTACCTTGCTCACTTGAACAATTGAGCATTTTCTTAAAACTTCATTACACTGTTTTTAAGTCTGGATATTTTCATGTAATTTTAGACTTCATTAGTAAATACTATTTGGAGTATTCATGCCGTTCTCACATACAATTGCAACATGCGTATATATACAGGGTGAGTTAAAAGTCCCCGGCAGTTAAAAATCATACATGGGTAAATCCAATTTATTCCACAACATTTCTGTCTTTTCAACTTTGGTTCTCAGATTTCCGTGAAAATTTGAATACATACTAATTTTTTTACACTGAATACGAAAATCTTAGCGGCGACCACACCAAATAGAAACTTTCCATAGAAATCTAGCACTTTTAAAAAGTCATTTTTTCTACATCTCGGTCAGAGGACAAATTGATCTCGGTCAGATAGATATCGAATAGGAAACTCTTCGGCTTCTGCATTTGGGTGCTGATGAAACTGGTAACTTAGGATGAATGCTTGCATGCGGAAAGCGAAGTGACCAAAATGTAACGTATTACATATAATGTCCGTTGATCGTGACCCACCTTGTCCTCTGACCGAGATTTTTAAGGTCTTGGTCAGAGGACAAATTGATGTCGAACAGGAAACTCTTCGGTTTGTGCATTTGGGTTCATGAGACTGCGGGAACTCAGGACGAATACTTGAACGCGTAAAACGAAGTGATATAAATGTAATTGCATACATTATCATGTCTTTAGACCGAGACCCTTGTACTCTGAGATCTTCAATTTCAACGTTGTCCTCTGACCGAGATTTTTTAGGGTATCGGTCAGAGGACATTTTCGTGGTTTTTGGAGATTTTGAGAGAGTTAATTGATATAAATTAAAAAATTCTTTTGCATAGATGTTAAGAGCATGGATCCCTCCTATGCTGTGAAATTTCATCGATTCCTGACAAAATTTCTGGTTTCAGTATCCATATGAAATTTTTGGGAATATTCAAATTATCTGGTCGAAAAAACGGATAAAAATATTTTTAAATCAATATTGCTCACTTGTAGCGTCATCAAACTGAATTTTCTTTACGGATTTATAAACTAGCACACTAGAGGATTCGTTTGGTGCAAAACGTTTGATGGAAAAATCAATATTCTTCGAGAAAAGGTACCTCGGTCAGAGGACAGAAAACGTCTCGGTCAGAGGACATTTTTTTCATTGGACAATGGAAACCCAGTAAAAATTCAATGATTAATATCAATTACAATATTTAAAATTAGACTGTCTTAAAGAGCTGATCTTCTACTTTCAGATGATATAAATATTAGTGGGTGTATTTGAATGTAGCTGATCGAAAATCCGTGTTGAAGTGAGAATGCTGTAACTTTGGACATGCTTTTTTGGTCTCTTTTCAGCAAAAAACGGCAACTTGTGAAGAAGGTCTTGGCTTTGTGACTTTTTAAAAACCATGCCATAATAGATGAGATCCTGACGGTTGGATTAAAAAAAAACTATTGAAATCGGTTCAGAAATATGGATTTTACAAATCAAAGACACATTTTCGTCAAATGTTGTGGAATAAATTGGATTTACCCACATGTATTTCAATGAAAAATTAAAAATACATGCATTCCAAACCCGGTGACACGACTCACATCTCAAACAGATCTCCATTGTTGTTCTTGCATTGCTCGCAACGTTTGGTGAAATCTCGGAAAGCTTGACGGAACATTGAGATAGGAATAGAGTTCAGCTCACTATCGATTTGATTTCGAAGTTGGTCCAAGGAATCAAACATCACTCCCGCAGGGTTGTACACTTCCTGACGTAGGAATGACCATAGCCAAAAATCGCACACAATTAGGTCTGGTGACCTTGCTGGCCATTCGATTGGCCCGCGTTGCCCAATCCACCGGTTCGTTAATTGTTCATCCAAGATCTGTCGGGCATTCAGAGAATAATGAGGAGATGCCCCGTCTTGTTGGAATAGCATCTGCGGTCTTCTTTTTAAAAAAGGGACTACCTTTTCTGTAGGATGGTACAGTATCTCTCCCCATTCATTGTCTGAGTACTGATGTCGTAGGCCCACCACACCCGCAAAAAACTCACAATCAGATGCCCACACGGTGAGAGTAGCAGTCCTTCAGGGTTGAAAAACGCGTTTTCGGATTTTTCTGCCGCCAAAAAGTGCACGTATGCTCGTGTGTTCATTCCACTGTCCCATTCCAATGCAAAGACACACTCATCGGAGAAAGTTATCTTGCGTATAGAAACGCAGGGTCACTGTTGATCTTATTCAGCATTATTTCACAAAAATTGCTTTCTTCCTTATCACTTATTCTCCATCCATCAGAAACTGTGAGTACATTGGCTTGTAGGATGCATTCACTGACTTTCAAAATGCGGCAAAGCTCGCGGTCGGACTGTGAAATGTCAAGCTCGTCAGATATTCGGCGAGTTGATGTTGTAGGATTTTTATGCATCTCACACAGAACAGCAGCTGTGGTGTCAACTCCTGATGCTGACACTGGTCTTCCACTGCGAGAGCGATCGTTTTTAAGGTTTCCTGTTTCCAACAGTTTCTTCTTCCAATCTTGTAACGTTGATCGTGGTGGTGCACGTTTGTGGAATTGTTCGTTGAACTTGCGTCGGCTAAATTCGATAGACTCGTTCTCGAACGATATGATCCATGCGGTGATCGTAACTTTCTCCTTCATCGTGTATTGGGTCATGATTGAACTTGTCGTTGTTTACAAAATAGCGAATGCTAAAGACACTGCTAAAGAATGTCAATTTCTATCTTTTATCATAGCTTATTTCAAATTAAGCCAATGAAATCTAAACATAGATATCAAGCAATAGCCGAGCCGATTAGTATGCTTGTAATATTAAAAGACAATCGTCGCTTTTAATGAGAAGCATTGGTATGCGGTAGATATATGATTTCATTTCGATATAATAATTAATTTTCAACTGCCGGGGACTTTTGACTCACCCTGTACATGTAGGCCTATATTCAAGCTTCCAAATAAGTGCTTAAATTGAAGTTTATATATCTCTTGTAAAATTACAGCAAAATATATGTCATCAAGCAAGACAACAAATCAAATTATTACTTATTATTGCAACAATCACATGTATTTTGATTTCAAATCACCTATATATGTTAGACTGTTCGATGAAAAATAACATTTACACTTATACAGCACATGCAGGCCAATGAAAATTTAGGGTAATTGCATAAATCTGGGTGATGTCTGTTTTCACATAAATGGATAATAAAAGATACGAATCTCCTTAGACGAATCAATTATACTTAAAGTTAGTGCGAATCGTTCCTCGGCTGATACTGGTCGCTTGAAACCTATGTCTTCTTTGATAAGATCCGATTTAACTATATTGAAAATCGTTGTATATGTCTTGGGTAGCATTCGAAAATAACCATAGAAAAAAAACAAAAAATAAAGCAAAAATAAAAAACCAAATAGGGGGAGAAAATTAAACGGGAGGGGGGGGTGGGTGGGGTGTTGGGGGGGGGGGGGGGGGGGGGGGGGGGGGGGGGGGGGGGGGGAGGGGGGGTAGGGGGGGGAGGGGGGGGGGGGAGAGGGGTGGCGGTCTCTCTCGCATCCTCTTTTCAATTCTGGTATCAAATGATGAAATTCACCCAACTCGTATCTTTTTGCATTGATTGGATGAACCCAATGATCACGCTCTTCAAATACAATATTACTTCTCAAAATGGAAGATGTCTCCATCAATTCACTCAACAAAAGAACCTTTCTAAGTGACATATCTTGACGTGGAATGACTTTTACGCATGCTTGAGTAATAATAATAGCTAGCTTTTTCAAAGCTGTGATAAAGCAGTCAACGCTTTTCATGTGAACACATCAGCTACAGCTGCACTATCAGCTAGATTGATGCTAGCGGTAACCAAGCGGTACCGCTCATCATGTGGCCACTTAGACTCTCAAAGTTCGAAGCTTGACGTCGCGATCTCGCTGCTAGCTTCAAAGCGCGGCTCGTCATGTGGCCTTAGCCTAACGAGAAGATGCTGGACGCCGAAGGCCCGTCACTTTGACTAACTTTAGGCTACTTTTCCTTTTGCACGGACCAAATGCTTTTCGAGCAAAAGTACGTTTTTCACTATGTGCACCGGCGGGTACGGGTAGGCTACTAACGGATAAGCTTCGCAAGTGTCGCGGGCGGATAAAGTAGGCTACTCACGAGTGCGGGCGGATAAAGTAGGCTACTCACGAGTGCGGGCGTATAAGGTAGGCTGCTCACGAGTGCGGGCGGATAAAGTAGGCTACTCACGAGTGCGGGCGTATAAGGTAGGCTGCTCACGAGTGCGGGCGTATAAGGTAGGCTGCTCACGAGGGCGGGCGTATAAGGTAGGCTGCTCACGAGTGCGGGCGTATAATGTAGGCTACTCACGAGTGCGGGCGTATAAGGTAGGCTGCTCACGAGGGCGGGTGTATAAGGTAGGCTGCTCACGAGTGCGGGCTGATAAGGTAGGCTACTCACGGATAAGCTTTTGTCAAGTGTCGCGGGCGGATAAAATAGGCTGCTCACGAGTGCGGGCGTATAAGGTAGGCTGCTCACGAGTGCGGGCGTATAAGGTAGGCTGCTCACGAGTGCGGGCGTATAAGGTAGGCTGCTCACGAGTGCGGGCGTATAAGGTAGGCTGCTCACGAGGGCGGGCGTATAAGGTAGGCTGCTCACGAGTGCGGGCGTATAAGGTAGGCTGCTCACGAGTGCGGGCGTATAAGGTAGGCTGCTCACGAGTGCGGGCGGATAAAGTAGGCTACTCACGAGTGCGGCCTGATAGGGTAGGCTACTCACGAGTGCGGGCGTATGAGGTAGGCTGCTCACGAGTGCGGGCGTATAGGTAGGCTACTCACGAGTGCGGGCTGATAAGGTATAGGCTACTCACGAGTGCGGGCGGTATCAAAGGCTACTCACGATCGGGCGGGCGGATAAGGTAGGCTGCTCACGAGTGCGGGCGTATAAGGTAGGCTGCTCACGAGTGCGGGCGTATAAGGTAGGCTACTCACGAGTGCGGGCTGATAAGGTAGGCTACTCACGAGTGCGGGCGGTATCAACGGCTACTCACGATCGGGCGGGCGGATAAGGAAGACTGCTCACGAGTGCGAGCTGATAAGGTAGGTTACTCACGAGTGCGGGCTGATAGGGTAGGCTACTACTCACGAGTGCGGGCTGATAGGGTAGGATATAGATATCACGAGTGCGGGCTGATAAGGTAGGCTACTCACGGATAAGCTTTTGTCAAGTGTCGCGGTAGGGATGGTCGGGGTGGGTGAGTGGTAGCGTTCGACTCGTCTTTTGGGTTTAGTACGTACGGGTTGGGGGTGGTGGGGTGGGTCAGATGGCGGATATAAAATAGGCTGCCGTTGGATGTTTCGTCGCGGGTAGGGTCTGTCTGCGTGGGGAGGTCAGCTCGTATATCGAGGGGTTAAGAGTTGTCAGTGATAGAGGGTGTGAGATGTATTAACGGGATTGTTGGTTAGATAGGCTTGTTAGTTTAATTGTGTGCGGTTGTGTCGGGATTAGTGAGGTATAGTAGTGTAGGGGGTGTTTATTGCTCGTCGGTACTGGTACTCCCGTTTGGATTGAGTTCACGGACGTGTGGCTGGCGTAGAATCGGCGGGTACGGTAAGGCTGCTCACGGTGCGTGTCGTATAAGGTAGGCTATCAGTGATATCCGACTTTTTGTGTAGTATGGGTGTGGTGGTTAGGCCGATATAGTGGGTTGAGTCGATAGAGTATGGTTCGAGGGCGGGCGTAATATGTAAGGTAGGATGCCTCACGAGGGGTGCGGGCGTATAAGGTAGGCTGCTCACGTGTGCGGGCGTTATAAGGGTAGGCTATAGGGCTCACGAGGGCGGGCGTAGCTCAATAAGTTAAGTTCGGTGTGTTTAGCTAGGGGCTTCTTCGGTAATGTAAGCTAGGGGGTAGGTAAGGTTGTTCGGAGGTGTTGCTGTTGTGGTGTGAGGTTTAGTAGTAGGCTTACTCACGAGTGCGGGCGGTATCAACGGCTACTCACGATCGGGCGGGCGGATAAGGAAGACTGCTCACGAGTGCGAGCTGATTAAGGGTAGGTTACTCACGAGTGCGGGCTGTCAGATTAGTCGGTGTGGGTGTTAAACAGGTTGTAGCTGGTGCAAGGTTAGGGGGGTTGGTAGTGGGGGTGGGTGGCGTGTTGGCGGTCATGGAGCGTACGCGTCTCGCTGGGTTCTATTTGCGGAGGGGTGTATGTGGGGGGGAGGGGAATAGTGGGTCAGCTGGAGGTTTTTGGTTACTAGGTGTGGGGGGGGTGGGATAGTCGTGGGTTAGATGTGTGGGTGTGGGAGATGTATTGTAGTGTCAGGTGTTGAGGGTGGTGTCTTGGTAGTTGTCTTAGATGATTTGGCGGGATGGGTGTTGCATACGTAGGGTGGGGTTTGCGCGCATAGTAGGGGATTTGAATCGATGGTTGGGTGTAACGTAGGTTAAATGGGTCGGGGGGCGTGGGTGTGGTCATGGTGCGCGTGGTGAGAAGATAGATGTATGTTTAGTTAGGGTAGGGCTACTACTCACGAGTGCGGGCTTGTTGATAGGGGTATAGGTAGGTGAGGGACGTGGGTACTCACGAGTGCGGGCTGATTAAGGTAGGCTACTCACGGATAAGTTTTGTCAAGTGTTCGCGGGCGGATAAAATAGGCTGTGGAGTCTCACGATTGGTGCAGGGCGTAGAAGGTTAGGCTGCTACGAGTGCGGTGGGGTGCGTATAAGGGTAGGGCTACTCACGAGTTCATGGGCGGGCGTATATGGTAGGCTACTCACGAGTGCGGGCTGATAAGGTATAGGCTACTCACGAGGGCGGGCGGTCGGGTAATGCTTGTGTTGTTAAAATTGGGTGGTTGAGTTTTAGAGTTTATACGCTATAACTTGTTTTCGCTATTGCATTCGTTTTAGTTGTCTCAAATTTCGGTGGTTAAATTTTAGTTTTAGTACTACTCATTTTTGAATTAGACTAGTGAGTATTAACCAACTCACGATGTAGTGTTTGAATATTTTGTTATCATATACTCTACAGATTTTTTGTAACTCCCAATAGTGATTTTAACTTAACCAACTCACGTAATATATACCTAGCTAATGAGCTTTGTTATTGGTGTTACTGTATTGAATTATCTATTGCTTGTAACCGTAGGTTGTTATACTACGTATAGCGACGCTCAACTTTTCACTCACTACCACGTCGTACACACCAATAACCTTACGTAACTAATAAAATCTATTTGTAATTATAATATACTTGTGACTACAACTCCGACTAATTATCAAAAGGCTACTCACGATCGGGCGGGCGGATAAGGAAGACTGCTCACGAGTGCGAGCTGATAAGGTAGGTTACTCACGAGTGCGGGCTGATAGGGTAGGCTACTCACGAGTGCGGGCTGATAGGGTAGGCGATGGTAGGTTTCACCACAATTTCAATAACTTTCTAGCATTTTCTAGTTTATATTCAGATCACCAGTAGATTCTAAACGCAATTTGAGCGATTGTCTTAAATTGATTAGTTTCAAGCATCATTCTTACAGATAAGTGCATTCAAATATTGACAAATTCTTGATAATATTAATTGGAAATTACTAAAGCTAACAGCGGCGTTTTCTTTTTCACGAACCCCGGTCTAAGTTGGCAATGAATTTCTACAATTCATTTATACTGTCTGGGCTTGGTGAGAGCGAATTGCCTTGGGTATGAATTACTTTAGCTTACTCTATCTGGGATGAATGAAAGACTTGCTTTGATAACATTAAAAAGCCCATTTAGTTTTTGAGAATCACAACAGGTAGCTTTATCTAGATTCTACGCACACTTGTCTCGATCGTTAATAACCGCGTTCCTTTTCCCACTTCATTTAGAAATTTCTTAAATTATTCCTATTTGATATTTCTTTTCGTTTTCTTTTCCGCTCCTTTTTTGGATTTTTTTCTTCTATTCTATCTGGGCGGCATAAAGACCGTACATTCCTCGATGCTTTCACTTTCATGTTGGAGAAATTATATCTCGATCACATGCACGACGTCTTTTCCCCCCGATTGTCGGGGAATCTATCGTCTCTCCATTCTGTTCAGAGTGAATGCCTTACTTCGATCAATCATAAGCAAAGGTAGACGTAATATTTTCCCGCTTGCATTTTTTGTGAACGCTCGTAGGATTAATGATCTTGCTTTCTAATTCCTCCCACGTTCTGCACCTTTGCATACTGTCAGGAGCTGTGCAATCGAACGAACGAGGACGAGCGTATGAATGTGATTTTTTCTCATTTTTGGTGAACAATGAGAACGGAGAAATGAGACTGACTAAAATATAAAAGTGAACGAGCGAACACTATATGTAAAAATGAACAACAAAGGTCTGTTACCGTACATTGTATCTAAAGCGAATAACAACTATTAAGTCAATAAAATACATCGCACCGTCAGCGTTGCCTAGTTAAGGTGGGAACTCAGGACTTCAGTTCGATTCCTGGGACAGGCGAGTGCGATCGGGGAACATGTTTGGGCACATTTCGTCTCAATGCACTATTTGATTTGTCGCAGCTTTTGTGCTAATCAGGTTGTCTTCTGTAGATTCAAAACACAGCAGCATAGCACTTGAT
This sequence comes from Prostheceraeus crozeri, assembly GCA_907163375.1. NCBI lineage: Eukaryota > Metazoa > Platyhelminthes > Polycladida > Euryleptidae > Prostheceraeus > Prostheceraeus crozeri. The sequence continues at coordinate 22,530 of CAJQUW010014108.1, read as the reverse complement.
CAATTGTTGATTTCCACAACCTTCTACACGGAGATTTTGTTGGCGGAAAAGCTATTGCAGAGCAGAAACAGAGGATAGAATTGTCTTGTCTGCACCCTTATTTGTTTTTTTGCAATCTCAATTTGTTATTATTTTCGTGACAACATGCGGTCATAACAAAAGAAATTCAGCAAAACTGAGACAGAAGTAAAATGCATTTCGAGAGACTCTTGGAGTTTTGGTTTTTTGATTAACGGTAATTTTACTATCAAGATTATCATGATGAATAATATGTCACAATAATATGTTTCATAAATGAAGTTAACTGTGAAAAAAATTGTTACGAATTGATAAGAACTTTATTGATTAAGCTTGGTGAAGCTTATGAATCTTCGTTTTTCAACTGAACCGCGTCGTGATGTTAAACAATCACCGCTATTGTTGAAATATACATTGTCAAAACTTCCACCGAAATGACCGGCAGTTCACAAGAAGATATCATGCAGACAAATGAAGAAAATGCAGACAATATCAATGTCTTCATCTTGATTGTCATTGATTCTCTATTAGTTTTGATGATATGGTTTTGTCCGCCTCTCTGAAATCAAATTGATGAGTCAGAATGTTTGCAGATATTTATGAATGCTTGACTCTTTGCGAGTTAATAAGTGCTCTTGCATTCGCACTGGCAAGAATTCTGACAAAAATGTATGACTTGGAATATTATGTGCAAAATATATATTGCAAGTTTTGATCAATAGATTGATATTAAAAATTTATTATCATATTAATTTAATTTGTTTTAGTACTTATATTGATCAGTTGTAGGGAAATGATCAATGATAATCTATTATTAGTAATTAGTTATAATATAGATAAAGTATTTTTGAGACGTAATTTTGGAAAGAAATTCATAGTGAACGAACGAACGAATAGAAGGAATACAAGCGATGAACTATGGAAAAAATGCATTAACGATGAACGAACGGCTTAAATTGAAAAGAATGATGGTTTAACGTCACTGGACGGTGCTGCCACAGTCTGTTTTAATTGGAGCGGTAGGTACTTCAAAGGTCCGGATGACTTTACTAAAAACTTTCAATGACATTTTGAGGCTCGACCTTTAGCGATCTTTTGGACGAAAGATCGCGTAGGCTTGAATATCTAGGCCAAGTTTTAGCTCGGCACACGGAGACACGCCGTTCGTTTTAACTTAATGAACGAATCTTGACATAGTTGACCAGTTTGCGGTCAGGCGGCTGCGTACCAGGAGCAACGTTAAAAAGTGGTTCTGACTCGAAGTTTCCAAGTTTATTGATCAAAAGAAAAAGTAATTGATTTGCACAGCTAACGGGTTCGGAGGTCCAGCGCTTCTTACGGGTTCACGATAGTCAAATGGCCATTTGATTATCGACCGTAAGAAGGCGCTGGACGCCGAAGGCCCGTCCTTGTTCTTGTTGTTATCTATTGATCATGTTGCGAAGAACAAAATTAGCAGTTTACATCTTAAAGGCATATTTCACGATATTTCTAAAGACCAAGAACATGATATGACAGCCCTCAGCCACACTGCGAGCTTTTCCGAGCAAAGCGTTTTGCAGCAAATATAAAGTCATCATTGCAACAGTTGTATAGACTGCCACACAGCGTAGCAAGCAATCAGAGGCGATAATACAGTCGTTTCATAAAAGTGGGATCATCTTAAAAATTTGACTACAATAAAACTTAAGTATGGATTCAGAAGAAAGGCATTTTTTCATGTTATTTATGTCCTTACTCTATTTTAACTGTTCTTATATATCTGATAAGCTTGGATACAGTAACGGTTCTTAAGAAGCTAATATTTTGTGACCCTACTCTTATTGTCAATGAATTACCACTTGTTCTAGGCATTTGATTCGATGATTATCGTGATTTTTGACAAATCTAACTTTCTCCACTCTCTTTTCAACAGTGACGTAAGTTGTGATACGCCATCTGTAGGTAGCAGTGAACGACGAACGTTACGTTTTAGAATACTCCATACATTTTCTGTGGGATTCAGATCAGGAGAACGAGCTGGCCAAGATAATGTCCTAAGCCCTAATTGAGACTTGCATAAGTTGACTCTACTACTCCTGTGACACGTAGCATTATCATCCATAAATAACCAAGTCGATGGATCACCAAGTTGATCTGTCATTTGGCCAATGTTCATTCGTAAAACATTCACACGTTCAGAATTCATGGTTCCTTGCTGTATGTGAAGTCAGAGCGGCCATTGGTCCAATAGCCAGCCCAAATCGTAGAGTCGACCTTGTAGCACGGGGGACGGATCGTAATGTCTCGGAATTTCCTGAATGATTTTATCCCATAATCTCAATCGACAACACTATCCTTCATACGGACTGATGCCTCATCCAGGACCCAGACAACCGTCCCATTGATTTACGCAGTGACAATGATCCTCATTGCCATCTGAGACGTTTTTTGTATGGCTGATCTGAATAATTCGATCTGAGGAGGGCCTCTTACAGCTCTTGAGAATTCGACTAATAAAGTCTTCTACGAATAGTGGGCTTAGAAAAAGGACGAGACTCGTGCAGCCATCTCATTTAACGCGGACTTGGATCAACTTTAAACAAATCTCAAAATTAGGCGTCTCTACGTTTGGATGTTTTGCGTGGACGGCCAGAGCCCTCTTTACGACAGAGTCGAAAATCATCATTATGCCATCGATGCACATGTGTGTATGGGACATTTAGTCACTTGCTTGAGTAGCTCGCAAAGAAAACCCTAGTTCTAAGCAAGGCTGACACTTTGCCTTTTGTGAATGCGATCTCGTTATTGTTCATTTGTGCTTTGTATTGTTTTCGTCCGGTAAGAGATAGATTTCTAGCTGAAAGCAATCAGGAGTGCTGCCAACACCACCGCAACGAAGTGAGCGAAGCTATGGATCATTGAAGTCCAGTTAATCACATGTAGCAGTTACATTATTGTTGATGAATAATGGTGCTATACTGGCTCTGATTGACCGATTTTCTTTATTTTTGTTTTGCTTGATAGCTTTTGGCTTGTAGAAAAACATATTACATAACAAAGGAAACAGATGTAATTTTATAAGAGTGATGTACGATTTTGTGTAACATTGCTAAATGAAGATCAAATTATCTACTACTTTTTTATCTCTAACAGGAAAACAACTCAATATTCATGCATGAAATTTCCAACAATGATATTAGTAAGCACAACTGACATATCTTCCAAATTTCAGAGAAATTCGTTCAAGTTTGGCGGAGTTATACAAAGTTGAAGTTAAGGCGATGTTTAAGGGTGATCCATTTTTTATGAAACAATCTGTTAGCTTGCGGAAATACATTGCTCGGCCGCTCATGTTTTCTTGCTTTGCTTTCCATGTGGCTGAAGCCTAACATTTGAATAGCGAATTCAGACGGTTGTAGTGTGACATGATCCAACAGCGAAGATTGATGGTAGTGATATGATGCGACGACGGAATTCATTGATTTGGAATCTGTCATGATTTGATAGGTCCGAGAAGGCTATATTTATGTGATAATGATGATTGTGACTCTGGCCTCAGCTGATCTAATGGATTGGTTTGAAACCGAACTATTGATTGCTTCGGTGAGAGCGTTGATATCGGAATTATCATTCGCGAAGGAGTGCCAAACACTATAAACATAAATATAGATAAGGCTTAACGTGGAGTATCATCAGCAGTCGGCCTAATACTTGATGATCGCCGCTATGTACATGTTGGCCTGCATAGTCGTCACATGGCGAGGAAGTTCCATGCTGAAGCAAGAAACGAAAGTGTAGATTTGTGTGGACAATCTGTGAAAGAACAAAAGTGTGGAATGATATTTCTCTTGGCGAAATTAAGGCATTTGTCGATTTGATCCTTGGCGCTCATTATAAATGTAATTTATGGGCACATTATCGAAATGCTCGCTAGCTGTTCAGTGATGATAGATATCGTCATCCTGTTTGTTGTAGGCCTGATAGCAATGTAAACATTTCAGTAAGGATCAGTCATTGCGTGCGGTTTTGACATGGACTCCCTAGTCCAGTGGTGGGCAACACGTGGCCGCACGGCTTCTCATATATAAAGTGGGCGCCGCGGACATATTTAAATCGATGATTGCTGAAAATGACTCACTCCGACTTTCGACCTTTGGGAGGTGCATCTGAGGGTGAGGGATCCTCTTATAGAATTTGCAACAAAGTCATTAATTAACAAGCAAAATTGAGAAATATGACGGCAAAAAAAACATAAAATGTTCACATTCGAATTATCCAACATGCTCTTTTCGTAATGAATATCTTCGTTTAAGCGCAAAATAGGCCATCACCTGCTAGAGTTTACGCTAAGTCACTATTATTCGATTCCTGTTTTTTTTTTTTGTTATTTTATTTTGTTGTTTATTTTTCTGGGATTTTTTTTTTTTTTGTTTATGTTGACTAGCATGTTTCTCGACGCAATAAACCACGGCTCTCAGATGGAACCGTGAAAGAGGTTATGTAATCAGAAACTTGACGACGAGTGGAGATATCCAACTGCAAGATTTCGACAGGCCGATACTTTTCTCAAACTTCCTTGCTAAATTTCACTACTGCACTTTATATATATTGTATACTCGATGGGCATTAGCACACGACCTATCATTTGTGGTGCATATGGTGGTGTTCGCACTTGAATTTGTGCTGTGTGATAATTAATATCAAATAAATTATTTGCGGACAATATTGCTGTATGTTATTGACGCTGTGCACTTAAACGTACGGAATATAAGAATATTAAGCCTATACTACTGCCTTTTAAAATTGGTGGCCCGCTATCCCAACTTGGCTGGCCACCACTGTCCAAGTTCAGGCCGCATAGTCAACAAGTTTAAAGCGAAGCTCTGTTACCAATTTAATGTCAACTTTGACCACTGCCATTGATGAAAAAATGATGGAAATTCGTGGGAAAGTTGAATTTAAAAAAGGCCTATATCCACCAAACCCTGTAACTTTGGCATAAAATATTTTTTGGATATGCGATGTTGCCCGATATGGCTATTCATTGAAAAATGCTGTTTACAAAAGGACACCGTGACCGAGCGGACCTATACTCTCACTGGTCTTCAAGATGACCAAACCGTGGCATGGAAAGAATACAAGAAAATGTATTCTTTTATTTGAGATAGATAATCTATTTAAAGTGATTGAAAGAGCTACAACATGCGTGGCATCAAAATTGAAAACATCTATGATTTCTGCCATGACACTCATTAGACAACCACCAACCCATTACTTGGAATAAGATTAATTGTACGATTGTCTGTTCGTCTACATTCGTGGTTTTGATTATTATACACGATAGAATAGACAGTGATATCATATTTGATACACGCGCATTTCTAGTGCCTAGTTTGTTTTTCAGTCTTATTTCTATCAAAACTTACAACTTGATAATTATTGGACAAAATGCACAATGACAATTGAAAATTATATAATTGATCCAAGCATGTTTCTGTAGACGAAAACCATTTCTCGTGGTGTAACTGTTGTCAAATTAGTTGGACTGTGGACGTCACAAGTCCGGGACTGACGCTGGTGTATACTGAGTTTCATGTGACTCACGTGATCTTGGCAAGTAATTTCTGTTGTCATCCGTCAGCTCTGTTCGCATCATCGCACATAGTACCACAGCGTCACGCTCTTGTGTCTTTATTTCATTCTAGTGCACCACCGACGGCGGAGGTAGTTTTGCGCAGTGACATCTTCACGACTCACGAGTTATATGTCATAAAACAACAATGGGTAGTGTAATGCATGTGTGTATTTCAGATAGCGAAGTATCTCAAAGTTGTGGTAGTACCAATAAGGGACTGTTGGGCGATAAGATATAGGAATGCGAATATGAGTTCGACAAAAACATTGTCATAATTCTCCATTGCCTTACTAGAAGCATGCCCCGAGTTACTGTACTGCAGTCTGCATCAGGGTGGCGGAGACGGGTCCCAGTCATTTCGGCTGAGCGCAGTCCCGAAATATGAGACATCCAAGTAATTTCTCCCTGTCTACTGTCATGCTCGTCAAACCAGAGGTACAGGCGTCTTAGTTGAGGGAATTGACCCATGTGAACAAGAAAATTGGTTGTCTGGTCACGCAGCTGAGTGATTTAGTCGACAGATTGCCTCCCTCGACCACACTTGCTCTTTTGATGTAGGAGTGACCAGCATTTTGACCAAAGACTGAGAGACCTTGGACACAAGTTGGAATAGAAAAAACGTCTAAACTTTTAGTGAGTAGCAAGATATCTTACGCATGCATTATGCTTGAAACTCAGATTGGGTCTTAATATCTTTAGACTCAAAAAAACATGGCAAATAGAAATTGCGAACTCTAGACTTACGGAAAATGAGAAGGAGAAAAATTTACTCAAAGAGGTTCGGTTCACCTGAGTCACTCAGTCAATTGAGTGGAAGACTTTTTAACCTTTATTTGCTGTAGTTCGTTTAAGACTTCAATTGTGACTGTTGGATGTCATTATCTCGATTCATGTTGTTGTTGATGCTTCCCAAAAGAGACGGCTGCCAGTGCTCCTCAATCCCTTTCGAATAAATGTCTCAAATGTGTAGATACACAGTTGCATTCTCACAAATCACATTGAAAAATTCAAACTACATTGTGAGTCTACTTATCAGATGAGGCTTCGGAACACGGTTAGTTATGAGGGATTCCACTTGCGTTACTCTTGAACACTGCGAAAGAACGTTAGTTCCAATTTCTGCATATAACAGCTTGATGTCGCTCTTAAGCAAATTTTTGATCATTACTCATCCTTTGTATGGCAATGACAAAAGATTGCTAATCTTCTTTCTTCTTTTGCTCACTTCTTTTCTTGAATTCTCTCCATCTTGCGGTCAGAAATTGGAACTTCTGTTATCTAGTCCTCTCAATCCCTCATAAATAACCGTGTTCCTAATCTAATTAATCGACACTAATTTCGTAGTTGTTTCCTTTATTAGTTTTTTAAAATTTAGTATTAATTTAATTGTTACTCACTATTAATAGCCTTATCTATTTAATAGACACGATGCCGTTTCGAATTCAATGTGATTTGTACAATGCTAATTGTGTCGGGCTACACATTGAGATCATATACTTTCGAATTGGGTTGGAGGGAGCACGGCTGTCATCGGTCATCTATTGTGAGAATCGCCAACAGCCATGATCGTGATAATAACATCCAATCTGTCAAAATTGAAGAATCTTAAAGCGATACTACAGCAAACACGATCACCTGCTGCACGATATGCTGGATGCAAATAATGTTAATAAAGTCTTCCACTCAATGGATTTTGAGTGATCATGAGACCGAGACCTCTTGATTAAATTTTTCTCCTTCTCATTGTCTTAAGTTAGTGGTCGCCTTTCTATTGCCTTGTTTTTTGAGTCAAAGGGATTTATCTATTGCTTTTCTTTACCCCCGTATTATTTGTTCTTTTATGATTGTATGGGTGGTTCTATTAGCACCCTTAATACCGTCTATATGTTTTTATCATTTGAATCTATGCACGGAATCTTGAGGTAAATAGATTTCTGACGATGGCCACTTCAGATGGTCGAAATATTAATTTTGTCTTCTTGCTTTCAACAAAAATTACAACAAGAAAATTATTTATGGAATGTGTATCAATTTCAATTAACTTCCTGTGTATTAATCGGTGTTAAGGTGCTCAATGGGTGACCTTCATAAGAGCAGTCTCTGTCCTTGGCTTAATGGAGTGTCCCTGCGTGCCGGCATCCATTGCAACATATCAGAGCCTTCAAATGCGGTGCAGGCCTACTGATAGGCTGGTTCTTGGTGGATTGGGCTATATTGCTTAGCACTCTGGGTCCTCTTTATAATAAATTGGATTTGTTGAATTTCTGAGAGAATCATTGAAATGAAAGTATAGTCGATAGCGATGTGACCCTGCAGAGATGGAAGAGAATGAAGAAATCGAAAGAAATCTGTATTTGTGTATAGACATTGCTTACTTGCTAATTTGAATTAGAATTCTGCTGCCAGATTTAGCTACACAGAACGCAATACAGAATGGATGACATCTACTTATCAAAATAATAAAACCATGGTTTTTATTATTGACTAAGTCGTTCCGATTTGTCTCTCCTTATGGCGGATAGATCGGGAAATATGAGTTGATTGGAGATCATTTTTCATTCAGCAAAGATCCCAGCGTGCAGACAGGGCTTCGTATCCTTCAATGGTAAATCTTATGACCAGATGCTCTGAAATGTGATGTTACATGATTTTTCAAATCCAGAAAGTAAGTATCTACTTACCATTTCTATGTAAACAGACTTGCAAGGTCTAATATACTTTTCTCAATTGACTGATGCATCTTAAGTTAGTATTCAGCGAGCAGTTTGATTCCTATTTGAAAGCTCAATTGTTTACTTCTTATTCAAGATTCAAGTGTAAATACATGTGGCACCTTTCATATGATATTTTGACCAATGAGTGAGATGGAGCTAGCGACATGTTTTCCTAAGCTTTCAAATGTGATAATATTCACCTATCATTATCCATAGTATCAGCTTGAATAAAAGCTTAAATGATTCCCTGCCGAGAATGAAATGCGATTGTGTTTGATAGTGAATTTGATTATATTTTGATTTATTTTCACTGATCAAACCTGATTCCAAACCGCTTTTCATTAAGCTTCATTCATTTTCAGAACATAATACTATCTTTGAATTTGTTCTAAGATTCTCTCGATTGAAAACTCCTTCATATCAGCTAACATACGTAGTGGAAGAGCAATATTAGACGATTTATTCAGGTGGCAGGTTTCGAATGGCGTACCTGATATCATTTATCTAGATTTATAAACAGCATTGCCTATGTATATATACCACATCATGTCCTCATTCACTGGGGATTGCAATTACTTATTGTCATGTATCTCATGAAGAGAAAAGAATTCATATAGCTGTAAATACACACGTACATGTGCCTCCATGCAAAAAACTCACATGTTTTTCTGTCATTATTAATTGTATGACGGCCAGCTGAATGTATCGAAGTTAAATGGTAAATGTATTGTTTTCCGGTGCTTATAGCCATGTGTACTTTAGTGTATTTTCGTGCACTTTGTGCGCTTGCACTGTGTGATAATTTGCGCTTCTATGCAGATTTATCCAAAACATGCTTGTTTTGTACTATATCATTCATTATTTAATCTTATTTGTTTACTGAATCGTAGATCAATGACTTTGTTGGATGATTAATCTCAAACTTTGGTTCGCATAATTCTCTTACGATGCTGAAAGTCATCCCAGTAGGCCATTTATATAGAATATCCAGTATGTCAGTATGGCGACAACCATAGAAACTTAGTCGACATAAGGGAAGAGTCGATAGTCCGTCGGTTTGTCTGCCAGTTTTTAATTCTTTTGCTTGTTAGAAGCTATAATGCGTATTGAGTCACAAATACTGTATTTCATATTGTGCTTGATGGAACTCAGGCTTTTGGCAATTTGCTGAGGAACTGCTAGGCGTTTGAACATTAAGACTAATGAGACTGCCTTCAGTATATTCTGCAAGTGTGCCGCTCTTATCGACTTTACTTGCTCCTCGTTGCCCCATTCATAAATCTGTTTACATATTCAGTGAAAATAGGTCGTCGCATTCAGAAACTAACGTTGATATATAATTTGCACGAGTTGTACCTATGCACGTTTCTTTCGTCGATAACTTGTATTATTGACTGTTTCACTAGCTTTTGGCATATAAGAGATTCGTCTATAAAAGCACGAGATCATGTGAAATTTTACTTAAGAATTTCAGATCACAATTAAATGCTGCTAGGTATTATTCGATGTGAGATACCGCTTGCTTATTTTTATGAATTTCAAGACTTTTGTGTTTTGGAAGATGTTGGGCTATCTTTTAATATGCTTATTGATTTCTGTTTACGATGACAAATTGTTTAATGGCACGGAGAAGTCATTTTGTTGAATGAATACAGAAGATGAGAAATGCGTAGATTTGGGGAACTTAAATATGCATACAAGATATGATATTAAATTACAAAGCTGATACATGAGGAAGATATTTAAATATGATCGAGGAAAAGGTGTCAGAGAGGTAGCATCCACACCACGAGCGACTTGCCCTCTGCGAATCTAAGCTGTACATATAAGCTGTACTTTGAATGCTGGTTGTTCTTGACAGTTAAAAGCACTCGCTTTACTTTCAATTCAAACTAAGTTAGCATTCTCATGCTGTAATTAAAATATATACATTATCAACACGGATCATTTCACACTTTTGAGACAATTGAAACGATCGCTAATAATTAAATATCTTTATAGGAAGAAGTGTGTTTTTGACATTTTTCTGATTATGCTGATTATTCATCTTATAGAATATAGGTTTATGTCGACTTCAGTCAACTTGTTCTCGTGTCTGACAAATCGCTGGTCTATAATCGGGAGTTCAGCATTTCCACTCGCCCTCTATTAACTGATTGAAATGAAAGTTTCAATGAGATGAGAAAATGACGAATTTCTTTTATTTAGAAAACTGGCTAGACAGAGTATAAAAGCAATGTTATTAGATTAGCGTTTTGACCTATTGTTGATCACCAGCAAGAGTTTCCTGTAACGGTCAAAGCTATTGAGATTATCACAGCCTGATGGCTATTACGAGTCAGCGCGTCTGCGAGTTCTTGTCAGACTGAATCAAGAAATAAACACGTGTAATTCCAATCGGACGCCGATTGCAGTTTTCAGCCAAAGAAATGAGATTTTCATGTTGTTTTGCTTGGGTGAGTGTTAATGTCTAGAGCCAACTTTTTGACTTGAATGTCTTCAAGTCATTTCTGTGTAAGCTTCCGCCAAAATGTAGAAAATGACGGCCTAATTGCAGGTGGCGTCTATTTTTCAGACACATGGACTTTATTATCAGGTTTTGCGGAATATGGGATAAGATTGAATAAAAATCTACGAGGTCTATTGACTTGTGTTCACGTGACGATCAGCCTTCATTAATAGCACATCTGTCCTGAACATAGAAATAAGATTATTTATTCTTGAAGTTCGCTAGAATGGAAATTGACTCAAGACCTCGCGGGTCAGCATCCGGGGGAACTAAGTTGGGTGCATGGAAGAACCAATGAAAAGCTTCGATTTACTCATGTGACTGATTCTTCTGTATCCAATGATACAGACGTTGGCATGGTGTATCTAAGTGAAAATTGCGAGGCGAATTTATGTGCCGTTATTGTGGCATTTGCATGAAGCTTAATTTCCACTATCTAGAGGTTTTATTGTTCGGATGTGTCTGAATAATGCAAGCTCTCCCCATCAATTGCAGGGTGTAACAACAAAGTGCGTCTCGAGCGCTCTATTGAAGGATTATTCGCACATCGAAAATCCATCAATGACAACTGCAACATCCAAGGCAATCAACGGACATAGCACAATCAATGCACTCTTATTGTGCTTTGATCTCGTAATAGCTCTCCAGGCTTTATGATTCTTGACTTCTTAGTAGTAATTCAGAGGTTTCCTCAACCACGTTGTCGGAGTACCGTCGCTGGAAATGTCAAAACTACACTTGAAGAAGAACAAACGCGATAAGGAAGGGTTTGAAACCAATGGAAGAAATCGGAAATTGGAATTCGATCTGTAGATAAAGTCTATTGCAAGTCACGAGAGCTGTTAAGAGTCTTAACAGACTGAGGCACCGGGTATTTGTTATTTAAGGTGATTTTAAGAAAGCTACATCGCTCCTTTGATTTTTATTCTTTCAGTGAAACACTATTATGCATGTCGAGTGTACGTTTATTGTGTCGTTCCAAATCTCCAACAACATTCTTGCTCATCGATGACAATAAACTTCTCGCGATTTCATCTACATTTTTTTTCGGTACTCAACCCTTTCTAAATTCTCCCCCCCCCCAATTTATCCTCTTGAGCATTTCCCAAATTCCATCACAACATTTACAAATTATATTCGATTCCGCCGAAGTTAGTCATCATTGGGTTTCAGAATAGAACTTCATCTGTTCACTGAGTGACACTAACCACAGTCACGACTGGGGAAACGTCTTACTTGAAGCACTGAGGATGAAAGATTGGTCCCTTAGATACTTCAGTTAGAATAACAAGGTACAGTTGTGATCATGTAAACTTCGTGGGATTGGGTTGTCTACAAGACAAATGAGCGGAGCAGTTGTCTAATTCTGAGGACCATTAGCTAAATGTTCTCATCAAGCTCAGATAAAGGAGCAGAGTTCTACACCACTGTGGCTAATGCCCAACTATGTGAGATGTAGCACAAACACTTAGTGAGCAAGAGTCAAGATCATTGAGGTTATTGTTCAACCACTTCCCGGGTGGGTGTCAATCCAACAGAAATTGTGGGAGGAAGAAACAGATATGATACCATTTTTTTCTATTAATCTATTCCTATTACATCGCTTTGTGTCTCACCCCGAAAAAAGTAGAGAAAGCAATTGTTTTTCTTAGCTCTAAGGCAGAGCGAAAGATTTTTATTGCTTTGTCACATGATGACGATTCTATCAAAACAGACAAAAGCGTAATAAACATCTTATAGGGTTCAATGTACACTCAAGTCATAGAAATAAACAATTCGCATAGAACAGTACCATCGAAAGTCCTACGAAATGCAAAATTATGTGCCTGACAATTACTGTGCACACTCCGGGGGAACTTAGTTTGAGACGAAATACGGGATGACCGCAAACCAAGCAACAATTTGCGACATGCTGCGCTTTCCTTGTTTTCAACGAGCGAAGGGTTGGCATTTTAAATTATCAAAGTCAATTTGTGAAATGGATTGTTGCCCCTTGTCCAAAGATCATAGAACACGAAAGCAATCGTGAAATGTCACAAAATAGTGCAGGGCGACAGGATGACAAAGAAGTAAATCCCTTTAAAACTTCTTACGTTCATCATTTTGACAAAACTCGCTCCTAATAATCAATCAATAGTATTATCAGACACATATGCATACTTGTAATGTCGATTTACAGAGGCATGCATTGCTCCAAGCTTGAATATCAGGACGCCATGAAATCTTACAGAATTCATTATACTTTGAAGGATACTGCTCTGGTTGCAATATATTTGAACAATTTTCAAAACCTTTGCATGCTTTCTAATATGAGCCTTCAAAATATCATCACACTATAGTACATAAGTCTATGTAGAAATAGGTTGAAAAGTTCCAATTGCGACACTTTCATGTATCTATAAAATAGACTATCTCTAGAGAAGGCCTTCAGTGTGGGTAGGTGGATTCCGAGAAGAGGCGGGTCTAGAATTTTATCGTGACTGCCCAGAAAGGAGAAATAAGCCAATATATTAGAATATTCTTATCTTTGAATTCTTGAGATTAAGGGAGGCGAGAATTTTTTTTAACAGAAACCAGTAGCAACCGACTACTTCGATAATGACTCTGATGGATCAAATTTCAATTTCGTATTCCAGTGTTTGAAAAATTGAAAATATTAGTCAATAAGACTGGTACAAATAGACAGTACATATTAATCCATCTGAATACCGTAGTACTATGCTATGTTCACATGATACCATGCCACCCAATCTCTCACTATAAAATTCTCTGCATAGAAATATCCTCAGCAATTTGTTGTCAAACAAATACCACAACCAACACAGGGCCGACTAGTTTGATTATGATACAATTTATTTTAGATCAGACAGCTGATTATTGCAAACCATAGAAGATTTTCTTCCATGTGCTCATCATTGTACATAGTATAGAGCAAAGAATAACATACTTCCATTCAACAAGGTGCTTGCTATTATCTACTTCTAAGGTACCCATATAGGCTCTAGCTTTAATTGGCATGTTGCTCCTTTACCATGAGTATTGTTTTTATCATCAATAGTGCGAGGATATAATACTTTAATGAACAACATTTCCTATAACATTATTTACAAGCTATTATTATTCAAAAAGAACAGAAAGTCATGACAGTCACAAAGTTCAAGCGGGGTTCAATTGAGCAGGCGAGTTTATAATTGCTCATAGGACATTACAGCGCATCCAGACGCCGTAGTTAACATCTCATGTTGTATTTTTGAGAGGCATCTGTTGCTGTATTAGATAGACGCGTACAGCTAGTCTTTTCAGAAATTCATCATTCTCCACCTGGTCTCCAAAAAACGAGATAATTCTAAGTTATTTTCAGATTCTTTTTGACATATTAAACGTAATGAAAATATTCATCAGATCGCTTTTACTTGATATAATCATGTTATCAGCAGTCCTAAACTGAAAAATATGAAAAAAAAAAAAAGTTTTTAAAAAAAGTTCCAGGATTTTTTTCTACAGAATATTCGGATTAAGATATGGACCACAGCGTGTTTGTACTTTATCAAAGAAAAAGATACGACATTGACAAATGTGACTTATCCAGAGCCTACATTGCCTAGTGTATGTGCTTTTGTAGTCTCGTATGGACACATAATTACTACTCTAATTTTTTTTTAGGTCGTTTTGCTATACTGTTTCTTTCGGAGGGTTGTCGCATGAATAATCGAACGATACCGCTTTCATCATCTAGAAGTAACGATAAGTACAATCATTAGGTGATTCCTTTTATTTGTCTCTCTTCTTGTTACACTGTACAAGCCTATCTTAATTCTTTATCGATATAGTTTTAGATGTTTGTTTTTCTCACCTCACTGTTTACCCCATAGTTTCTAGTATCTTCTTATTTTAACAACCGGTATTTTCAATTATAAGTAAATCTTTGTTTATCTCGCGTCATACACAGTATGACATCATTGCATTCAAGTTGGTCTTCTATAATTGATCTTTTTCCATACAATTAAAAGAGTAACCAAATCACTCATCTTTACTTTCTTTCCTCAATAGAGTTTCAACTAAAGACATATTCACTTGCATTGGTAGTCGCCAGCTGGTTCTTCGTATCTGACAGAGACAAAGTCGATGACACTCCCTGAGCCATTCATGCTCATAGTGGCTGTCATCTGTGGGGGCAAGTTCATCGTTCCCAACCGCTTTATTACCCTCTCGGCAAAAGCTCAGAATCGATTTTCATCTTCATGAGCTTGGAGCTGTACACTCGACATAATTCCTAATCTCTGCGAATTATTATCCTCCATATGGATCCACAGTTGTCACATTTCTCAATTCGATCACAAATGAAACTCTCTTATGTAGAAACAATACGCAAACCGCTTTCTATTAGGACTTCCCTTGATGTGGCTCCTGTAAACCACGAGTATGCCCGCATAATATTCGAGGTAAGGCTGCTACATATCACTACGATAGCGATTAGCATTAGATTCTGTATAAAGTAGACAGACATATAAGTCAAATAGTCACCTCCTTCTAACATCAACTCCAGTAGGACAATTTTGATCTGCTTCAAATGTATTATAATCGACTGCATAATCCAAAAAAATTTGGCATTGCGGCAAATGACAGACATGTACATTATAATGTGGATATAACTACGCACTTCTGTACTCACCGACCCCATACAGAAAATGTAGTGGCACGATGCGCAAGCCGAGATCTACCATGGGATTTCTATAGAATATCTTAAGCAGATCAGAGTAGCTCCGGATATCATCTACAATATGCAATACAACACCTAGAGAATAGATCAATAGAACTCGTATTGACCATTGTGACGATACTAGACATGCTTTATCTGCTACAGAACACATATGAACTGGTTGGCAGTCTTTCCACTGGCATCACAAAAGCTCGCTCAGATAGATAGTACGCTATCCTCAATTATTACAAACTTTCATTGCATTATCCATATATCTATTAACAAGGGTTCACCCCAAAGCTAGATATTGTAACAAATCTATCCCTACTTATAATTTGCATTTTCCCTTTTCATTAATTTCAAGTGAACCTGATATTTAACTGCAATATGCATGATGTTGTAGCCTATATTCTCATATACCCTTTAAGGATATCACGAGTCTACGCCATCTACTATGGCAATTTTGCAGTTGGGCATTGTGTAGGGTAAAAAAATCGTACAACGCTACCCTTTGGGATTACATGTCATAATTTGATTACAACTTAGATCAATTCCAGTTCTAGGGCCATTAGAAAGATTGTTCATAATCGCATAGTTCCAACATAGTGCAGATACGTGGTAATAGCGAGTGGTTATTACTCTAATACACAGTACAGTATGTTCCCAATTTAGTTGGGCACACATTGAGTTCAGCGTGGGCTTCAGCTAGATAATATGTCGGCGGAAAAATATCTTTATGACTATAATGAACCGTCTAAGATATAATACACATGAACCCTATGACACTCAATAGTTTATACTCTCGCAGAACCTAATAGTCAAAGAGTGTTACAGCTAGATATATTGTACGCTCATAATTGGAAATCATATGACTCTAGACATCGTCTCCTTGGGCCAGGCCAGGCTCACATCGCGCCTCGGACATTTTCTATGCCAATCAATTCCAATATTCGTCGAACACAATATCTAACACATATATTGTAGAAGCATCATCCCACTGTGTTATCAAGCGTGATGCATCGGATTAGATAGTTATCAATTCATCGGACATAGAATATGCCGTTTAAGGAAAGTTCGCTCCTAAAATCACTGGTCGATTGAGCAAGGCATCAACACACTCCGTCCTGATAAACACCCATTTCACTACCATTTTGATAATTCTCTTGTCAGTTTAGATGATTCTCATAAATATGATCAGGCTTTACATCTGTCGTTTAGGCTGTGAGTACACGTGGACCACATTTCTAAACCAGCACATAGCAGTCTTCTTTTTCAACGAAGCATAAGCCAGTTTCATGTCTCGCATCAATGCTTTATACGCTGATTGTATCTATTTATATGCAAGACGATAATAAACTTCACATCTTTTCATTTCACTGGTTCTCCTAGTCACAAATATTGGAAAGCTGCCAACTTTTTTCAATAAAATTGAAATAGTATTTTTTTAGCTTCATTGTTTATGCCGTTGGCTTTCATATAAATGGCGTTTTTGTATTATCGCACTCATAAGGTCAGTAGCAATGGAAAGCAATGAGTCGGGGCACGAACAGAGTTACAATCAACACTCTTTCGTAGGCAATGGGCTAGAATGAGTGAATCATAAGGTTGATATTTTATACGCAAAGTCCTTCGCATAGAATTCAAAAGATTTTGAGATTTATAGAAAATAGATGCTTAAGAGAGAGTGCTTCATAATTAGAGTAAAATGGGTCAATATAGACAGTTTAGCACTTTTCCAAAATGGTGCTTTTGAACTTCTGAAACTAATCCCGGCTTGCCTAAAGTTTGCACCCAATAAGTAGTTAACTCTCCAAAGGTAGCAGCAGACGCTTGGTTGATACGCTTGATTGACTATCTTGACAGATTCTAGAGGCTGAAGTGAGTCGCGTATTCTGCAATATATATTGCCCAATCAATGCACCTCTAGTCAGCTCCTTCACACGCCATCTGACAGCTAAGCGGAAGGGGTGTAGTCTCACTGAATAGTAGTGACTTCGTCAAATTCTTTAGCTGCTCTAAGTTATATTGTCATACGGAGTTGATGCAAAAATGTCGGGTAATTTCGGACCCCATTGTCGATGATATCAAGCAGCATTTTTCAACAGAATGTGAGACTCTAAATAGGCAGTATGTTTCATTATCACTCAATGTCTATTAGAAATTGACTTCACAGGATATTTGATTTGCATCCGTTTATGAATTAATTAAGCTCTTCTAGACGATGTGGGAAGTGGATGGATGTTCGGGTAATATCGACAGTTTAAGTGAAAATGTGCCACATTTCGCGACAAAATTGATGCTGTTCGACCATCAGAAACTCATCCAGATCAATCTCTTTTATTGCTATCGCAGTCATTGCACGAACACAAGTATTAACATCTCAAAAAAAAAGGTAACATGCAGAACCTAGGTTGTGGTCCCGGCACTTCAGATTCCTAGGGCCTCATCTTGACAGATATTGAAGGCGTGAAGTGAGTCGCCGAATTCTTCAATATATTGCCCCAATGACACACACTGCCAAACTCACGGTTCAACATCACGACTGGCACGCCCTTCCCTCGCCACATCTTTCCACAACATTGATTGGTCTATTATCCAAAGCCGGAAAGGGGTGCTGAGCATCTCATCTGACACAACGATGAGGCATCGTCCCATTCATTTAGTTGTCTACTGCTCTACGTTTATACATTGTCATAAACGGAGATGATACGCATAGAACAATTCGGAGTAAAATCGACACCACCATTAGTCAGCACTGTATATCCAACGCAAAGCCATTTTTCAACATAACTACGACATGTGCTAATTAGTAAATCATATGACATCACAAAGGATTACTGAATGCATATCGTTTATGAATTAAATAAGTCTAATCTAGACCATAGCGTGGAAGAAATGTCGGGTAATAATCGACAGTAAAAAACAGTTTTCTTTTAGGGGTGTCAACGTCCTGTGTCACGGTTGATCTTCTCTCAGTGATTCTGTGTTTCATTATATACATACAAATAATCGCCAACCGTCTTACTCGAATTTATTAATTCATCGGTTTTCCATGCGATTCTAGGTGAAAGTAAGATGTGTGGCCTATAATGACATTTCTGTATAATATCCGATCAATTCGACACTCTGCACGTGGCCGACATCGATAGTCTTCTAAAGAAGTGTCAGAAAACTGTAAAGACGCTACAATATTCAAATAAACTAGAAATCTTGGCATTTGTATTTCTAGAAAACGAAATTTATGCACATCTGTTATGATTCTCTTCTTCCATAGTCATGACAACAAGGTGAAATTTCTATCCATCTCTTTAGCTACATTACATAATTTCAAAAATCACGTTTAAGAATTGCCGCTACAAGTGCTTGGCGTTCACACACTGCCATTTGAAAAATGTGCAGAATATCTTCTTCCGCCTTGTTGACGATGATCGGATTCGTACTGTCTAAATTGTTTTCAGCTGATGATAATTTCGGCCTATTATCAGACACTACCAATCATGGACGTATCCACATGATGTTGTAAACTCGTATTTCTTATCATATATAACATCAATATAGTTTACTACAGTCACACCAATCTCGCTGCAAATTTTGACGGCATCTGCTCTTTCAAGGACGCAGATCGATATTCCACCAGCTACGAAGTTTGTTCTGCTTACTTCATGCGAAACCATACATACTGTAACCACATTTACACACGCATTTTCTGTTCAACAGCGGACCACGATATCATGAACATATAATCAATGAAGCTATCAATATATTATCGAGTAAGAACAGATATATAAATGGATAGTATTATGAGTCTCGGAGGGGGTTCATCATCAAACTAAGAAATTCTATCACGCCGCAGTTAGCCCGAAATCAATTTTACTGATCGATAATGACCCTCTATTCTTTATCTAGCCCTACTAAAACGACAAATTGCACTCTTTTTGTGCATGTAATATCTTAATTATGTTCTCTTATATTACCATGGCGCCGAGTCCTTAGCATATTGCACCTACGAGGATACGCCGCACATATTCGAGTGTTAAGGCTGACCATCAGAATAGGGAGCGACTAATGCATACAGGACACAGAATAAGACAGGTTGCTCAGAACTATCAACCCGATCGGTTCTTTTTAGGAACATACCATGCGCATTTGATCCATTCCAAGTTGGTTGTAGTTCGAAACGCTATTAAGTCCAAACGCATAGTATATCCTCGTGGAATAAGTAATTAAACACATAGTGTAAGTAGGTTTATCTAGTACTAACAGTTTATATACATTGTTATTTTTTTAATGTCATTTTCATCAACGACACACAACTTCACCTACGCATTTTATGGAGCGATGAGATTTACTTTAGTTTACATTTGAATTTATTTTCAATTATAGCATAATATCTACAGTTGCTGTAATGCATAATTATGGAATAAAGATACGCAATAAAGATAACACGAATCCAATTATTTGCTATTTACGTGTTATTTGTTACGCTGACATTAGCGCCAGTCAGTGGGGACGTTTTGATATGCTTAATTAGCAATAGGCGGTATTTAACAATACGCGGCAATGTATATGCCTTTTGAAAGCTTAAGCTACTACTCCTTCCCACACAGGGGGTGTAGACGGTCCTGTTACAGTCAGAATTTTCTGGGACGGTGTAATGATTAAAGTCTTGATGCCGACTTACAATGACACTCTCGAGGATCGACCTCAAGACCAAAAGATCGCCAGGTCAAGCACTTAACCACTGTGTCACACAGACAACAATTTCTTCTCACAACACAAAATATTTAAGTGTACAAAAGAAATTTAGGATAATGTTTATTAGGGAACAGAAAGCGGTCATGTCGTTGTTCAATGCTCCTAAAAAGTTAATTTGATGAACATTGAGTAAAGTGATATGTTGCACGATTAAGGATTATCTCTATATCCAACTTAGGAAACTTTATACTATCGTGTGTATTCAGCGAACAGTTGTTGTTGGGTTTTGGTGATGTGAGAACGAAGAAATACAGTTTGTTACTACGGATGAATCAATCATAGGTAAGTAGACTTCTGAAATGATCCAAGGCGCATGGAGCACTTCCGAGACGAGCGGAGAAATTTCAAAATGATTGATAGCAACACAAGCCATGATTGGCTGCGAAGTTAAAAAGGGCAAAGCCATGACTGTGAGACTAACGACAAAATCTTGATAAATACAGATGAATATTCAACTTGTGACGCGATCAGGACTTTGGTGACAAGTCTTGAGACTGTCCACCGTGACGAAACGCGTCGGGGATCTTTATGTCGAAAAATAAATCATCTATAAATTGAGGGAAATATATTTTTTCTTGCATCGTGGAAATTGAATAATGAACCTCCCGTATAAGACAATGAAAGATCATTGATGAATGCATTGCGAATGTACCGACGACCTTCAATGAACTGAAGGAATGTAATTCACTTTCCGTCATCAGATCTGTCTTCTTATAATATCTATTTCTCCAATCTCTGAGCCTGATGAGTAATTTCGGTTTGAAACATGTTTGATCCTAAAAAGATAAATAATATACTTCACGACTGATGGCCGTTGTTTTTGTCTTTGAGAATAGTTGAAGTAATTCAATCATTCTTTGGATGCTTATGGCCAACCTATGACATACCACAGTACAGAGAAAGGTTGTCGCCTGTACATGCTGTTTTTGGCGTAATCTGCAATTTAAAAATCTCAAGGTCTTCTTAAGTACTTTTTAGTAATAGTTGCTGTTATATTTATGGCTGTTAGTTTATTCGTACATTATCATATTATATGATTTCCTTTGAAACTCTGCACAAGCCGATGAATGCCTGTATTTTCTCTCTCCTACGCTCTGTGTAAGGATGTTACCTGAATGATTGATGCAAAAGAATCGCTACGTGGTGTTTAAAAACTTTACTAACTGAAAATCGTTCCTGTTACTATAGTCATTTATAAATATTTTTGTCCTTTTCATTCAGCAAGAAAAGAAAAAAACTGGAATTCTACTATTTATATCAATCGTCCGTGTTTGGTAGAAATGATTGATAACAAAAATTTATACTATTGATTTACAAAAAAATCTGTAGTTTTATTTACAAAGATTGCGACATTAGTCAATGGAATTATCAATAGTTTCTATATTTTCTTAGCGCGTATAATTTCCAATTCATTTTGATATAAATTGGGAACAGAAAAACACGTCCTCCACAGGTGGGGTCTGTAATATATTTACCCACGATCGCGCAGATTTTCTCGCAATTTACATTGATGGTTCTGTTTACATCTGTGTCAATCCCCCGTCCGAGAACAAGTTCCAATTGAGCATTGAGCTACGTATCTGACATGTCTGACATGATAATTGACGAAATATTATCGCACATCCTAACAAGCAAGACCCAAATGTAAAATCAGATGTCGACGCATGATGCCTATTGTGCACAATCTTACATATTTACATTTTGAACATGTGGATGACATCAATCGATCTGCTACATCTATCTAGGCCGCCATGTAAACTTATATGCGAGCTTTTAGACCACAAAGTTAGTCGAATTAAAGAGAGGCCGAGGAAAAAGTGATCGTCAGTAATGTTTCATGGAATAACAGGCCAAGCAAGGTGTAAACCGTCAAACTGGCAGACTCGAACGACATCCAAATGTCCTGGTTGACGCACAAATATGTGGACTTTGTCTGAAAGGTGAGAGTAGAGTGGAGTTTCATCATGGCCTGGTAAAGTAGTGAGGCATGTCGTGGCTGACAAGTTGAGAGGTTACTCCTCCTTACACACGTGGGGATCTTCAGGGTTAACATTGGCGACATCTCTCCCCTCCCTCTTCTCTTCTGTCATCACCATGCAGAAGTCATGCACTAATCACCGGATGATCAAATTTCTGGTCCTAAGCAGTAACAGGCAAGCTCTACTTTTTTATCGGAACATGTTTTATATGCCCTTACTTCTTAATTTTACTGTTAACT